>OU974084.1:672500-1057500 GCA_918843875.1 Diadumene lineata
ACCTATATAATTTCACATTCCCAAAGATACCTCCGACCAAGCTGGACTGACCACTGTTGATTTCCTCTGATATTTCAGCTTCTCAGTTGAAGCCAGAGGGCGTCGATTTTCATGTGAAATCAAATCGTCCAAGTCATCACACTGACGATTACAACATGGATGGGCTGATTGTCAGACGAGGACAAGAATTTAAACTAACAGTTACTTTTGATCGTCCATTTGATCACAAGCAAGACAAACTGATTGTACAGTTGACGTTTGGTAAGCTGCTAATGCCGTTGATGATGTCTGTCGTGATAATAATTATGATTACGATGATGATATTGATGATTACGATGATGATATTGATGATTACGATATGATGATATTGATGATTACGATGGTGATGGTGTGATGGTACAGTTGACGTTTGGTAAGGTGGCCTTTGATGACATCCATGATAGTAATAATGATTACGAAGACGACAATGATGATTACAATGACCACGGTGCAGATGACGATTGTTAAGATTGTTAAGATGATGATTACGATGATGATTATGGTGATGATGGCAGTGAAGAGTGTGATGTAGTTGATCTCTTGTAACTGTTTTTTTAGCATTGCGTCCCATTTAACCAAATACCACATCCAAAAAATACTTGCATAGGGAAGTAAGAGTTGGTGAATTCATATGCATTTATGCTTCTGTTAACTCATGCACTATTTATATTTTTAAAGGTTCTCTTCCACAAGAAAGCAAGAGGTCCTTGATTCGACTTCAAGAAACCAAACAGCTAGTGACGTCATCGTGGAGCATGCGTATTGATGGTAGTCATGGTAACAGTGTCGAACTGTCAATCATGTCACCAAGTGATGCAATGGTTGGGAAGTACTCAGTGTTTATTGAGACAAAAACCAAGAAATCTGGAAGCGAAGACGAGTATTTGAAGTACAGGAAGAAAATGGACGAGACATTCATTGTTTTGTTTAATGGTTGGTGCCAAGGTACTATTGTACTAAATCAGAACAGTGCTACTAGCTTAACCGGGACCACGTTTTTTTTATCAGTTAATTGACGCCTTTGTTACTTGATTGGCGCCTGACACAAAATGCACGTATTGTATTCCAAATAAATCGCAAACCTAATTGATTTATAAGCGCAATGTGGTCCCGGTTGAACTGAGCAGTATTGTAAAAACCTTCAGAATTTATATGCACATTTTGAATTTAATGGATCAAGAAACCAACTTTTCTATAATTTCTCTGATATCAATATCGGAGATTGAATAAATGCACAATGACAGGGATAATCACTTTCATTGTTGTTGTAGATGACACAGTGTTTATGTCAGAGGAACGTGACCGTGAGGAGTACGTTATGAATGACCAGGGTGCGATTTGGGTTGGAACAGACAGGTACAACTCTGGAAAGCCGTGGTACTTTGGTCAGGTAAAGTGTCAATAAACGTCGTTGTATAACTTTTTGACCATGCGTTTGATATCAAATAACACTTTCCTTATCTTGTTCAGTCTGTCTTTTCCAGATCAATATATTTGTGATAAATTGTAATTTGACGTCTTTGTTTAGTTTGAGGATGTCTGTTTGTTGTCGTGTCTTCAACTTCTGGACAAGTGTGACAACAACAACAACAACACCACTCGTGGCAATCCAATATGGGTGTCGAGAATCATCTCACAGATGGTAGGTACAGTTGGATCATTATCATTAACACTATCATCATCATCATCACTTATTAATCATTATTAACAGCATCCATATTATTGTCATAACCATCATTATTACAAATATCATTATCACAAGTTTTATAGCACACAAACAATTGAGTGATTTTCAAAGCAAATCAGTATAATCCGTGAAAAGTTCTTTAAGTACTATTCTAAAACTCCTGTTTTATTTACGAGTAAATTAAAAATCGGTACTCGTGACGAGATCGATTCTGTGTCAACGAATACACATTTATCCTATTTTATACAAACTTAAAACTTTATTTTCTCGTGATAAAATTTAAAATTATTGAGTTTTTGATAGAAAATGAGTACAACAACTACCAAGAGTCATGATGAAATACTATCATACTAGGTTAACGAAATTATAATCATCATCATCAACATTACTATTATCATCATTACTAAAATGATCATTACCAACAATAGCTCCATGATCTGGAATCATCACGGAAGTCACCATCATCATTATTATCCTCATCATCATCATCATCATCACCACCACCACAGGGACCGCGGAGTATGTTGAAAAGTGGGGTGGGGGGGGGGGGGGGGGGGGGGGGAGAGAGCTGACAGCCAAATGATAATCAATTTTTTTTAGGTCACAAAGATCAAGACATCCACAACATGCATCCATATTAAAAAAGATATTATCGAAAAAAAGAAAAAATAACTTTTGACGATAACTATTATTTGGATTATTTGTATTTTAAATCTTTAGCGCTAAAAACTGGGAGGGGGGTGCACCCCAAGCCCCTCCCTCTCCTTTGTCCCTGCACCACTACGACAAAATATAATAATAGTAATCATAATAATTATGATGGTAATGACCATAATAATCTCCCTATTTGGTATTTCCAGGTAAACAGTAATGATGACGATGGTGTCCTGGAAGGAAACTGGTCTGGCAATTACTCACCTCATACCAACCCAAGCTCGTGGACAGGAAGTGTCGCCATCCTTAAGGAGTACTACAACAAAAAGCCAAAAGGAGGTGTTAAATACGGACAATGTTGGGTTTTCTCTGGTGTTGTTACAACACGTAAGCATTTGATCATTCACGTACCAAAACGTAATGGCTACGTAAGTATTCGATCATTTACCTGTATCAAAACGTAACGGCTTGGTAATTATTCGATCATTCCTATAACAAAACGTAGTGGCTACGTAAGTATTCGATCATTGCTGTAACAAAACGTAGTGGCTATGTAAGTATTCGATCATTCACCTGTACCTAAACGTAACGGCTTCACAAGTATTCGATCAATCCTATAACAAAACGTAATGGCTTCTTAAGAAACACCTACGAAAAATATAGTGATCACGACGTTGACATGTGACTGTTGGACTCTATGTAGACTCTAAAATGCGAAATGAAGTACATTACATGGTCAAGTATACAACAAGCAATAGTCCTGAAGCGTGATGACGTTTTACACCCGTCTCTATACCATGATAGTTTTTAAAATCCTTTCATATTTAAATTTTATATTCCCTCAAGGGTACAGAAACAATAGTCATAATTAGTGAACAAAAGCAATGTGAAAAGGATTCTGGTCTAGACACGGGGGTAAAATATCATCACGCTTCAGGCTTATTGATTTGTACAAAACCCCTCACCTACATCATTCTCATTAGATATAACCTAGTCCTCTTTCGTTCTTCGCAGTTCTTCGTGCCATAGGGATCCCAACACGTAGTGTGACTAACTTCGATTCGGCACATGACACTGATGCCAGTATGACCATTGATTTCCACTATGATGAAGAAGGCGATCCTATAGATTACTTGAACGACTCTGTTTGGTAAGACAACCTTTTACGTTATAACTATTGTAATGGAGGTCACGGGTTAGATCCCTGTGGCCGGCCGGACCAACAATAACTCAGGGAAATTGCTGCCTTTCTAATTTCATCTTTAAATGGTTAGAATGTCTTCTTGGATAAGGACATTGAACTGGAGGTCCCGTGGGCCGTATGTTAAAAAGAGTCGTTTTCGAATGAGTGGGAAACGGTACGGTTACGATACCGCTACGATACGGTAGATAGTCGTTTTCGAATGAGTGGGAAACGGTACGGTTACGATACCGCTACGATACGGTAGATAGTCATTTTCGTATGAGTGGGAAACGGTACGGCTACGATACCGCTACGATACGGTAGATAGTCGTTTTCGAATGAGTGGGATACTGTACGGTTACGATACCGCTACGATACGGTAGATAGTCGTTTTTGAATGAGTGGGAAACGCTACGGCTACGATACCGCTACGATAGGACAGAAAATTAGAATGTTTTCTTAGAAACTACTGCTAAGATACGATACAGTACTGTTTCCCACTCATGAGAAAAGTTAAACCTCTGAGTGTGGTCTCAGGCTATGACACGTTTTCTTTCATATAGTTTCAAAAATATTGTCTGTTTAAAAATAATTTATATAATCGAGAATTGATTTTGATTTTGAAAATCATGACAATATAACCTATATCATTTAGAAGAACCTCGGAAAGGCTACCCTGGTCCCAGAGGCTCTCGTTCCTATCACAACTCGAAGTAAATAAAGCCGCCAAGCGCCGTATCGAGTTAAAAAATCCTTATGAATAATTTGCTGTTTTGAAAAGGATTTAAAAAAGCGTGTGACAACTTAAATTACAAGGGTCTTAGGGTTTCACCGCTCACGGAGTTTTTCTTTAGGAACTTTCATGTTTGGAATGAGTGCCATTTCACTCGGCCTGACCTCCCGGCCGGCTATGAAGGATGGCAGGCTATTGATGCTACTCCACAAGAAGCTAGTGACGGTAATGAAAAATACATTTTACACAATTATATTTTTTACTAAATAACTCGTCAGACAGACAAACAGCGTGACAGACAGACAGAGACAAATGTCCAAACAAACCGATGAAGAGTCAAACAAACATACTTGCACATAAAAAAATCACCAGGTTAAAAAAAATAACTAAATAAATAAATAAAAATTAAACAAACAAACAAACAAACAAAAAAAAAACAAACAAACAAACAAACAAAACAAAAAACAAATAAAAAATAACAACAACAACAACACAAAAAAACAAGGAAGCCAAAAAAAATAATAAATAATTAAATAAATAAAAACACCTCCCCCCCAAAAAAAATAAATAAAATAAAATAAAAACAAAAACAAAACAGCAATAATAATAATCAAAAAAAACTAAAGATAAACAATATCTTCTCCAACTTATCCCGTGACTATAGGAGTGTTCTGCTGCGGCCCATCACCAGTGAAAGCCATCAAGAATGGTGATGTATACCTTCCCTATGACAGCAAGTTCATATTTGGTGAGGTCAACGGTGATCGTGTTTACTGGTTGAGAAAAGACAATGGAGAAATGGAGGTCACACGCGTGAATAAGAACTCGATTGGCAAAAAGATCAGTACAAAAGAGGTTGGAAGTTCTGCTAGAAAAGACCTGACGAAATACTACAAGTATAGCGAAGGTAGGCGTGTCCTCGATTAAATTTGAACATACATGAAAAATGAATGAAAAAATAAATAGGTCGTGATCGAGAGAACGATGCGAAAGAAAAGGTACTGGAGATCGACAAAAGACGTGCGACTACGTCTAGCGTGAGACCAACCAGTCGACACAAATTACAAATAAATAAATGAATATTTTAATGAATGGACAAAAAACAAAGGCACAAAAACAAAATGTGCGAATGAATGAATGAATAAATAAATACATGAATGGGTGAGGAATGAAGAATGAATAATTTTCTAACTTAGCTTGTATTGGGGCGGTAACTAATTCAAGTCGCACTAGCATATACTAGTCATAAAAGACTGATTGCCGAATGGCGATTTTCAAATGCTGAATATTTGTAGTTGAAACAAAAGGCAACACACTAAAACGCGGTAATTTATAAGCCATTTTAAATAAGAATAGTTACAAAAAGTGAACAATTGAATTGTAAATATAGTTACCAATAGTTACCAAAATATGGTTACCAATACCATTTACCAAGACATGTGAATCGTAGAACAGTTCGCGTTAAGGCATCCAGCATTCTCTCCGACATTGGAATGAGTGTAAACAAGTGTAATTGCAGTTAGAAAATATTAGTAAAAGTGGTCTTCCTCTAATTATCTCATAGGAAGCGAAGAAGAAAGAGCTGCAGTATACAAGGCCCACGCATACAGTTCTAGAAAAGATCACAATGTCTACAAGCAGCACGACGTGGACTTCGAGTTGAAGGTTCAAGACGAGTACGACCTTGTCATCGGCAGTGACTTTGAGGTTAAGCTTACAATGGTGAAAGTCAACAAGCAAAAGGCGAAGAGAACAGTGAAGTATACCATCGTTATAAAGGTTGCGTCTTATACTGGAATAACTGGTGAGAATCTGGACAAGTTCAACGGTACCATCGAACTCAAAGATCAAGGTAATGCCAGGAAAAGTAACTAATCATATCAAGTAAACAATCACTAAATGTTTGGAGGCTGAAAACAAACAAACAAACCAACCAACCAACCAACCAAAAAGCATACAAACAAACAAACACGCAAAAAAAAAAAAAAAAAAATGAAAATGTTAAATATCATCTTTATCAAGAGAACATAAGATATAAGAAAAGGAATGGCTTGTTATAACATCAAATCACTTTTAATGCTATTCTTAACACAAAGAACAATACAAGAACCCATTTTAGGACAGTTCGGTAGTGTATTCGCAGCCTTCGCTGTATTAGACTATAAATAGTCATAAGAACAACTGTTCTAAATCATTTCAAATTGATATATATCGTAAAAATAGAATTGGACTAGTGATATATATCCCATTGTCAGCCAATTTCTTTTCTTTCCTTACAATATTGTGTCATACGATGATACGATACATGCACGTAAATGTATACAATAGTAATCACACACTATTTAGTTGTAAACATATAGCAGTATTAAAACAGAAGAAGTTAGTTAGTTAGTTAGTTAGTTAGTTAGTTAGTTAGTTAGTTAGTTAGTTAGTTAGTTAGTTAGTTAGTTAGTTAGTTAGTTAGTTAGTTAGTTAGTTTCTAACCAAGTATTCACCTCGGTCTCAGGGAATATCGATGAATAATCACCTGACTTACCTTACATTGTTATCATCATTAGAACAAGAAGCAGCTATCACTGTTCCAGCATCTAAATACTATGGCAAAATACCAGCTGATGCGAGTCTAAAGATCTTTTTGACGGCAACAGTCGCAGAAACAATTCAGCATTACCATGAGATTGAGACAGTATCTTTCCAAAAGCCTGAAATACAAGCCAAGGTGATTGCACAATAGAGTGGTTTCAGAAAAACGAGCTATCTTACGTTCTGAACAATGCTAATGAGCCAAAGGATCACTGCTTATAATCATTGCACGTGAGAATGTACGCTTTGATGCACAAAGACAAAGGAATTCGAAAGCTCAAACAGCTGATTATCGCGTTTACGTTGACGTTAATCAGCTGATCAAAATAGTCTTTGTCTTCGTGGATGAAAGCGTACATTCCCACTTGCAATTCTCATAGAATGCATTAATTAGCATAGGATAGTTTAGCTCGTTATTTGAAAGCGCTCTAATGTGTTTATATAATAACACAGTCCGGTACTTTTCCATTTGCGTTTTGCCTTCCTGCAAGATCATTTAGCACCATCAATAGGTGATCTGCATTGTGACGTCATTTTACTTCAATTACCAGCATTCTTTGCTAATTCTCTTTCATATTCAAATTTCTAATCCCAGTAGAGGTTAATAAAACAATTTGCACTAATTGCGATATAAATAAGAAAGTCAGCAATATACTCTGGTATTGGTAGTCTTCTACGTCATCATGGAATTGCCTATTGTCTCATTATACTATGGTACAACCGATCTTGTTACACGTGTTCCTCTGGGATGCGCGATGATCAAGAACAGCAGACAGGATAGATCGAGTTGTATTTTTATTTTTTATTATTTAAACATATTTAGTGGTGTGACAGTAACTCCAAGTGCTTGTGTATTCTTTCACATACATACCTAGTTCGTCATTGGCTGAGATATGTCTATCTCCGCACACTATATACTTGAGCGTCGGTCGCACTTAAAACGTTTAAGGCCGGCACACACTAGGCGACAAGTCGCAGCGACTTGTCTCCGCGACATGTCGCCTCAGTGTGCACTGGTTCAGCAATCCCAACCGGTTGGATTTCATGCGGCAAGTCGCAGCAACAAAATTCAGTACACACAGGAGGAAATTGTCACTGCGACATGTTGCGGGGACAAGTCGCAGCGACTTGTCGTCACGACATGTCGCCTCAGTGTGCATTGGTTCAATATTTGTCACCAATACATCTGATTTTGTCGCTGCGACAATTTCCGCCAAAAGTACCTAGTACACACGGGGGGAAATTGTCGCTACGACCTATCGCGGGAACAAGTCGCTGCGACTTGTCGCCTAGTGTGTACCGGCCTTTATACATACATATTCTGTATGAAAAGTGAATGGCTGACTAATGCAACTGATCTAATTCATCCACTCAAGACATCAATCTATGCCCTGTTACATTACTAGTGTATTTTCTATCTTCTTACAGCTACCTAATGCTGATCAGATTCTCGAGGAAAAGACTTTGACAATGACATTGTTCTTCACCAACCCATTGAACATACCGCTGACCAATGGTGTTTTTAACATGGAGACAAAGCGTTATGTCAGTCCTGATACTGTCACCATGCCTTTAAGGTATGAAATGTCCATTAGCTTGTTTACATACACCGAAAACGAACGGTGTGGTTATGTACTGGATTAAGATCACAGAAACGAGCCTATTCAGGCGTTGCACATCGACAGTGCTTTGTGTTGATGCTTATATTGTAGCTTAACTTCAAATAGAGTGATTTCCATGAGTTTTGAACCATATAATGTAATATAGTTTCACTGCATTGCTGTCTAAATTGTTTTCCACAGTAAACCAGTGGGCCCTGGCGAAAAGGCGTCTGTGACCACCACCTTCCAGCTGTCCAGAAGAGGATGGAGAGCTGTCAATGCTAGCTTCACTTCAGATCAGTTGATAGGGGTTGTTGGTGAAATCACATTTAAAGTGCTCTACTAACATTTCAGTCAGGGGTAGGACCCTAGTTTGCAATGGAGGATGACGTATATTTTTGGGTTTAAAATAAGGATTAACAAAGTCGATACTTTTAGGGGTACAAATCGTATGTTATAATAGGTTAGGTTAAATTTAACGATCGTCCCCATAATTTATGGTGGTCCCCCGTGTTTACACTTAATGCAAATATATGCATTACACAGTCTATACTCATATTTACACTCACATGTAATTGTAATAAAATTATATATCTTAAGACATGAGACGTCCTCTTTTTTCTCAAAATGTAGGCCTTATCGTAATCACACAAGCAAATCATTAAAAGACAGTAAATGACAATACTATCAAAAATATAAACAGTACAAAATATCAAGAACACATGGTCAGATATTAGGGAACTAGATTACTTACTGTTAGACTGGCGGATACCCGGCCACCTCCAATACATCACCGAAAACCACAAAAAAACAGTTTTCACTACTGTACTGTACTTACTAGCAAAGGGGGCACTACCCCTAACAATTACTAACGCACTCATGTTTGTAAACTGCATATAGCAGTCGGCAAAATTCCCCCCAAAGAACAAATGAAATGTTATTTTGTCAAAGCATTTCATATCTGCGGAAAAAGTACTGAAGTTCACAACGACACTGTAAATGAATATAAAGTGAACACTATAAACATAACAATACTTCCACCCAAAAATGCTATTTGTGTGTAATTTAGCTATTGTACTGAATTTTACGTCTGTTTTATGAATAATTATAAAAAAAAATTAAACCTCAATAAACTGGAAATTTGGTCCCAGTAGAGTCCGGTATAGTATATATACTGCATATGGTTGATGACACAGGTACCCCGACTAAATATATGGTTGATGACACAGGTATCCCGACTGAATATTTGGTTGATAACACAGGTATCCCAACTGAGTGTATATGGTTGATCACACAGGTATCCCGACTTAATGTATGGTTGATGACACAGGTATCCTGACTGAATATATGGTTGATAACACAGGTATCCCAACTGAGTGTATATGGTTGATCACACAGGTATCCCGACTTAATGTATGGTTGATGACACAGGTATCCCGACTGAATATTTGGTTGATAACACAGGTATCCCAACTGAGTGTATATGGTTGATCACACAGGTATCCCGACTTAATGTATGGTTGATGACACACGTATCCCGACTTAATATATGATTAATGACACAGGTATCCCGACTGAATATATGGTTGATAACACGGGTATTCCAACTAAATATATGATTAATAACAAAGGTATCCCGACTGAATATATGGTTACTGACACAGGTATCCCAACTGAATATATGGTTAATAAGACAGGTATCCCAACTGAATATATGGTTACTGACACACGTATCCCGACTAAATATATGGTTACTGACACAGGTATCCCAACTGAATATATGGTTACTGACACAGGTATCCCGACTGAATATTTGGTTGATGACACAGGTATCCCAACTGAGTGTATATGGTTGATCACACAGGTATCCCGACTAAATATATGGTTGATGACACAGGTATCCCGACTGAATATATGGTTGATAACACAGGTATCCCGACTGAATATACGGTTACTGACACAGGTATCCCAACTGAATATTTGGTTAATGAGACAGGTATCCCAACTGAATATATGGTTACTGACACACGTATCCCGACTGAATATTTGGTTGATGACACAGGTATCGCAACTGAATATATGGTTGATAACACAGGTATCCCAACTGAATATATGGTTGATGACACAGCTATCCCAACTGAGTGTATATGGTTGCTGACATAGGTATCCCAACTGAATATATGGTTAATGAGACAGGTATCCAAACTGAATATTAGACTCTTCCTCAGTCTCTCGCTCCGTCGCTACGCTCTCCGCATAGAGACTGTTACACCAGAATAGTAGCGAGTCTTTGATTGGCCGTTAGAATCTGATTCGTAGCTGAATTCCTATTGGTCGTATGCAAATCACAAAATTTATAAACAGTGACAACGTTGAGCAGTCCGGTGGAATTCAACGATTGTCGCTGGCAGTATAACGGTCATTTTTTGGTTTATTTTTTAAATTATAGCTTCTTGGCTTACAAATGAACATGCATGGTATTTGTTGAGATTCTCAGGAAGTATTTTTTGTCCTGTAAAATTTGTTTCTTGGACTTTTAGAGCTCCAAACTTTGCTTACAAATGGAGCGCAAACTTTGAACCCGATCACTTGTAAAACACGTAGGTAAAACGTATCGAATTCAATCTTTATTTAACTATTGGTTGCATGTGAATAAAATGCCTGTACATATTGAGCTTAATATTTCGTGAAATGTGTTGATTGAATCGTAATTCGAGCTTACACGACTGAAATCAAAGGAATTTTGACTTTGGCGGCTTGTACAGTAGCCCGTGGGAGCCTGCCCCGGTCTGTGTTTTTGTTCGATGTGTTCCTGTTCAAACTTGTTACTAATGTTTCGCAAAGGATTATAGGTCCCACATTTGTGGGACCTATAATCCTTTGCGAGATTCTAGTGTAACAGTCTCTATGCGGAGAGCGTAGCGACGGAGCGAGAGACTGAGGAAGAGTCTAAACTGAATATATGGTTAATGAGCACATGGGCATTTTGTAATGCGCATGCGTTTGCAAGAGGTTTCAAGAAGACAGTGAGCCGCCATTTTGTTTTTAGAGACGTATTTTTGACTTTTCGGCATGAATATCGCATGTTTAAGTTTTCCTTGAGGTAAAGATTTTACCAACACCGGAATAACTACACAATGGGCTGTCAGTGGTAGGAATAGATGACATGATCGTACACTTTTTTGGAAAAATATCCACCTCTAAACTAGTGAAGAAATGAGAAAATCTGAAGATTTTTGTCGAACGTTTTTTAACATGAGCCCCTGGCTCGGAAGATTGGGCAACCACTTCCATACGCACTCGACTTTAAATAAAGTTTATTATTATTATTATTATAAGATTCGACAGACTTTGCTGCCGCGATCCTCCTAAACGAGCCATGTTATTTTCGAGTAGATTGCATGAGGTAAGTAAATTTAGAATTGTGTATCAATTGTTTATTTTTTATTACTGATTTTAATGTACATTATCCTAAAATTCAAATATCATCAATTTTTTGATCAGTTTAAACATTGCTTCACGTCTGGTTTCAGCTTTCGCTCCCAAACGAAACATACAACCACATTAGGTGTTTTGACTTGAATAAACAACAATGCGTAAAATCGTTTCATAAACAGATCGAGACTTATGACTTTTCGATGCACAATTCGAGATGTAATCAAAGATTTTGTTATGTTCATTTTGTTCAAAAATGACTCATTTAAACACAATTTGTAACTGAAAAAATATCCTTACTATTATATTTATCATAAATATATATATATTTTTATTTAAAAACTTTTGTAATAATGATGAATGAAATCGATTCAATGAAAATGAGTTCGATATGCGACGGCGATCGAGACGAGTTCCACTTCGTGTGAATATGCTGTATTCCATCAACAAAACACAAAGATTTACACACACAAATTAATCTAAAAAACTACAAACACATTTTACTTTTGATTTGTTATTAAACATTTTTATGAATAAGGTTGTATAAGAACAAATATATAATGGGGCATGATGACTGATCTGTGTGGGGCATGATGACCGATAAAGTGGGGGCGAGATGACCGATTTGGAGTGGGGCAAGATAGCGATGGGGCAACATGACTGTACACCTCATGTAATATTGCTTATTTGCTCTAAAGCTGTGGGGTTTAAAGGGATATCAAAAATGTACACCGCGTGACAGTTCTCAACTCAGAGGACAGTGGAGTTGTTGTCGATTTCATTTATTTAATTTTATCAAATCTATACACAGTAGAGACTTATTAGGAAGATGTATTATTACAGTGGATTAATTCATTTTGATATTTATTTTATTGAAATGCTTCAGATGTTTTCTTGTTGGAATTTTTCTCGCGATGTCATACACTACATCAAATGTATACAAATTAAACGAATTAATACTCACAGCCTCCAAACGATTTAACTTTCAATGTCATGATGGAAAACTAAAGAATCAAGTAAATGGGTTAGTTTTCTTTTATCGCGTGGAAATAACCTACATAATAATTGCTAAAGTGAAGGCCATGTATTTCTTGTCCGCCATTATTAGTTCACTACAACGTGGGGATTTTGATGCAAATTTATGCTAATTAATAACCAGATCTTGAACATGTTTTTTTTCTTCTGTTTTTTCATCGTCTTGATTTAATTTTTTTTCTTTGTGTTTTTCTTTTAGTTTGGTAATGTTTATATCAACTAATATAAAAAATGTCTGACTTAAAGCCATTTATCAAACAAACATTTAAGATGGAATTATTTTTGTCAATCTGAAATGGAAATACACAATCAAAGTTGATTCTTATTCAAACTCTTTTAACTGTAAGCTAGGGCTGTCAATTGGTCACAATTGTATTATTTCAAAACATTTTTCACAATAATATAGCAAATTATAGTTCATTAACCACCAAGAATATTATTAGAAGACAGGTTTTGAGCATTCTCAGTGATTAAGGACTACACTAAAATACATTTTAACTTGTAACCAACTCATTCCTGCTACTGTATTGTACAGCAGTTATGCTCACTTTAAAGGTCTGAATTAATGATAATGAGAAGTGCATTAGTGAAAAATTATCTATGCAGCATAGCTTGCATTTATATATTTATATTTACAACACTTCTCTACGCCAAGGCGTCATTCCATCAATTCTGAAATCTGCTGTTGTACGCCCTTTGCCGAAAACCTGTCCTCCACAAAGTATAGAAGATCATTTGCGTCCAATTTCACTAACACCACAGATTGCTAAAGTTATGGAAGGCTTAACGTTAAGCAGGGTTCTGCCTGGCATCCTTAAAGACCTGGATAATAAACAGTTTGCTGTTGCCGGCAAATCTACACATCAAGCAATTGCTTATTTATTGCACATTGCACTTGTCGCATTGGTCAATGGGAATAATTGGATAAGGCTTTTCTTTGCCGATTTCAAAAAAGGGTTTGATCTGATCGATCACAAGATTTTGTTAAAGAAACTTTCTACGTTTGATATTCACCCTTGTTTAGTACGTTGGATCGCTGCTTTCTTGTTCGAAAGGAAACAGTGTGTCTCTATTGCCGATCAATCATCACCATATTTATATCTTAACGGGGCCATTCCCCAGGGAACCAAGTTAGGTCCAATTCTCTTTGCTATCATGGTTAACGACCTAGTGTCATCATGGGGTCCTCGGGTTAAGTTTGTTGACGATCTAACTATCCTTGAAATAATACCTAGGAATTGCCCCTCAGTGTTACAACATGTAGTTAATGATATTCAGTCCTTCGCTAAAACAAATAATATGCAACTGAATCCTAAGAAATGTAAGTCTATGTCGATTGATTTTCTTCAGTACAATAGTTATGAATGCCAGCCCATTGTTGTCAGCAACAAGGTCATTGAGTCTGTTAAGTCGTTCAAGTTTCTTGGTCTCAATATCTCTTGCGACTTAACCTGGACTGTGCATTGCGACTGTGTACTGAAGCGAGCCAACCGCAGAATATACGCCTTACGTCAACTTAAGCGTTCAGGGGTCCCACCTTCAGACTTAGTCCAAATCTACTGTGCGCTAATTAGATCTACTATTGAATACTCTTCCGCAATTTATTCCAGTTTACCTTTGTATTTAGCTGAGCTTATTGAAAGTATTCAGAGGCGCGTTTTACGTATTATTTATCCACAACTCTCGTATAGGGAGGCACTTGAACAAGCTATGTTACCCACACTTTACGATAGACGCTCAGAAGCATGTAAACGCTTTATTAAATCCATCAACAGGAGTAATCCCCTTTTCCAGATGATCGAAAATGAGTTGATTATACCTAATCGTTACTCAACTAGGAAGGGCAGCCTCACCTTAAATCGTCGCAATGTAGCAACAAATAGGCTAGCTAACTTTGTTACTCACAAGTTTGCTAATGAATTAATCTTGAATTAATAATCAATGTTATTATCATAACAATTATGAATTTATCTATTTATTTAATTATTTTGTATTTAGCATATGTTATTATTGTTCTGTTTATGACCGAGCCTGTAATTCAGTTATACTGCAAAATGTTTCAATAAACAAATCTATCTATCTATCTATCTATCTATTCATTTGTTAAAAGTGTAATCTCAAATGTATAATGCATTTTTTATACATCACAGGCAATTATGGTCCCAGACTAAAACATTGATGATTAAAATAAACCTCATGTATGGAATTATTTACAGCAATCACATGGTTCAAGTTGTATTTACTGTCATACCATATTATAGCAACTCACTTGCAATGATGAATAGTTGGAAGTTAGAGTCAACTTTGTACTGATAAATCTGTGTTTAAATATATCTAAATATGCACTTCATTGCTCTTTTGGTTCAATGCTTAGTGTAGGATAGTATTAGTGCACATATTAAGATGTTCCCAATTTGAGATGAATTTATACAGAATTCAAAAAAATAAAGTGCAAATCAATCCAACTTATTACCTTTTAGTTATATACTTGCAAAAAAACAATCAATCAGTTTTTACTAATTTTTTTTCTTAATTTAATAAATAATTAAAGTCGAGTAAGTGTAGATCATCCATTTTTCTCATTTTTCTAACATTGTCATTATCACTGTATTTATGTGTGTCAAGTCTTTGTCGGGTGAGTTCAGGGTTAAAAAATGATGCTCTCATCCAGTCTGGCATAATTGCTGTGTAGCTTTCGGCAAGTTCTGTCATTGTTGTAGAAGATGTTATTGTGTCAGAGCAGAGTTGTATATTTATTCCTTGTATGTCATGTATGTGAGTTGATGAATTGTTTTTTCTTTCAATTACAGGTATTGTCTTGAAGGCCTTGATAATAATGGTGCACATTGTTTTGGCTACCGATAGATGATCATCCTCAGGTCGTCTTATGGAATGTTTTGCAGTGTAGTCATCTATGACTAGTACCACCAGCCATCTGTTACTTATTGCCTTGTGCAAAAAATTTGAAAGTGAAGTGTGATGTTGTTGGACAAGTTCATTTAATCTCATGTCTAATTCGATTCCTTCTTGGTTCATATGTGTGTTTTTCAAATAAATAGCATGATCAGCTTGCAAAGCATCACATCTCTGACAATGACTTTATTTAGTACTGTTGTTTGCAAAATTACATTTAGATTAGAGATTTATAACTGGCTTAATTGACAGTACAGGCTGCCTATAATAACCATGTATAGGCTAACCAAGACAGGCAGCTAAATCTCTGACTTAGGCAATAGCACATGTTCATAATTATGGCCATGACTCGTTTTTTATTCAGGTCAATTCTTTCTGTTGAATGACGAGGGCTTGTGACAGCCTTAAGAATGTTGTCGTACAACTGCACACCCCCAGCATGTTTGCATATTTCCCTAAACTCATCTCGGGGTCATAACTAATATTTTTTGTGCTCTTTTTTGTTTCCTGGTAAAGTGTCTCCTTAATTAACTTCAGTTGTTGTTTGATTTCACATCCTTAAAAATGATACAACCAACAAAAGTGATAGATATTATTGCCCAGAATTGTTGAATGATTTTTATTATATTGTAAGCCAAATGTACTATCGAATCAACATGGATCTAGATCTGTATAAAATAGTACATGTAGGGTTATTCTTTTTTTATATTTCTTTACTTGCTATATTTGTAATTACTGCTAATCTAAAACACTGTACTTTTTTTTTTGTATAAAACCAAGTGTAGGTTTGAGTGCTCAGACCACATGTGTATGTGTGATTGCATCTTGATCCCACTACTAGCACTCTTGAAATTGATTTGAAACGTTCCCTTTGACTTTTTTTGTTGCATACACAAAACCCATCACCAGGACCTAATTTCACGCTTTCTAAAAGTGTAAATGAGAGGAGAAAAGCCAAAAAGTAAGCGTATTTTTTCGATGAGAACATTTTGAATTACAGAGGTATTTAAATTTCGCGCCTGAACTATTTGTCACGCAACGATTTATTACAGCTATTTGCTTTAAAAAAATGGCCGACGACGCGCGTGCGCATTACAAAATGTCCATGTGCTTGGTTAATGAGAAAGGTGTCCCGACTGAATATATGGTTACTGACACATGTATCCCAACTGAATATATGGTTAATAAGACAGGTATCCCAACTGAATATATGATTACTGACACACGTATCCCGACTGAATATTTGGTTGATGACACAGGTATCCCAACTGAATATATGGTTGATCACACAGGTATCCCGACTAAATATATGGTTGATGACACAGGTATCCCGACTGAATATATGGTTGATCACACAGGTATCCCGACTAAATATATGGTTGATGACACAGGTATCCCGACTGAATATATGGTTACTGACACAGGTATCCCAACTGAATATATGGTTGATAACACAGGTATCCCAACTGAATATATGTTTAATGACACAGGTATCCCGACTGAATATATGGTTGATAACACAGGTATCCCAACTGAATATATGATTAATGACACAGGCATCCCGACTGAATATATGGTTGATAACACAGGTATCCCAACTGAATATATGTTTAATGACACAGGTATCCCGACTGAATATATGGTTGATAACACAGGTATCCCAACTGAATATATGATTAATAACACAGGCATCCCGACTGAATATATGGTTACTGACACAGGTATCCCAACTGAATATATGGTTGATAACACAGGTATCCCAATTGAATATATGATTAATGACACAGGTATCCCGACTGAATATATGGTTGATGACACAGGTATCCCAATTGAATATATGATTAATGACACAGGTATCCTGACTAAATATATGGTTGATGACACAGGTATCCCGACTGAATATATGGTTGATCACACAGGTATCCCGACTAAAGATATGGTTGATGATACAGGTATCCCGACTGAATATATGGTTGATAACACAGGTATCCCAACTGAATATATGTTTAATGACACAGGTATCCCGACTGAATATATGGTTGATAACACAGGTATCCCAACTGAATATATGATTAATGACACAGGCATCCCGACTGAATATATGGTTACTGACACAGTTATCCCAACTGAATATATGGTTGATAACACAGGTATCCCAACTGAATATATGGCTGATGACACAGGTATCCCAGCTGAATATATGGTTAATGAGACAGGTATCCCAACTGAATATATGGTTACTGACACACGTATCCCGACTGAATATTTGGTTGATGACACAGATATCCCAACTGAATATATGGTTGATGACACAGGTATCCCGACTAAATATATGGTTGATGACACAGGTATCCCGACTGAATATATGGTTGATAACACAGGTATCCCAATTGAATATATGATTAATGACACAGGTATCCCGACTAAATATATGGTTGATGACACAGGTATCCCAATTGAATATATGATTAATGACACAGGTATCTCGACTGAATATATGGTTGATAACACAGGTATCCCAACTGAATATATGATTAATGACACAGGCATCCCGACTAAATATATAGTTGATGACACAGCTATCCCAACTGAGTGTATATGGTTGCTGACACAGGTAACCCAACTGAATATATGGCTCATGACAAAGGTATCCCGACAGAATATATGGTTGATGACAGAGGTATCCCAACTGAATAAATGGCTGTCAAAACATCAAAATAATTAAAAATAACCAATTGTGTGTTGAGTTAAAGCTCTTTTTTGCTCGGCGTGAAGTTAAAAGTGGCTATTTCGGTGTTTTTATACGAAATGCCAGTAAAACGTAGGCTCAATCATGATGCAGTTTATAGGCCCGGATAACTTTGACATACTGTTTAAACTAGTTTTCTACACTTTTTGGCTTTTCTTGTAAACACTAGTAAAGGTTTACGTTACTATTAACTGTGGATATATATTTAAAAATATACATTTCATAAAATACCATTCTTGTAAACATTCCAATTCTCTCTCTTTTATTTTTTTAGGATTACCAAACATGTTGCACTTTAGAAAACCCATTGGTTAACTTCTCTGGCTAATGGTTATCTTTTGCTCAACCTCTAAAATACTGATCTTGCACAAATGCAATCCAAATTGATGAGCTTACTGAAGTTCCAGAGTGAAGTTGACGATCATGAACTGGTTAAGATGCATGAAGAATCATCCCCAAAGAAAACCAAGACTGTGTATACGATTCATTGGGACTGATGCATTGAGACCTTAACAGTCGAAGAAGTCATCAATGAAGTAAAGATAGCTGCAGAGAGCTATCAACGGAAGAACATGCGGACTTCATCTTGACTCACCTGGGTCAGTAAAGAATGAAATCTATTCAAAGAAAGATACAAAGGCCCAGAATTTAACCTTATTTTTTTTAAATTTTTTTTTATTTAGTGATTCACCCGAAGGTGGGTATAAACACCAAAGGACTCTAAGTCCCTTCCAAGGTATTTACACCCTTATACAAGCCTTTGGATAAAAACGCTCCGTACCTCAGGCTTATCTTCATAAAGGAATCTACAGCTGAGTTTACAGATCAATCACCAGTTAAGAATCAAAGAATTTTTAGAATACACATTTCTAAATATTTCATTCGTTTCATAATTCAATAGTTAAGTATATGTTTTGCAGTTATATTTGCAGCAAGAGACAATTGAAAAAGTATACAATTGTGATGTGATGACGATTAGACTGTAGTAGCGTGACATCACAATAGTTCACTAAAATGAAATATCTTATAATAATGTTTACTGGATTTACTAAAAATGAAACATTTATAATTGTCATTAGTCAAATCTCGAATTATTGTAAATAGTGAAACGCATACCATTTATGGAATATGTTTAAGCTATCTTGAGTGACAAAGGCTAAAACATGTAAAGACTTATATTTTAAGATTTTAGGAAAATATTATTATCGTGAGTTGACTGTAAGTCAGAGTGCGTTAGTTGAACCATCAGGGAATTATTAAGATAACGTAATTAGAGCTAACTGTAACAATGTTGACTGTAAAACAGTACTACAATAAAAGATGTTGAAGGGTACACCATCGCCACGAGTCATCGATCCCAAATTACATGGGCTAGTCTAACATAAGCACTTATTGGACTTTATAATATCACAAAATTGTTTTTGTCTTGTCGTATTATTTTATTATTGCGCCATACGGTGCTGAAATAAATTCATAAGAATTATACTAAAAAAGGGTGCCCCAGCATTTGACTTTGACTTTTGAAAGTTCCACAACATATAGATAGATATTTTCCAAAAAATCTCCACCCCATCAACCAATACAGGGAAGTACCCTATCTATAAAACACACATGAAAAAAAAAAACAAAACAAAAAAAAATGAAAAAAAAAAAAACAAAAAACAAAAATTACACAACAATGTCAGAACTATTCTTTATACATTTGTTACTGTTTTTATCCTTTGTAAATATCTTCTTATTTAGAGGTCATGTTGGTATAGTAATTCAAACACTTTATATCATATTACAAGTATAAATAGCATGACTGTGGAACAGATAGATGACACATTGACTATACAAGACCATGAGGTTTACTTTCAAACTTTCATTTTTGGTCATACATTTTCAAGGTAAGATTGATTAACCTACGTATTGTCTAGTGCTATCAAAAACACTGAAAAAGATATTGAAAAGACAAAAGATGATAACTTTAAGAGTAGAAAAGAAATTTTGCTCTATATGGAGTAACTGCGTTCTACATTGTACTGATTTTGATCATTTGCTTTTGCCATAGACACTAATATGACCTTTTACGTTGGCACCGGAACATCAGTTAGACGAATTGATGATGAAACATCTGCCGAACTCGCAAAGGTTAGTGCCAACTACGCTCAACACGTACCGTCTCATCATGCATCTTCACCCACATCAGTATTTATAACCAAACGAAAATTTTCTACATGTGCACTGGACTTGTCCATTGAAGTAATCAACGAAACGGTCTATCTAGAATTCAAAGAGCACCATACAGCTGAACTCGTAGATCTAATGGCAGAATTTGAACTTAAAGAAGATTTTATGTTTCATGTTATGTCGCACCCAATCTAGCTGTATCGCTACTTTTATGATGACCAGCCACGCCAACCAATTTTTAGTAATGGCTATGCTAGAACCGTGTATAAACTATACTGCTACGGATATCAATGAGCTGTAGCTAATCGAATGTGCTTTGGGCACATCAAATAGGAGGATTTAAGCGATTCTAAGAACTTAGATGATTTCTACGAACACATAATTCAGCGAGTAATACAACACTGTGACAACAGACATACTGTTAATTAAGTATACAGAGAACAAGGCCTCAAGCCTCCAACGCCAAAGAACACTCCTTTTATTTAAGTAGTGCAAAATACTTTTTTTAAACAATTGCTGTTAAATTTTATACGAATTCGAATGTTTCAATATATTTTATAGTAAGAAAAAGGGGATCAAGTATTCAAGAATATCGCATGTAATCAAGTAGTAAACACATTTCATATTTTTATAGGTCTTGTAGACAAAACATGAGGAACATTAACTTCTTCAAAAAAATATTTTGTACTATATCACTTTTGCAATTTATATATTCTTACATTTATATTTTACTTTTGTTACACTGCAATTTCCCAAGTCATACGTAAACTACAATCCCTGAATGTCAACCAATATCATATACAAAATACTATCCTTCAATGCCATCCATTGTCATACTTAGCCAAACATATCAAATGTTCCAGCACTGTTTCATGAAGCGTTCCAGCTCTAAGATTGATTGTAACTCTAACTGGAACCCAAACAATTCGAGCATCTTATTTTAAGGCGTGTCGTAGCTTGTTTATATGCACAATAAGATTAGACAACAAATTGCTAAATCGTTAAAGTTTACGGTCTAAATGCCTAACATTAAAAATGATCAAAGCCATAGGGAACATTTCGATACAACTTTTGTAGAGTAAATGTTCAATATGTGAAAAATAGGAAAAGTCATGTGATATGTTTGAGCTATACCATTGGTCAAATAATGAAAATCACCTTATTGTAAATATATAGGACATTCAGACAGAATTACACCCTCGGTGAAAATGCCCAAAATGAACCACAACAAAACTAAATTAATTAATCAACAAAAACCTTAAAAGGTAAGAACTGGCTTGGAATTAAGATTAAAGTCCAATAAAACAACTTAAGGGCCAAGGTTCCAAGTCTGAATGCACCGTATATAAGGAGGCTTCTCAAAGTGTAAAAGAGAGCAAAAAAAAAGCTACCTGTAGCAAAAGGATTAGAAGAACAATAAAGAGTCGAAACATTGTCTTGGTGAGTCCTAACATTGGTGTAGAAACCCGCGAGTTCGTTCAGGTACCATATCCTTTGCCATGAATCAGTATTGACATAAAATGATTGCAATATTCTTCTAATTCATTGTAGTAACTGCTCATAACCACTAATCCATAATGTAGGCTACAACCTGTACAAAACCGTTGACTAGAAGTAAGGCACGCGCGGCTGAGGCACGCGATCGCGAAGTTTTGATAGTGACAAAGCACAGTTAAACGCTCACCTTTTCAAAATTTAGTTAAATCAGTAAATAGGTTTGTGAAAAGCCGTTCAAAAAGTACACCAGTTGCAGACTCTGATCAGTTTTCGACTCGATTTCATAGTTTTCCTGGAGACTTATCTGAATCTATTACTGAATTTGACCGACAACAAATAACTCAAATTAGTTTAAATCCTGAAAACGAACAAGATGCGAACAAAATAAGAGAAGATAATTTGCAAACGCAAAAAAAATTCTGCTTTACGTAGTCACTGGAGTAACCTCCATGAATGCCTTATTCACCCTCATCATTTGTTTTTGCAAGAGACGCTAAAATGGATGGAACCTATGTAATCGGCACAGGCCAGTCAGTAAGACTGACAAACTCTAACACGTGTATGGAAATTGCAATAGTCAGCGCTAATTATGCCCACCATGTATACCAAACTCCAGACCAATCATTCATGACACGACGAAAATTTTCAGCGCGAACCCTTGACCTATTCCTAGAAGTCATGGAGGGGACAGTATACCTAGAATTTGAGGAGAACAACATACCAGAACTAGTTGATCTGATGGCGGATCTGGAAATCATGGAACAGTTCGTGGGTGATGTATTGGCCCACCGTATCAAAGATATGGTATGCAATTTTGATAACAATCGAAACTCTATATATGGTCCTAATCGATTATTACCCAAACAAAAGACCTATTACCGCGCGAAATTTGAACTAAGTCATTAAGAATCTTTTAAACAAAGGAATATTTCCAAAGCGCGAAGTTTGTATATCGTGGTTGACTGAACATTAAAACCTCGGCGGAAACTCGGAGATGACAAAATACGTCTTAAAATGCTGATGTTTTTTTTTGCCGTCTAGCTTGGAGACAAACATAGTCAGTCATTCCTCGCACAGCCGAGAAAACACTGGCGCTAAATCGACATTCGTTTCTTTCGACTTGACGGTGTATTCTCGTTGATTTTGGCGTTATTTATACCATTTTTATCGTCCAAGGCAACGGAAAGCTCAAGATTATGTCAATTTGTCTATCAAGGTATTAAGTTTTCTGTTTCCAATCCTTATTTTCAAAATGCTTCAGAGATACTTTAGGTTGATTTAATTCGCTAAGTTTTGATGAGAGTGTTTCTCAGAAACATTTCCGAATGTTTTGTAAAATTTAGTGAAAAAAATACATTATTGATGCCAATAAAGAGTTGTAGAGTTTGTCGGCATGTACTACAATAAAAATCAAAATGCACACTTACATATTGTTTAATTAACTAGACCGTAAACCAAGCAGATTACCTGTAAAGCCAACTTACCCAAGTAAAGAGCTACAATAACGGCTATAAGGACGGACATCAGAAGAAATGTACCAAAAAGATACATAATATGTGTGCATGTAATTGTAAAAATAACTGCATTGACGAAGATGATATAGAGTGCAAACACTAAATGTGTGCAAGTTGTTACTATTTACCAATATTACAAATATAGAATAGTAGTAATAGACCCCTGATCTTTTCCCAAATTATGCAGGAATGTGAGGTATGTGATGACGCAATTGGTGAATGTGAACAATGTGTAATGTCGGACTTACCCCAGTCTCTCTGACCGAGTTTGCACAATGTGCAACTCCCTGGCGCGGCGGGCGAAGGCTTGCACGACACGGAGACTGTCGGGACGGAGATTCCTGGTTTATTTTTTCATGAAAAAGAGTTATGACCCTGACGCGACTCGAACGCGCAACCCTCTGATCTGGAGTCAGATGTGCTAACCATTACACCACAGAGTCTACTAATATGATTCTTCTTTTATTTTGCGATCTTTATAAGATCTTCTTTTTGGATGTGTTGCTTCATCTATCCATGCATTGAGATTTATTATTTCTACTGTATCATGACATAGTTTACATTCTCTATATGAATTGCAAATACATGGTTTGCAGTTTGTATTCAGATAAGATAATACATATGAATCATCTAATTTTGGAAGTGTTGAATCAATGATAATTGGTTCAATCATTAAATCTATATATTTTATGCAATGCCATAATAGGCCACATCTAGTTGAATCTTGAGAGAAAGGTAATTCAGCCTCTAATTCATCTAAAAGAATTGCTTCAATAGTACGTCTTTTTTGGTGATATTTTTTTTTGATTTCTTATTCTTTGAAGTTTTTGTTCATTGTAAACAAACATTCTTTTTAATTCTTTACGTTGTACACGATGTTTTTGATGTAAAATTTCATCTAATTTTGATTTGGTATGAACTTGGTTGATCTTGGCTTTCATTTTCTGGAATAAAGTAAATTATCAATCCAACTCATTAATCCTAAACGATTAGGTCTATCTTTGTGAATCATACTTTTCCATTCTTCAAATGAAGGAAAATGAACTTCAATTTTGGGATTTTGAGCTTTTAGTATATACTTTAATAATAATTTACAAATACGTCCATTTCCTGAGTGATAGGGATGTGTTTGCATGAAATGAAGAATAAAATGTTGACGTTTTTGAGATAGATTAACATGTGGTGGTGAATGGTTATATTCATATAATATTTCATCCATCCGACAAGGGACTAGATCAGGATTCATTACTCGGGCTGAAAAGACCCGAGTTATAATTTCGCGTTGGTTTTTTATTATTTTTATTTTTTTTCGATCGGTCGGCATTTTAAATTTTCCGCACTTTGTATTTCTATCGGCTCATCGGCTCCAGGTTTGTGATTGGTTTATTGATTTCGGTTGTGATTGGTGGAATCGATCACCACAGTGACGTCTGATTGGTGGAATCGATCACAACAGTGACGTTTGACGTCACGGGCACGCGGTAGTCAGACTGGATAGTGCTCCAACACAAATTCTTCTACTGGTGTCTTTGGACGGTAACGAAGCTGTACAATCAACGAAGGAAATGGCTATAAATTCAGTTTATAATCCGCTCAATCAACTTACAAACGCATACACCGTTCGCGATAGACCCACACTAAAAGCTGTTGAGCGTTTTCGGAACGGGTCGGTTCGCGGACTTATCGAGAGAGTCACTCACTTTACGAGTGGATTTATTGAGAGAGTCACTCACTTTACGAATGGATTTATCATGAAACTTATCGTGAAACTTATCGTGAACTTAAGCAAAAACTATACACTATCTAATGAACTATATTCAAACTACGCAAAATTCCTTTCAATCCATGGGGGTTTGACTGATGAATCTTTAGACGATGTACCTGTAAACCAAAGAAATGAAGAATGTCGTAATCTGTTGTCTGTCTACAAACCATGCTGTGAGTTGAACAAAACAGCCTCCTTTCAAGGTATACCTTCTGTCACAAAGATAGTTACTTTATTTGTTTTCTTATTCGTTGTTTTTGTATCAGTAATCAAAGTCAATCAATTTTGTGTCGCTGGTTTTATAGTATTATGTGGAATTTATATTTTGGTAGCTGGTAGACGCTTCGACGTCCATGTTGAAATGTACATTACTTCATTCAGTGATTGTGATATACTAGATAAAACTAACAACTTGACTGTAAATGTATATAATGATGCAGTAGTTACAATAAATATTTCAAAAAACACCAGATCTCGTTATTCTCAGTATGTTCATTACAATTATAGACGGGTTTATAAGTCTTCTGTTCGCCATAAACGTGATCGTGAGCCCAGCAGATTACCAACACGTGCTCTAAAGCGCCTTGCCACAAAAAGCAGAAAGTTGAGACGGTTTGTTTTTGCAAATATAAATTGTATAATTATATCATTAGCACAAGAAGTCATTCATTTACTATCAATAAAAGAAAGCTTTCAATTCGACTGCAATCTTTTAAATTTAAAGTGCCCCTAAACACTATCACGAAAACTTGTGAATTAAAAATTTTTGTCGCTAAAATTGCTTCTGTGAAAAAATTTTTCATTTTCATTAAAAAGCGATTTTTTTATGGCCTGTCAAAGTTTGATAAATTAGCCTTTTTATTGTGCCATGGCCGTGATTTGTCTGTGACGTCATCCCAGGCCAACAAACAATCTGGTCACTTTGACAAACTCGCTGAACTGCAAAAAATATATAATATTCTGTTTAGACGTCACAAATTTAGAGTTATATATGCACTATTGTTGCTTGTTGCTAGAATGTTTACTGTAGTTCTGCTACCAGGCAACGTAGATTGGCCTGGGATGACGTCACACATCGTAGACACACCCAAAAAGAGACTGGGTACGAGGCGTATTTTTCGTCTTTTTTGTTAAAAAAATAACATAAATATTTTTCCAAAAACTTTCAAAGTTTCATAGAATGTTTAAAATGTTCTAAAGAATGGATTAAACAAAAAAACTCGTAGTGTTTAGGTGCACTTTAAGGCTAATCGTTATATGGCATTATTTTCTTCTTATAAAGTGTTGTGTTTGTATAATACCCACGCACATTTAGCCCACTATTGTCAATCAAAACTAATCACTGACATTGAGAAGAATCCAGGTCCTGACAATACATTATATGTTGATCCAAGCAAGACAATAACAGCACCATAAAGTCAAGGCAATGTTTCTATATTTGGACAGAATGCAGGACAGCAATGTGTTGCAATGAGTTTATGTTCTCTGATTTATAATAATAAACATGGTATCAATTCATCTAATGATCTTGTGTCTATTATGAATATTGGAAATCAGTTGTATTCAAGGCTATCACAATCTGCAAGACAGAATTTTTTAATGCAAACTGAATTACCAACAATGTTAAATGTCTTCGACACCGACTATCAGCTGGAATATAGTGAGAGTTTTACAGGTAATTTACATCATGGAAGTGCAATTGAAGGATATGCATACTGTACTTCTTTACAAACAGCATTTCAATCATTGATGTCTGACAGTTATACCAATTTCATATTAACAATAGGTGCTACTGCTGTTGCTATATACTGTCATAATAACACCTTCAAAGTTTTTGATTCTCATGCAAGAGATTTATTTGGTAACAGTTTTTTTCAGGGTACTTGTGTGCTTCTTGAATTATCATCTCTTAGTAACTTAGTTCACTACTTTCAAAGTATACATTATAATGCATTGTTTGAACTAAAAGGAGTACAACTGAATGATAATTACATTCGGAGTAATACCACACAAACTGGAAACTATTTTAATAAATACACACAATTCTCCCGTACTTATAATATAGAACTTTTACTTTCTCTTAATAATTTCAAAAGTTATCATTATTTGTTTGTTTACTAGAATTTCCAATATTTTAGCATGCCTCGTACGATGCCTTGCATGCCTCGCACAATGCCTCGCATGATGCCTCGCATTATGCCTCGCATGCCTCGCTGCCTCGCATATTGTATAGACTCAAAATCTGACAAACATTTTCCCTATTGAAATCTCCCGTTTTGACTAAATTGTCCTGGTAAGTATTATTTTTCTGAAAATTCACTGTAATTAACCAAAGACACAATAGAATTAGCATACTATAGCGCTTTATAATCATGTATAATGAGAAGTACATTTTATGGACGTCTTTCTTTAGGTTTTTTTTTTCGCTAAACAAAGTGCACCTCAGGAGTCATAGATTAATCAATTTTCCAAAAGCAGCTCGAGTTCACGCAGTTATGCGTCTAGTTTTACAAAGTTCCCCACTGTATTCGGTATGATTTTTGAAAGAATAATATGATTCTGCTGGTTCTGGATAATCCATGATGAGACTATGTAAATTATGTAATAAATTTTCAGTAATGTTCAAATCAGGATTCACTCCTTCAGTAGTGAGTAAGTAATGAAGTCCCTTTTTAAGATTCTTTGCTAATGCAATTTCATCCCAAGTGACTCTGCAATCAAACCCATCACTGTCATTTAAAGCAATGGCTTCTTCATCGGTCATAGCAATCTATAGACAACAAAATTAACATCTAAGTGCTTTTAATTCATCTAATAATGATTCAGTTGTACAATGATGAAAAACAAGATTTTGCATCCATTTAGTAAATTCTTCTGTATCAGGATGATTGTTATGAATGAATGATACCCATTTTTCATAAGGGGGAAATTCAACTTTGATTTCAGCATTAAATTGTTTTAGATAATACCACATCAGAAGTTTACATGTTCGCCCATTCCCATCGTCATATGGATGGATGTTCATAAAAGTTGTTGCAAATTTTACAATTTTTTTGATGATATCTTCTTCATCGGGGTTATTTACATCTACTAAGCAGTTTTCAATTTTATAAGGAATCAGTTCAGGTAGTTCATAGACGATAGTTTCACCCCGATAATTACAAATTCGGTTTCCAGTGGCAAAAGTAGAAGAATTGTATCTATCTCCTTGAACTAAAGCGTTAATATCATGCAACATTGGAATTGTGATAACTTGATCAGCTTTTCCTTTTTTCAATCTTTTAGCAAGTCTATCAGCACAATCTTTAATGTCAAATGCTCTGTAATTGCGAAGAAATCCTTCACTTTCAAGAAGATTAGAAGCTTCTTCTAGGGTCATCTAAAAATTAAATGTTTCTTTAAAAAAATGTTATTAAATGATTAAAAATAATAAATATGAACTTACTTGATGTTTTAGATGACGAAGATGTTCAGGATAGGTCATTGAATTGAAGTCTGCTGACATCGCCATGTTTTTTCTTTGCAGCGGGATAATATTCTTCTAAATAATAGACTGACAATAAGGATACTCCTTTGAACCATAGTTGCACTTTACGATCATTTTTCAAACAATGTCTGTACAATAACTTGAACTTGATTAAGTTACGGACTTGCTTCGTAACTGACCAAAATTTAATAAATTCGTTCTTCTCAAGTTCAAGACGCATAGTACGGAAAATAGTTGTAAATGTAGTCATCATAATACGAATAGTAGTATTCAATTCTTCTCTGGTTGCAATAATAGGTGGATGTAATTTGGTGTATATTAAAGATCCCATAATAGTTACCTTTGATGTCTGTCTTGAGGTTGGTTCCAAAAAGTTGTGTGGTTGGGTCAAGTTTAAACTCCCTTATATATAGTATGGGGTGGTCACATTTGCTGGCGAAAAATTTTTCAAAGGGGGGTGGGGGGTCCCCCCTTGAAAAATTTTTTTGAAAAAACCTGAGAGATGGTAGGGGTATATATAGAGGTGCACTACCACCAGATAGTCACTCTGAACTTCAGTTTTGGGTAATCAAGCGTTAAAAAGCAAGTACTTCAAAGTCAAGATTTGTCAAGTTTTCTATTTTCCAAGTTACAATGGCATCAAACCAGGTAAAAAAAAAAATGATATGAAAGGATATATTAATATTAATACATTTACTAAAATGAAAAAATTTATAGGTTTCTGTTATTGAGAACAATGATGTTGCACCAGTGGAAGTTGGTTCTCCAAGTGCTCCTCCAAGTGTTGCAGAAGTAATTGAAATTGTTGATGATGAACAAGTTGGTGCTGGTGCTACAAGTGGCGATGCAAGTGGTGGTGTAAGTGGTGGTGCAAGTGGTGGAGCAAGTGGCAGTGCAAGTGGTGCTGAAGGAGATAATTTGAGTGCTGGACCCTCCAAGAAAAGGAAGGCAGACTCCCAGCGAGAGGGAGAGAAGAAGGATGAGGACGAGGAAGAAGATGAAGATGCCATCACGGTATGTAGTGTTTGTTATAAAAAAAATGATACATTTGTTAGATTACCTTGTTGTTATAATATAATTCATGGTAAATGCCTTATTCATTGCTCACGTTATGATAATAAATCGGATTCAACTATATTGCGATGTCCTTATTGTCGAACACCTTTAGTGCTAATTCCATATTTCGTAAATGCATTTGTGAATGAAGCCAAGTATGGTAAAGTGGTAAAAATACAGCGCATAATATTAGATGAATGGTTGCAGGATTTAGCTAATGAATCCTTGTTAGAATTAACAAAGTCGATCAATAAAATAGAAGAAAGATTAGATTATTATTATTGCAATCAACGATTTACAAAAACCAATTATATGCGTCGTGATTTCGGTTTTGATGGTTAAATTTTCTATTTTTTTATAGGCGAATCATGTGATAAGACAAATGAATCAATTGAAAATGAAATATAATAAAAATAAGCAACTTCATAAAAATTTTGATAGATTAATAGATCAAATGTTTTTGAAAATTCAAGAAACACAATTAAAAAGTAATTATTACACAAATATGAGATGTGAAACATTGAAAGATTTAATGCGTAGAATAAAACAGCATAAATGCTGTGGATTTCAATTTTGATATTTCTTTTTTTTTCAGAAAGAAATAATGAGAAGTTTATTAGTAATGGCTATTATTGATTTTTTTCCAAAAACATTTCCAGAAGAAAGTGAAATTTAATTTTTTATTTTTATAGGAAATGATAGAAGAATTGGTTCTGACTAAATCTTATGAAATAGTCGTATATTATAAATTATGTTTGGAATTAATGGAAATGTTTATTCGGTGGTGTTGGGATAATAAAATTTGGTACGGTATTGATGAATATAGACATCATTGTATTCAAACAAAATGTTTTGAATTTAAAAAACGATTATCAGCTAGATTAAAAGTAGCGAATGACCATTATGATCTTTTAATGGGTAATAAACATGGTCAATGTTTATTTTTTTCTGAAAAAATAAGAAAATTAACTCAATCATTTTCCTATAGGATGTAAAGATAAAGGCAATTGCCAATGCAGTATGTGAAATCATTTATGATAACAATCAACATATTTTAAATGTAAAGAAGATATTATATCAAGCCATTTATTATGACAGTAATCTTTTAAGAAAATATTTTTCAGAGTATATATATCATACTTCTGAACACGATCAGCAGCGTGTTTTAAGAGCGTTAGAAGATTACGAAACAATTGTTAAAGATGTGATTATTTATGGGGAAGATAGTGATGATCTTCCATACTTTACGCAGTATATAACTTCTAAACGTCAATGTAATGGTAGATGATATGTAATAACAAGTTTTTGTCAAGAAACTACCATTTATGTAAAAGGTTGTTTTAAATAAAATCATTTGAATTTTATTTCAGGCTATTGACTTAATGTGTGATGAAAAGATTTGTTGTATTTGTTATCAAGTGGTTGATCCAGAATATAAATTAATGAAATCGGTTTTGAATAAAATGAATTTTTTAACATGTTGCAAAGGCAAATGGATCCATTCATCTTGTTACATTAAATGTAGAATAAGTCAAGGAGATAATCGACGTTGTCCTGCTTGTAATCAAGGCACAGTTGAAGTGAAGTATGTTTATCCATGTTTAAGATATTACCTATTATGTAAAGCACCGGAAATTTATTTTCCTCATTCGGGAGATTTATTATTTCGTTCATTATTATACAGAATAGGTAATGTTATTCTTAGACCTGTGAAGGATCCTTTTGTCTTAAATATTATTGAAGAAGCGAACGAATGTGCAATTCCCAAGAAAAAATCTCATTGTGAACAGAATTGCCAACGTTGTAAACATGAAGAATATTGTATGCGTTTTTGCCAACGTTGTTTTCATATGATATATGATCATGAAGAGAAGGATTGTGTAACAGTGATATGTGGTAGAGACAAAAAAGAGGTTAAAGAAAATCGTCATTGTTTGAAAAGAATTCATGTCCAATGTTTTATGAATTTTCTTTCATGTAATATAATGAAACGTTTTCCAATGATTTGTCCATTTTGTAAAAGTACAGATGTTTATCATGCAATTTTGTTGGATAAACCTAATTTAATTACTACAGCAATAATGCTGGATGATAGTGAAGATTTACGTCCTATTCGTTCATTTATTGCAATGATTATAGTTAATTTTTATAATAATCGTATTGAACGATTATTATGTTATCATAAATTGGAGTTATCAAGATTAAATAATAAATTAGCTGTAATAAATCGATCATCGGAAATAATTCCGGTAGAACATCGATTAAATTTTATATCAATTAAGAATCCAAAGAAAATAGCATTGTGTGGAATAATTCATAATTTCCTTCCTAAAGGATATAATTTACAACGATTTGCTGATTTAGGTGTAAAGTCTTATTATAATCCAACATGTTTTATATGTAAAGGAATGATTGCTCCTTTTTGGAGAAATTGTTTTCTACATTGTAATAATTGTAAAAGTGTGGATCGTAGAGACGTTCCTCTTGATAAAGATCATAAAGTGAGGAAACCACAATATGTGGCTTCATCTCATGAGGGATCTTCAAATGATGAAAATCATTCATTTAGTCAGGTCCTTTTTGATAATGTTAATGAAGCTCCTTTTTCTGACTATTAGATTGTAAAAATAAGTGAGGAAGCACAATCTAGTTTAATAGAGGATCTGGGACTAATGGTAACCAAATGGCGATGGAACAGTAAAAAACAATATCATTGTGTGGATATTGAAAGTTGTTCTTTACATGAATTTCATCATATAGTGGATATGAGTGATCAAGAAATGGGAACATTACTTATTGCATTGATGAAAGATCAATATCTTATGTTACCTGGATTGGAAGAAATAAATAGAGTATCAGTTTTAGGACGGAAAGCGAGAAAAAAAAGTGGATGGGGAAATGTCATCTTGACAATGAACATATACAATCTTAATTATCTTATGGGTGAACATGTGCTGAGACGCCAAAAAGAATGTCAAATTGGTTCACGTACATTTTCTAAATCGTCATGCAAAGGTATTGGGAATATAAAAAAACACCATTTGACGTATTGATTGAAGATTTTAGAAGTGAATGGTGTTAACCAATCCGCTTCTATATCGGTTTTATAAAAGACTGAAGCATTTTTGAATTTTTCATAGATTGACTATATACCCACTATGGATGAATTGTTTCGAGTCGCTCGTAAAAATGTTTCATATGTTTCGAATAAATTTAGAACGAAGACAGTTGATTTTACATTTGTATCAAATGATAATCAACAAGAAGTTCGTCAGTTAGAAGATGATGAAGAATCGTTTTCAGAAGAACGATTATTAGCACGTGGACGTTTATGGGTGGATTATTTGTTACAACGAGCATTAGAACATATTTGGCAAGATGAAGGACTTCAAGCTGAAGATCGTGTAGGGATTACAATTGATGGGGGTGATTTAACTTATCCCATTTCATTATCATTTCATGCTTATCATTCACCACAGCATCAACATCGTGCTTTAATGAATGAAATTAGTCGTGTTCAACAATCTAAAAGAAACTGGATGTTGGGAACCTCATTGACAATTCAAATTACGGTAGTTCAAGCTCATAGAGCCAATGGTCGTGCTATGAAAGTGAATCATCTTACTCAAGAACGGTTGAATGAATTAATCAAGAAAAAGGCATTTCTTCCTATGGAAAACTTACAAGCTGAGTTAAATATGGACAGTGAAGAAAATTGGATGGACATGATATTGTCATGGTCTGAAAATCATCCTAGTCAGAGCATAATTGTATTTCATCAACCTTATGGATGGGGAACAGTGCATCAATGTAAATTTAAAACCACTACATTGAATGAAGAAGATCAATCAATGATCTATTGGATTACACCTAATGGTCAATGGTACAAAGTGCTTAAGTTATCTGCTGTGTATTGTTCTGAACACAAAGTGTGTTTGAAATGTACTCAAATTATGTACCGAACTAGACATAATTGTAGTGAAGATCAAGCAACCATCGTTCGTCCTTACAAGCGTAAAGCTTTATTTAAATGCACAGAGAAAGAAATACAGCGTAAAAAATTCAGTAGATATGATTCTCATCAAACTCAAAATTGCCTTGGAGCTTCTTTATGGCGTGCTATGAAAGAATGGAAATATGAAAGTAATGATGAAACTTTGGAAGCTTGGTATGAACGTATGCAGATGAAAACGACGTGGAATCAACCATCGAATTTGGAGACTGTACGCCAATGGACAGATCAATTGAATCATTATTACAAAAAAGAAGATGAAGAGGACAACCCGTTTGAAATAATTGTGTATGATTATACATTGCGTAATGTGTTAGCGCGATATGGTTCAGGAAAACGTCCTTTGTTTCTGAACTTGAGTGATAATCATTTCACATGGATCCGATCAATGCCTGGTTGGATGGGTACGAAGCATTTTTGTCTTCATTGTATGAAAGGGTATGACAAAGTGAACAATCATCGCTGTACTCGAGATTGCCCAAAATGTGGTCATCCTGGACATGACCATACTAGAGGTTATTATAAATCGAAGAAATGGCTGTGTGATGAGTGTGGTCTGTCCTTTCCTTCACGTACATGTTTTGATTGGCATAAGAAACGACGTCTTCAAAAAACAATGAAAAATACTATTTCTTCACAATGTGATCGTAAATTTAAATGCAAATTATGTTATTGCATTGTGGACAGATGGCAAAAAGGAAAACTTGTTCCAACTTCACAACATCGTTGTCGTGAATTTAATTGTACAACGTGTGGTGAAAAAAATGTTATTCGTGATCAACACAACTGCTACATTCAACAAGGAACTCATCAAGAGGATGATTTCAAAGCAGATGAACGCTCAATGAAGTTGGCATTTTTTGATTTTGAAACACGCTGTTTGGAAGAACATCATGTTGTAAATAAAGTTGCAGTTCTTCTTGTGTGCGAAGAATGTCAAGATCACATTGAACAATGTCGGACTCGTGGTTGTACAGGTAGTTGTGGACGAAAACGTCTTCATGTGTTCAATACAATTGAAGAATTTATGGATTGGTTATTAGGACCAAAAAAAGAAGTATGGATGGACTATACATTTTTAGCACATAATTTAAAAGGTTATGATGCTTATCCAATTTTAAATGAGGCAATAAAACGAAATATTCGCCCAACAGGATGTGTCTATCAAGGAACTAAATTATTAACAATGACAATTTCTGATATTACTTTTAAAGATTCATTATGTTTCATTCCAATGGCACTACGTCAATTTCCATCTACTTTTGGTACTTCTGGAGGAAAGAAGGGATGTTTTCCCCATTTTTTTAATACGAAAGAACATGAACAGTATGTAGGACCATATCCACCTTTGAGTGACTATGGCTATGATGAAATGACATCGGAAAAAGATAAACAAGAATTGAAACAATGGTGGGAAGAACAGAAAGGAAAGATGATGAACTTTCAACATGAACTAACTGAATATTGCATTCAAGATGTACTTGTTATGATGCGTGGCTGCTTGAAATATCGTGAATTGTATGTGAAAACATATGGTGTCGATCCCTTCAGTGAAGCTGTTACATTGGCATCGACATGTCTTCGTGTATTTACGAAGAATTTTTTAGAACCTAATACTTTAGGTGTTGTTCCTCCAATGGGATATAGACCAAGAGATGTGTATTCATTTGAAGCTTTGGAATGGTTGTACTCGTTAAATCTTCCTCACATACGCTCACCATTACATCCTCAAGGTGAAATAAGTTTACTTGGTGATAAAGTGGATGGATATGATGAAATTTCAAAAACAGTTTATCAATATCATGGTTGCTTCTGGCATGGATGCCCAATCTGTTATAAGAATCAATTTACAATGAATCCTTTTTTGGGGAATACCATGATGGAACTATATGAAAAAACACAAGAACGAACTGAAACTTTACGAAAAGATGGTTACAAGGTGGTAGAAATGTGGAGTCATATGTGGGATATAGAACGTGTTAAATATTTGCCTTTTCCACGTTCCATATCACGTCATTCACCACTCATTCCAAGGAATGCTCTTATGGGAGGACGTACGAATGCCATTCAACTTTATGCCTACACTAATGAAGTTAAACCTATGACCCAAGCAGATGAAGAATTACAAAACATTGTTAATCCATCGTATCGTATTCGATACATAGACGTTGTATCACTTTACCCAACTGTAATGAAGCAGGAACAATTTCCGATTGATCATCCTACCATTCTATTAGGAAATGATATTCCTACATCGTTGGATGAATGTAATGCTAAATTTATGAATGAAGAATGGTATGGAATTGCAAAACTTGACATTTATCCTCCACACCAATTGTACTTTCCAGTGCTTCCATGTATTGTTGAGCATCGTTTAATGTTTGGATTATGTCGTACTTGTATGGCAACTTTACAAGAAGAAGAATGTCATCATGATGAAGAAGAACGTTGTTTACAAGATGGTGTGTGGACTTCAGTTGAAATTAAAAAAGCCTTGGAGAAAGGATATCGATTAAAAACTGTTCATGAAGTATGGCATTATCCAAAAAGATCGAATGATTTATTCAAAGGATATATTGATAAAAACTTGAAGTTAAAAATGGAAGCATCAGGCTGGCCTTCCAAGTGTCAAACAGAAGAAGAAAAACAACAGTTTCTTGATGATGTGAAAGTACGAGAAGGGATTGAATTGAATCCTGAGGCGATGATTTTTAATCCAGGCATGCGAAGTGTTGCCAAGTTGAATTTGAATTCATTATGGGGGCAATTTGCACAAAACCAGTTTCGCTCAAAGACAGAGTATGTGTCTAGCCCAGAAGAGTACTTTCAATTGATCTACTCAGATGTGAATGAAGTAAGTCAAGTGATCTTACTCGACGGTGGAGAAATGGCTCAAATAACTTATACTGAACAAAAAGAAAAAGTGAAATCGTTACCGTATGGAAATGTGATTTTAGCCTCGTTTGTCACTAGCCATGCCCGCTTACGTCTTTATGATATGATGGACAGATTGCAAGACCGTGTACTTTACCATGACACCGATTCCATAATTTATCGAACAGACAAAGAAGCGGATGAAGAAATTCAGACAGGTTCATCACTTGGTCAATGGGAAGATGAATGTAAAGATCCTGAAAAAGATTGGTTAATAGAATTTGTTTCTATCGGACCAAAATCCTATGCTTATCGTACTCATCAACATCCTGAACAAGCATCAATCAAATGTAAAGGTATTACATTGACTGAATCAGTACGTAAACAAATCCATATGGAAGCAATGAAAGAAATGGTAGTAGATCAACAACGTTCTGAAACAGTATCGTACCCAAGACGTATTGCGCGTGATGCTGTATTTAAAGAGTTAAGAACAGTCTCATTAGACAAACGAGTACAGCTCGTCTATACGAAACGTCGACGTCAATCGAGTATTAAAACATATCCATTTGGATACTGAAATCATTCGAGATGAGTAAGTATTGGAGTCTTCTACTAAAGTGTTTCAAGAAACAAACGGCAGACGAAGAAGACGGACTTTCCATTAATGTCAAAATCAAAAACAATGGATGTGGCCAGTCGGCATGCTGTGGGGGATCAATTGTCATTCAAAAATCCATCCGGTACCTCAAAGACAGACAAGACTCGTACCGCCTTCGACAAGCCGTCCAAAAATGGAAGTCGTCAGAAGACCAAAAGAAAGACGAAAACGGTCAAAAAATTGGAACAACAATGGAAAACGGAATGGTTGAATCCCAATAAAAATCATCCTTATGCATTAACAGGAACTGGGGCATTTGTCCAACATACCTATCGCAAATTTCCAAAACCTCGAGGATGGACTGCTGAACAATTAAAAGAAAAGCAAAAACATTGGCTTGAAAATCAAGATGTTTATCAAATGCATCGTCCTGCACGTCTTCATTATCCTCGTCGTCCTTTTTTAGTTTATGGAATGGATGATCAATGGCAACTTGATTTATCAGATATGCAGCGAGAAGATGTGAAGAAAGTGAATGACAATTATGCTTGGATTTTATTTGCCATTGATGTACTGTCTCGTAAAGCTTGGGCTGTTCCTATTAAAAATAAATCTGGACCAGAAACAGCACGTGGAATTCGTCAAATCTTTGATCAAGTAATGAATGAAGAATCCGATCATACGATTCCTCGAGTGATTTACGTGGATAAAGGATCAGAGTTTTATAATAAAGATGTGAAAAAACTATTGAAAGAGTATCCATTATCTCCTCAATTGCATTCAGGCAATTCCACAACCAAAGCAGCAATTGTAGAACGTTTGCAACGAACAATTAAAGGACAAATATGGAGAAACTTTTACCAAACTGGATCGTATCGTTGGATTGACATATTACCAAACATCATTGATGCTTACAATGCACGAGTTCATCGATCTATAAAACGTGCTCCTCTCATAGTCAACAAAGATAATGAAGAAGAAGTATTTAATGTCTTGTTCAAAGATGTTGTTCAATATCAAGATCAGGCAGAAAGATTTCCATTAACTGTCCAAGATGAATTGTTTGAATTCAACGTTGGAGATGTAGTACGAATCAGTATTCAAGCACAAATATTTGACAAAAAGTATCTTCCTCAATGGAGTGAAGAACTGTTTCGTATTCGTGCACGAGATAAAGGACCACCACCTTATTATCGTTTGACAGAATGGCGAGAGAATGGTGAAAATCTAGAAGGAACATTTTATGCTCCAGAGTTACAACGTGTTGATCCTAATCAAATACCTCGATTTCGAATTGAGAAAATACTTCAACAACGAACAGTAAATCGAAAGAAACAAGTGTTAGTGAAGTATAAAGGATGGCCTGAAAGTTATAATGAATGGATTAATGCTCGAGACGTGACACTGTTAACATCATAATGGATCGCCTTCGTGAAAATCGTGAACCTTTTTTCTTATGGCTTTCAAGTCAACGTGATGCACGTTTTCCTTTAACGCATAAAAATACATCGGACAATTTTGTGAAAGAATTACATGGCAATTGGACATTGAAAGGTTCTTGGTCTGTAAAAGTGGTTGATGTGATCATGTCTGAAGTAGATGACAGTCAAACAAAAGGAGAAATAATGGTGTACTGTGATTTCATTGAATATGCAGTTGTGGGTCATGGAATGTATCCATTATTGGAGACTGTGAGTTATACAGGAGCTGATAAACAAATGCGAACACAGTCGAAGTTTCATCCTCTTCTTCGTAAAGTGAACAAAAATCGTCTTACTCAATTAGGAATAAAATTAGCTGATGGTGTAGGCAAAGCTCCAGTGTGGATTGATTCTAATCGAGAAACGTTGATTTGTTTACAGTTTGAACCACGAAAATTTGATTTCGATATGGTTCTCACTAATATGACATTCATTTCAAATCAATCAACAAGTACATATCCCAACAACAACCCATCAAAATTTACAGCAGTGTTACCTGCACCTTTCAACTTGAAAGATTCAGAACGATGGCGAATGGGAGCAACCAATATTACTCTACCTCCAGTGAGTACAACACAGAAGGTGACAGAATGGGAAGTGTATTTGATTCCAAGTTTCACTATCCCACCAACAGCCATAACCTCTGCCAAAATAGGAAATGTCAGTTCTTTTGATGGATTGATTGCTGAGTACAACAGTAAGATGAAAACTATTGTGAGTTCATGGTTTCCAAATAGTAACAATGAAGGAGGCTTAGGACCAGGAAACATGGTTTTTTCCTTTATGAAAGATGATGGAACTACTTTAAAAACACTAGACTTTAATGGAAAAATCACTCCATTTGAAATCTATGATACTATCCGAAAAGAAAGTGATAACAATATTTTGTTAATGGGTGGTGGTGCCTTTGTTATAACCATTTATGGTAAAGCTAAGATCTATTGGACCACTTCAAAAGATTTCTTAACAGCATTGGGATTTACAGAAAATGATGTGAAAAATCCTGCCACAGATAATACCTTTCCAACAGGTGTTCGATTCAGAATCATACGACCATCATTGAAGTCTTTGTTTAGTGGAAGTAAAGATCGATTTTTGGTAGGAAGTGCAATCTGTGAAGATTATCGAACTTCCAATATCAATTCCATGGTAAGAGACGATCATACTAAGACAAAAGGCCCTACAGTGTTACATACTACATTTTTTCAAAATCCATCTACAACAGACAGTATTACTGTGTCTTTACCTGAACCCATGTTTGATTTATTTGGGTTTCACAAATGGGGTATTGGCACACGTATAATCAAAGGCCAAAAGTATTTGGATATCATGGTAAAAAATGGCTACAAGTTTCCTCAACCAACATATCAACCATCAGCTGTATGTTATCGATGGGAACATCTTCCAGGTGCAAATATGCTGGGAGTTACCATTCCAAAAGTTCCAACTCCAGATGCCATATCTAAAAAGATACAGATTGAAATGACATCAAACATTATAGCAGTCAATAAGGTTGCTTATGTGTTGTGTGATGCTATGGACATACGACAAGTGGGAACACGTTCAATCCAATTATTAGATCTTTTTACCATGTCCAATGCTGGTATGCAAGGTTCTCAATCACAACCTCTGCAGTATGTACATATTCCACATCTAGTGAAAGACTATCCATTGAAAACATCAAGTTTACATCACATCACATTTACAATAGTTGATGAAAGTGGACAAGAAATCATGTTTGATAAAAACGGAGTTACAACTATTACGGTGCGATTGCTTAAAAAGTAGCAACCATTTTAGTTGATATTCAGTTAAATCATGTCAGGGATCCAAGTATATCGTCCGGATCAAGGTGGTGGAAATATTCCCATTTATAAATCTCAAACTGGAGGTTTAACTTTCCCACGAGTACGTTTAGGAGGTACTCATGGTTTTATGGGAAATTATGGTCGTAACTATCAATATGGTGGATCAGCTGTGGACGTTCCGATATACAAACCATACAATTCAGGCAACCAAGCTGGTGGAGGTTTTATTCGTAAAATGAAACATAAATTACTTTCTGTGGGGCAAAAAACAGCGTCAAAAGTTGGTCAACAAGTTGTGGAACGAGGAGCAAAAGCTTTGAACAATGTGATTGATGATACTTTGGAAGGCAAAGACATGCGACAGGCTCTCAATGATGAAAAGTTAAAGATGAAAGTAGACTTAAAACGAAAGAAAGATCAAGTGTTGAAACCAAAGACAAGACTGAAAACAGGAATTAAAAAATCCAAGAAAGCAAACAAAGCTGTTATAGACTCTTTGTTTGATTAAAATGTAGATAATACGATATTTTGATTTAATTAAAATACCTTTAATTAAAAACACATAGTATTAATTATTTTACAAGAGTATTTGCGGAAATGGCTGTTTTGATGCCTCTAAATCTTCAGGAAAAATATCTATTGTCAAACTATACTCATCAGGCGTTGTCTGATGTGTATTTACAATAAGAGGACGATAACGCACACTATGTGCAATAGCTAAAGCGTTTTTGATACGATTCATTTGTCCAGGATAAGCTTGTCCAATAAACCGTACAATTTGACTTTTATCTCTAGGATTTTTAAAGATCACTAGGATATGTGCATTAAGAGAAATTTCTCTAAAGTTTTTAGGAAATAGATTTTGGACCAAGCATGCAATACTAATGTTTTTGTGATGTGATCCTTTAGTAAACCAACGAGCAATATGATTGGAATTTTCTTTAATTTCGGCCATAAAGTCATCGAGGATTAATAATCCAGGTTCATTATTAGTAAAGTATTTGAAGGGATCATCAGGTAAACCTCGCACCCATTCAATAGAGTCATCTTCTTGTTGCATTTCATCATAAGCATTTTGCCACGCTGAATAGACAAATACCACTTTACCAATACTTGGACGAAATAATGTTTTTCGATGTCGAATCATTTTTTGAGTAAATCGAGTTTTTCCACTTTGAGTTGGTCCGGCAATCCAAATATTCATGGGATGATTCCATCGATGAATAGAAGTAGCTTTCACTATCCCATTCATTGTTTTTCAAAGCAACGACGTCTATTTTTGGTTTTTGGGACACGGCTTTTTCGTTTTCGTTTAAACACGGGTTCACCACCAGATTGAGTAGTAGCAGCACTGTCACCAGGAATTACTGAACTTGTATGTGATCGAGCAACTGTTGGACGTTTTCCTTTGCGCACTGTAGTGACTGTGGTCGTCTTTGCAATGGTTTGATAATCTTTTGGACCAAGATGAGTACTTATAGCTCTAGAAACAGTATCTTGATCAGAATTGCGATGACGTTCATTTCTATTTCTTGATGATCCTGAAGGAGGATTTCCTGTAGGTGTGGGAGGAGGACTTGGAGGAGGGCTTGGTGTCGATGGTGTATTTGGAATAATCGATACACCGCTGGTTGTGGGACTATTGGGACCAGTATTTAAAGTGTTCTGAGCAGGTGGTGCAGTTGGTGGTGCAGTAGGTGGTACAACAGGCGGCGCAGCAGCTGGTACAACAGCAGGGTTTTTTTGCAAACGTCAAAAGAACTTAATTCGCTTGTCAACTAAACCACGTTCCTTTTTAAGGTTGCTGTAACCTTTGGATGTATATCCTCTTGGATATTTTAGCATTTCATCCAAACTGTCACGATACAATTTGAGATCAGCATCAGAATGAATATTGTCAACATTACGAGAAGACTCCCATTCCGAATTTTCTTTGAGACGGTCTTTAGACTGTTTGTACTCGGGGTAAATGGATTTCCATTCTTTTTTGTTTTTTTTATCTTTGTAAACCTGTCTGAACTGTTCCAGAGCATCTCTATAGGTAGCACGTTCTTGAGGAGTCATCAAATCCACCATATGATTTGGTAAAGGAAACAAGGTTTCTTGTCCATTCCACAACATAAGAGGAACTGGAGGTTGAGTTTCATTTCCATCATCATTTTCGTCATCATCATCATCGGTATTTCCTGTCATTTGTTGAACTAATTGACTCAGTTCTCTTGTTGAAAGAGAGTGTAATGGTGGAGTAGTAACCGATGTTGGTGGAGCTGATGATGATCTTGGTGGAGCACTCGGTGGTGTTGGTGCACTTGGTGGTGTTGCACTTGGTGCACTTGGTGGTGCTGCTTGATTTAGAAGACTTTCAAAGATAGCTCCTGAATCGTAAGGATCTACTTCATTTCCTTACAAAACAGGCACATTATCAATGATTGAAGCTTGTTGCTGAGACATGGTTGTAGAGCTCCAGTAAATGCTATAAAGAATGATGAATTCAATCAAATGAAATCATTTTATAGTAGCAATGGACAAATCACAGCTCTCCTTTTTGACACATTTAGCTAAAGCTCCACCTTCAATGGTAGTACCAACATTGCGTGCAGCACGTAAATGTGATTGGGTATGTTTACAAAAAGTCTGCTGTGATATGATGGATGGAAAATTTCCACCCACCAAATTACCGCGGGAAACAAAAAAGTGGTTTACTGGAGTTCACAGACGAGGGCAACATCAAACACCACAGGCATTCAAAAGATCAGTTACACAAAGAGGTGGAAGTAAAGCGGAACTAATTGGATCAGCACTTAAAGCAATTGCAAAAGTAGCCGTACCCGCAATTAAAAAAGTTGCTGTACCTGCAATAAAATCAGCAGGAAAAAATCTCATGAAAAAAACAGCACATGATGCAATTCAAGCAGGATCTGAAAAAATAGTAAACAAAATAGCATCGAAAGGAACAAAGAAAACTACATCACAACCCTCTGAAAACAACACTTCATCTTTTTCAGTGGATGAGATACTTGCTCTTAAAGTTTAAATGGCAGGACGTCGAAAACGCCAAAAAGGAGGACGAATTACGCGTGGACGTTTAGGGGTTTCATTGCCGAGATATGGGATCATTCGAAATCCTTTTCATATTAAACAATCTAACCCGATACCTCATGTATCAAGCAAAATGTCCAAAATGTCTCGTATGCGTTGGAATGATTCAAAAGTACGCTATGTTCATAGTTTGTCACCAATGACGGCAAATGGTCAACCAATTATTATTCGTGGTCAAATTCATCGAATGTATACAAAAGGACGAAAACTGGTTACAACACCTTCAGTTTAAAAAGGATAGAGATGGAACAAGATATTGCTTATGTTGTACCAAAGAAATTATGGGAACGACTTCAATCTGAATGGAAAAAGAGTAAAGGTGGATTAGAGCTTATGAATTATGCTCATGGCAAAAATGATCAAAGTGGTGGGGCATTATCAGGACTAGGAAGTAGTGGACAAGTGGACCCTTCGGAATTGATGAAAATGTTGGCTGTTCAAATGAATTTAAATCAATCCAAACATGTTAACTTTTTAAGTCATGCTGATCAAACAATGAAAAAAATAATGGATGATCCTTCTCTCACAAATGAGGAACGAATTCATTATTTGAATTCAGCACGTGACGCTTTTGAAAATCAAAAAAGACAAGCAACTGTGGGAAGTGCATTACCAGCATCAACAGCATCCCGTGGAGTTGGAACGGATGCAGCAGCAGTTGCAACTCCAAAAGCACCAAGATTTTCAATGCCAAGACCTCCTTCATCACCCATAACATCAAGAATACCTACTCCAATAACACCAAGATCAACAAGAACTACTCCAGCAAGTCAAAGAGATACTTCAACAAGTCGAAAATCATCTAAAAGAGATTCTACTACTTTGACTCCAGCAAGTCGATTGTGTGAAGTTCGTGCAAAGATATGGGAACTTGAAACAACTAAATCGAAACAATTGTCAAAGAAAAAAAAGAAGCAATTCATAGAAACATTAAGAGAAGAAGAGAGACGACTCCAGGAGGATGTTCGTGAATTACGTTCTAGAAATGTTAGCAGTAAAAAATCAAAAACATGATAATAAAACATCTGACTAATATAGTGATCTCTTCATTTTCATCATGTCTCAACAAGGTGGAAGAGCTCGAAAACGTCCACATGCAGATGATGATGATATGGGGTCCTCCACTCCCAAAGTTGCTATACAAGAAGCTCCCAAAGAGAAAATTGTAAGCAACTCATCCATTGATCTCTTTGATGAGCCACCCATAGACATATCGACACGAAGAACAAATTATGAATCCTTCAGCCAACAACAAACAACCATGAACCCTTTGATCATAGAGATGCCTGCATCCAACAACTTTATAGATCTAAAGAACATTACAATCAGTTTCGATGTAAGATTCCAAGATTCTGAAGGAGTTCAACTGACAGATGAAGCACAAGTAGCACCGGTCAATTTATTTGGCCATTCCTTAATTCGGCAGATGATATTGAAAATCAATGATATTGATGTAAGCACTGTCAGTACAGATGATTATCATATCAAAGCATACTTCAACCGACTTATGGAATATGGTGTTCAAGAAAAATCAGACAATCTGGGATTGGAAGGCTGGTATGCTGATACACCAGGAAGACTAGACGATACAAACATCCATCCAACTTTTAATAATGATTACTTAGCTGGAGGAGCCCAAGCTGCTGTCACAGATGGTGACCCTACACGTGCTCAATTGAACACTTTTGTCACACAGCTGCTGAGTAAAGATAGAACCATTCACAATCATGGAGCTTACAAACGTCACCAGATCTGCTGTCAAAATAGACCTGTACATGTGGAGATTTATCCCAATATTGATTTCTTAAAAACACACAAACTTCTTCCTCCAGGATGTAAAATCAGTGTAAAAATCTATTGGAATAAACCTGAACTGGTACTTATGGCAAATCAAGCACAAGCAAATAACGACAGACGATCTACTAAATTTGAGATCGTTCCAAACAGTCCTCGTCTCCATGTCAAGAATGTCATGTTGAATGAAACCAAGCACATTGAGATTGAACACAAGATGATGAACGAAAAAGCTATTGCAAAATATCCATTTATGGATACTAAAGTCAAGACAGCTGTCATTCCTGATGGATTACGTTCCTATACCTTGAGTAATGTCTTCAACGGACATAAACCTAACTACATGATAGTCGGGTTACAGCGAGGAACCGCCCATGAAGGAGATTATCAATATTCATTTACCAACTTCACAGACATGAATCAAAGCAGTATTCGTGTGACGGTGGATGGTGAAGAGCTCCCTCATCAGAGAATCAACCACGAAAAATTCTACAAAGAAGAAGGTTTCAAAGCGTTCCTCAAGTTTACAGGACGTGGTATTGAAAGTCCTCCTATTGGTATCAACAGAGAGAATTACAAAGATGGATACTTTTTGATGTTGTACAACTTCAATCCTGATGGTGAACAAAACTTTACTCATGACTATGATCGAAATACTGGTAATGTGAACATTCAGTACGAATTCTCAGCTAACACAGCTAACAATACAACTATCGTATGTATGGGGTACTTTGAAAATCAAGCTTGGATTGATGGTGCAAAGATCTTTGGTTTGAAACGAAGTTACTAAGAAGAATGGCTCGAAGAACAGCTCGTGTAGATTTACGAGATAAACGACATCAATTGACTACCAAAGATATCAATCAAATTGCCTCACATCCTGCTAATTACCACCGCAAAAAAGGATATCAATACTTGGGAACACAAGCATCAGATCAAGCTGAAGCAATTTTAAATCAAGTTTTGAAACATCCACCTGAAGGGTCATGGGGAATGATATTCAATATTGATCCTATTTCAAAAGGTGGACAACATTGGATTGCATTATACTCTCCACGAAAAAGAAGAGTTGAAATAATGGACTCATTTGGTGCTGATAATTTAACCAAATCATATACTGATTATCCTCATGTTATGAATATTTTAAAAAAAGTTCAAGTTGTTCAAATGCCACGCTTACAACAAATGGATACACATGTATGCGGTCATTATTGTCTGGCATTTTTGTATTACCGTACAGGAGATCAATCATATTCTCATTTTATCCGTTCTTTTCGCGCTCCTGGTGTAATGAATCAAAGAGATCGTCCTGTTTTTAATTTTGTCAAAAGTGTAATGATGAAACATAAAACCCAATCAGGCGGGAAAATCATCAAAAATCAATGTTGTAAAAGTGCTTATGATTGTACTTTATGTTGCAAATAAAATATAGAAGTTATCAATTAGTGTGTTAGTTTCTGGTGAGACACAACCCGAGAAGGATGAATTGGGAAGAAAAAGCTGAAGAGCTTACACGCCGAAGACGTGAAACAGGTATGGATGATGACGAGCGTTATCATGTCAAAAAGATTGAAGAGAAAAATAAAAAAAGATGTGAAAATTATCATCTTGAACGTCTTGAAAAAATGAAGTCTGATCAAAACCGTCATTTCAAGCTGGGACCTAACAAAAGAAAAGTTCCTTATCAATCTGAAAAAATACTTACATATCTTGGTGAAAAGAAGTCTGACATGAACACTCGTATGGTACGAGATTTACAGTTGTGTTTGTTGGGACACTATACCGACCGTCCAAGAACACGTTATTAACCTCCAATGAAGCTCACACAAGAAATTGCCATGAAATGCTCTTATGTTGTACCTGCTCAACAATCAATGAATTAGCTTTTGGTGCTTTCTGGAAGTATCAACAGTTATTTCGTGATCAGTTGTTCAAAATGAACTATAGGCCTTTTACCTTACCTCTAGATGATAATCAGGATCTTTATGTTCAAGAATGTGTTAGGCGTCGTTGCACTTGTGGAGATTGCCAAGACAGAAACATGAAAGTTGCAACACGCATGGCACTTCTCAGAAACAAAGCTGCAAAAACTATTCAATTAGTTATGCGTACACGAACCCATAAAATACTTTCTTGTAAACAACTTTATTTACTTCCAGAACAATCAAAAAAATGAACGTGGCTTATTAACAAGACCTATTTTTCCCAAGATTAATCATGATCATCATCGTAACTGCTTATTAACTAAATGTTATTGCTTAAAACCTATTTTCTCATCTATTACACCACTTTACTATCACGAACCAATGAAATATGCAATTTCTTGTGGTAGTTCAAGAACTCTTATAGATTTAGAAAAACGTAGAAAAGAAGAAAGAAAATATTGTCCAAATTCTATTTTATAATTATTCTTGTTTTCAGAAAGCTAAAAAAGAAGCTGAAGATGCAGCCGATTTAGAATTAGCAAGTCGTATTGTACGGCGTTATATGTACCGTATGAAATGGTACGATCCTATTGAATATACTCTCATGATGAGAAAAATGAAAGTTCATCATCTTGAGCCATCTGGAGAACAAGAATAAGACATATATTTTCTTTCTTTTTTTAGTACAACTTCAACCTTCGTGAACATCACCTAAAAAATTGCCAATATGATTGTGTTTATCATATGTATTGCCAAGACTGGGATGATTCAGGATTTCACGAAGAGTTTTATTCTAATTATAATGATCATAATATGTTACGTGAAGTAGATAAATGTCCAAACAAAGATTTAGGGCCATTGGACCATTGGAAAAAGGGTTGTTGCTTTGATTATTATCAACAAAGTGATTTTTGCACCAGAAAAAATGCTCATTTGAGAAGAAAGAATAATTGTAAATGCCCATGTTTGTGCATATACAACTTTGAAGAAAGCTATTTTGACATTCGTGAGGAAAGAGATAAATTTATTCCTAATCCATTAACAGATTGTGATCCAGTTTCTACTTCATTCACAGATTGACAAGATCAAAGCAATGATTGAAAAAGGGCGTTCACCCTTTTTATCTTTTTGCAATCCTCTGTATAATCTATCATTAGCAGATGATGAAGATCCATGTTGTTGTCCATGTCACTGTTGTAATAACGATGAGTTTGTTTATTTCTAAATAAAAACTACTTGTAAAACCCAAACTTCGTTGTATTCATTTCAGATAGACATACGAAAGACACAAAAGGAATATAACAAATATATCTGGATGATGAAATATAGAAAAAGAGGAATACGAACCAAATGTGAAAACAATTTTTATACTCCACCTTATGTTATGACCTACTCCTTAAAAAAGAAGCAACATATTAAACATTGGTCTTTCCCTTATAGTCGTGGGAATATTATCAGTCCGTGGAATACTATCAAAAAGTTCTCAAAGGGACCACAAGGAACGAATGCATAGAATTGCAGAAAATAATGCTTCATGCTTGGAATGCATGTCAAACATTGAAAAAAGAAAAAATATCATGTAAAAAATAAATAAAACATTATTTGAAAATAAACCATGAAACTCCGCCCCGACAGTCTCCATGTTATGCAAGCCTCCGCCCGCGCCGCCAGGGAGTTGCATATTGTGCAAGCTCGGTACAAGGGACTGGGGTAAGTCCGCCATTACAACTGTCAATCATACAACACCGACATCTTGCATTTTTTAAATTCATGAATAATTAGGGAAATACTCGGGGGTCTATTACTACTCAAAAGAAGCCCCAGTTATCGATGGAGTTGTTAATTTTTTCCATGTTTCTGATGAAATACCAGAAGATTATTGGATAAAATCAAATGCTGTTGCAGCAAAGGGTTTAAATTTAATTATTGACGCTGACAAAAAAAAATTAAACCGACAAGGATTGAATTACCAAAAAAAATATCCAAAGCTGTATCAAAATTTAATTACTCTTCTGTCTTTGAAATAGCCGGTTTGATGATTAGAGGTTTACAAGTTTATAAGTATAAACTACCTTTTGAATTATTGTACACAACACCTTTTGCTATATTATCTTTATTTATTCATAATAACACAAGAATTGATAGAAAATTATATAGGTGGAGTAATCCATTTAACAGTTTAACAGTTAAACCTTGGTATATGTACAAAGAAAATTTTAACAGTAACAAAATAAACAAAAAAGAATATTGAAAAGTTCACCAAAGCTACAGAGTTAGCCAATAGCCTTGAAGGAAAAACTGTATATTCATACAGTGAAATTCTTGCTGTTTATAAAAAATATACAGATGAAAAAGATAGTGATATAGAATTAAAACTTCATTTTGACTTTGTAAATTATATTGAAACAAAATTGTTTTCTCTGAATTTGAACGATATGACTATACAGGTAATTCTGAAAAAATGGTAGACGACCTTAAAGATGTACTGTTGATGTTCAAATTTAAAGAAAACTATGAAAAACATGAATTTGTCAAAGATTTTATAGAAAGCCCATCTTTCTTGTATGTTGGAATGACAAAAGCAGAATTAGCTGAATGTGAATCAAAAAAAGATTTGACAAAAAGAGCAAAAAAACAAAAAAACCAATTAGAACTGATAGAGATTTACTATACTAATAGTAAAACTCACGATAATGGATATAATATACAAGAAGGTATAGTAGAAGACATGAAATTAATAATTAAACAAGGATTATCAGATACTGATATAAAAATGTATAAAATTGATGATAACATGAGAATCAAAGATTTTTTGAAAATCAAAAAAGAACAAGAAAATTCTATTTCGGAAATTGTATTTGTTGATTAGCAAACACAAACAATGTAATTTACATCTAATTTTTTTGCAATTTTAATGACAAATAATAAAGCACAATTACAATTATATTATGTTTATCATAAAAATATAATAATTAGTTTTCACCTTCAATCTTTTATTAGATCTTTGCGTTAAGACTATTTTTTTTATCTTTAAAAACAGATCCTTAAAATTATAAATATAATGAAGTTTATATTTTATATATTAAATTGATTATATTTTGCATCATTACTATAACATAAAAATAAATGTCTTTTTATTCTGAATGTGTAGATTGTCATTTAAGATTAGGTCATACATTTTATTGTTACGTGTTAAATGGTAAAAAGCCAATAAAAGGATTAAATTATCTAGATTGCTGTTTCAATAACGCAAAAGAAACAACCAATATATATTTAGAACCAGGTATACCAATTACTTTGTATAAACCAATAGAAAGTGAAATAGTTAAATTATGGCACAAGAAACTGGAAAAAAGCAATCTGTTGGTAAATTGGTTTTAACGCTTCCTGAGTTAAACGAATTGTTAAAAAATAATCCTAAATGTGAAATTCATATAACTAAATCAAAAGATGGAAAAAAAGAATATTACTCTTTTACTGTAAATGGTAATCATATAGATATAGAAATAGGATTCGAAACTGGCTATTTAACACAATATGAAAAATCAGAGAGCAAACCATCTTTAAATATAAACTTGTCAAAAGAACTTTCAGAAGCAGATTTAAGTACAATCTTAAACTTTAATAGATTAAAATTGAATACTATATCAAAATTCATGAAAACCCGCGATGAATACTCAAAATATACAGTGTTTCCAATGATAAAAACACATTCAACTGTGCCTGGTGAAGATTCTGAAGGTAATTATGTACAAGAAAGAGTGTCAGTTGAAGAGTTTTATTTATCTTCACAAATTGTCTTGCAATCAGATCAAAAACCCGCAACTTTTTGTACATCATTTTATGATATTACAATTAGCGAAAAAATAGAAGAACTAAAAGAAAAAAACAGTGCCATAAGTGAAAATCTTAAAAGTGAACTTTCAGCTGCAATGGATAATCCTATAATTTTAAAAATTTCGCAATAAATGGAGTTTTTCTATATTTGTCGACCTTTTATGAATATGTTTCGGGTTGCTCTCCAGACAACTTTTCAATTTTTGAAATTATTAAATGGATTAAAATTAAACTTAATGAAAAAACCATAATCGAACTTACAAAAAATCAATTAGTAGTAACTTTAAACTGTTTAAAATATAATAAAGGAAGACGTTTTGATACTATAGGCAAACAAGAAGTTAAAATGCCTATTCCATGGTTTAATTTTGACAATAAAAAATATTCTGTGAATTCTGATTTGGGCGAAGACAATGAATTTGTAATAGAAATATTGTATGATCAAACAACAGTAGACGTTTCAAAAGGTATAATTAAATATCCAAAAACAGTCAGTGCTAATAGTTTAAGAACCCAAACTATTTTAATAGATGATTTTATCAAAATTGATGGTCATTATTTGCCAGAAAATATTGAAAGGCCGTTTGTAAAAATATTAAACACAATTCAAGTTTTCGAATTTACATTATCAAAAAGTGTGGATTTATTATATTGGGAAGAAAATTTCAATGTTCCATTTGAAGAAGGAACTGTTGTAAAAAGACTTGAAGTTTATTCACCTGCATTTAAAGTTTTAAAAGTTGAAGTTGAAATGTGCGGACACAGTGTTAAATGTGAAAATAATGCACATAGTATGAAATATGACATTCAAAATAGTCTATTTAAACAGATAGTGTTTACTAATGGAAATAGTACTTTTCATTCAGGTTTAAACATAAAAAAGAATGCAAAAATAATAGTAAAATGTTCTTTTGCAAAAAAAATTGGAGCATTTGAAAATATAAACGCTCCAATACCAGCAAGTGATTTAAATATTGAAATATATTGTGTAACCACTTTAATGGTTAATTATTAACATGTATAAAATATATCTTTCAGAACAAAATGGTAAAAGCGACAGTCTTTTATTTCAGCAAACCGGAGAAGTAGGCGTAGGAAAAGTACAAGGGTTTAAAACTGAAATTGATGACGCTTACCAAATAAATTATTTGTCAGTAAAAATAAAAGTTACAGGTTTAAATGCAGATGATTATACCAACAGTGCATTGTATTTAAACATATTAAAACTTTATGAGAGGTATATTGTAAAATTAAAGAAACAAAATGAAAATGGTATTGAAATTTTCAACATGGACTACAATTCTTTCATTTATTTGCTGTGGTGGTGTGGAAGGCAAAAAATGGAGATAGTGAAATTTCCAAAAATATTTAAAATAAGCTCAACAGAAATGTATGTTACTATTTATTTACCACTCCCTAATATCATAATGAATAGAGACTTAAAAATTTTTGAGCCTTGCCATCTTATAATTGAATTACACAAAAATGTAGAAGATCCTATAGCAGATGCAGTAATAACATCTAATATGGTTGAAATTAGTGCTATTGTTCCTAAAGTGTGTGATTGTGGATTTTTCGTAGATTATGACGAAATTGACTCAGAAAAATGCTTAGAATGCCAGAAAAAAATATCAAAAATTCAAAAACTAATAACACCAACTATAAAAAACGCACTAAAAATTAAGTCATTTCATTTTAGTGAAACTTCAAAAAATGAAAAGATAAGAATAAATGTGGTAAACGAAACGCTTACTAGATTACATGGTATTTGGTTCATGTATGAAAAAGGTGCATCAAAACCATTAACTTTAGATGGTTTTTTTAAATCTGACAATTTTAACTTTAAAGAAATAACAGTTTTCTACTCAAATACAAAAATGATTCAGTACATGAATGAAGAACAAATGGGAACTAGTTTTTTAAACAACGCTGTAGATTTAACAAATCAGTGTTATTATTTAGGCCCTGCAAATTTGTCAAAAAGAAAAACACATTTTAGAGATTTTTATGAAAAATCTTATCCAGGAGAATTATCTTTTGAAATTTCCAAGATGGATAAAAACGACAATTTTGAATTTTACATTTTAGTAATTTATGTTTGACAAATAGTAATAAACCACAAAAAAATAGTTTTAAAGTGGTAACATAAATATCAATATAACAATATCACTTTTCAGTAATTTTGTTTATTAATATTTCATTGTATCACAAACGTGTAGAAAATCATCTTTTGTAGATGTATTACACTTTATGTATATTTTTTTGTCGTTCGAAAAACAAGTATATTTAGTCGCCAGAAAATTATGATAATATTCAGCTAATAATTCACACTTTTTAGTTATGTCTTCTGGACATTCATCTAATTCAATATAACCTATTTCATAAAGTTCTAATAATTTTGACATCATAGTTGCTGTTTCGTATGTGTCATTTGTTTTTACTGTTTTAATTAAAACAGTTTGTTTATTATGCATTGATGACATGTCAAATAAGTTTTTGATTCAACGACAAAATTGTTATAATGAATTTTATGAGTAGGACATTTAAATCTTGTTTCATGTAATAAGCTTAAATTATAGCAAACAATATATCTTGGCAAATGATGTTTTAAAGCGGACCTATTTAAAAACCACGTATAACTTTACGGTTTAGTAAAATATTTATTTATGTCTACTTTATTACCACAATTTGAGCAAACTGCGCATTCTTCAGAATAATTTACTTCAAGTATAAAGCCACAATCACAAAATCTACTATTAAGAGGAAAAATCTGAAAATTCGACATTTTGCATTTTTGAATTTTTTAAAGAAATGTCAGTATGTTCAACTATGCACTTTAAATTATTAAAGTAAAAATCCCCACTGAATGGAGATGTTAATTCTTCTAAAAATATCCTTGGATATTTTTTAGACATAGATTTACTTAATACAATTTTTTTGTCAAACGAAAATGGTTCATAAAGTAAATTTTGTTCAAAATCTGAATCAGAGGTGCTTATTATGATGTGTTTTTTTATATCTTTAGTTAAGATTTGTTCGTAGGTTTTAATTGAAACCGTTTTAAATTTTTCTAGGTCAAATAACAGCAAGAAATCCAATGGATTTTGTTTATAACTATATAATGTGTATATCTGCTTTTTTGATTCATAATCAATTTCATTGCTTTTAAGCAAAATGTTTTTGAAGTCAACTTTTTCTAAAACATCCTTCAAAAATTGTCTTTTTTGGCATTTTTCAAAGTCAGGGATGTGATTTTTTAGCTTGTTTAAAGCCAAAAGCACAAATAAAGGATAGCTCAACTGCTTTCCACCTTCTATTTTGAAGGCTTGTTCTACTTCAAAATCTCTTTCTCTTGTTATAGTTTCACTGGTAGTAAAAAGCAAACGCTCATCATACAGATATTCTACTGTTTGGTTTTTAGATGTTATCTCTTCATAATTAAGATCTTCTTCTTTTATATACGCTGTTATTCCATTTGACAATTTAACACCGAAAATTATAGATTTGCACACTTTATACTTGATTATGTCTAAATTTATCTTTTCACAAAGATCTAGTAGTGTTTTAAGAAGAGGAAATTCAGTTACATCATCATTATATCTGGTCGTAGGATACTTTATGGATTGTGGTATTGGAAAGAAAAACGTTTCATCTTCATATGTGACACTTATTGCATGGCCAGTTAGTTTTGGTTTTGAATAAACAAAGTTTATTTTTGCCACTTTTTCAATTCTTTTAAACAAAGACATTACCGTTTCAACTGCATATTTATCGCTTTGCACAATTGCATTTTCAATACCTTTTATTAGATTAGATGTTTGGTTGTGAAAAAATTCCAAAGAAGATTTTTGTCCATTATAAGTTGGATTAGACATTTCTACTATAGGAAAATATGTATCTTCTAAAAACATTAAAACTATAAAGTCAGTATCGGTATTTGAAATAAACAGATCTTTTGGGTATTGCCTCATGTCTCCAAAAATTAACACTTTATGTTTGAAAACAAACTTTACCAAAATGCACATTGCATATTCGTAAAATGAAAAATTTCTTGTTGACATCTTTATGTTGTTGACAAGTGTAGATTTATTAAAGAACGATTCAGGATTAGTGTCTATGTTGCTGTCTGACCAATCTAAAAACTTTGCAAATTCATCAGGATTGTCGTCAAAATATAATTTGCAAGTTACACAAAAATCTTCAAACTCAACATCTAAAGCTGCGCATATTGCATTCACAAGCTTTAACTCTACACTTTTAACATATATTGGCCCAAAGAAATATATATCTTTGGCTCGAATTATGTTTTTGTATTTGTCTGGTATGTGCAATAATCTAAGTGTATATTTAACAAATGTAAGCTTTAATATGTGATTTAGATTTTGACTTTTGGCAATGTTGGAAACTGGAAAATATCCTTTGCTTTTGCATATTTCGTTTTTTTTTTTGCCTTTCTAGGTTTTGCGGTAGACATTTTCTGCAACAAACTATGCAAATTGTCATCAATTTGCCACTGTCCGGGTCTACAAATGTTGGGCCATTTACATCAACCATGAAGTTTAATTCTTTTCTTCCTTTAGGGCATATTAGTATTAATGGTTTGCCTGTTGTTAAATTTGTTAACCAAGTTGTTCTTTCTCTTTCTTCTTTGCTCATACTTTCATATTGGACTTGGGTGACAAGCCTTGGTTGATCTCCATATTGACAAGTCTGTGCATACTGAAAACGTTTTTGGTTATCATCATCTGAATCTTGTATTCCTTTAAACCTTTTTGGGTCAGTGCTGGCTAAATATTTGCTATTTCTTGTCATTTCAAAAACTTCTGAAAGTTCTTTCATGTCTTCGCTTACTGGTTTGCTTTCTTTTGTCAATTTACAAACATACTTTAATATCTGTTTTATGATTTCAATTTGAAACTCATAACTTTTATATACATCAAATGTTATTTTAACATACTCCAAATAAACATTTATGTTTACAAAGCTAAAAAAGTTTGTACCAGCTGAATCAATGTGTGATCCATAAATCCAGTTTTCAAATTCATTTACATACATTATGTTTTTTGACGCCACTTGTAAAAATTGTATTATCATGTTTATTTCTGAATCTGATTTTGAAATCATATCGACAGCGAGCTTTTTTTTCATTTCAGCTAAAACCATTGACAGATTTAAATAATGGCTAAAATTTGCAAGCTCATTCCAGCTAAACTTGATTTTAAGATCTGACAAATTTTCAATATCAAATAAAGACAAATCTAAAAATTCACTGAATAATTTTTCCCCAATATTTTTAATTATTTTAATTATTTCTGTGAGACTTTTGTCATAATTTTTATTTTTCAAAATGAAATTTGTGAAATTTGATTCTGATATAAATAATACAACAGTATAAAATCCTAATTTGTGTATACAGAAAAAGTAACTATCCAAAAAGTATTCTATCATAACCTTTGCTTTGTTTTCAAGCACACTGTTTTTTTTTAGGTTTTTCGCCATAAACATAATCATAAGTCATACCTTTTTCAACAAATCTTATTTCTATATAATCAACTTTATTGACCATTGAATTGAAAATGTTTCGGACATTATACCTTTTTTTAGTCTCAAAATGTTGAAGTTTAAAATTTACAGTTTCCACTTTATCTTTTAAATCTATTTCATCAAGACTTGGGTCTGACAAAGTTGTTTGAACAAATTCATTTTGACTTTGAATTATTTTTTCATAATCTTCTTGTGAATAAGGAAAACTTTTTGAATTTAAAACTGTTTCACTATTTTTAATGAATTGTTCTACGTTTTCTGGTGGAGTTTGAGGAAAACATATTTTTAAGTTTATTTCTGGATTTTTTGACACTTTATTTATAGTTGTTAAATAGACACAACAATCAGAAGATGTCAATTCAAAGTTTTGGGTTATGGCTTCGACTTGGTGTTTATCCATGGAATTATTAAATGGGGTATAATTATAACTTTTATCGCCTACATATTTTACCACAATGTCTGAAATAACTGAGCCATTTTTTTTTACTGCAACATTTTGTGAAAATATAGACCATCCTGTTATCACATTAATCTTTTGTCTTATCTGAAGCAAATTGTCAGTTTTCAAAAATCCCATTTTGACAGCCCATTCTCCATTATCAATTTTTATGTGCTCAACACCAAAGTTTATAACTTCATTATTATCTAATCTAATATCAATAAAAAAATCCTTTCTTACTTCTGAGATGTAATTTTTATCAGATTTTAGATAGTTTTTCCATGATCCACCCCAAATTTTATTTCCTGGTTTTTCATCTTTATAAACTTTAATAACTTCATCCCATATACATTCTGGAAAAGCTCTTAAAATACTTTTAATTAATTTACAGTTATGAATTACTATTTCGAATGGTGTAAAATAAAAATAATCACTTCCTTTAGACATGTTAAGTAAACTTGAAGGTTATTGGAGAAGTTTAGGAAAAGGTAAATTTGTAACTGCATTAGAAAGCAAAAACATGGTAAAATTTTTAACAGCTCTTATAAATGAAAAATCTATGAGAACTTATTTGATAGCACCTATGAAAGTTTATGAAAACTTTGAAAATAAAAGCAAGACAGAAATACAAGATTTTATGGCAAGGCACACATTGACCAGATATGTGTCAAAATTGGAAAAATTAGATTGGAAAGAAAAAACTTACTATCAAGGTGAGTTGCACTTTGAAACTAATTCATCAGATAAAATATTTATTAAAAATACAAAAATAGAATTAATAGAAGCCCCAAAAGAAGCTCCAGTTATTGAAGGAATTGTTAACTTTTTCTATGTTTCTGAAGAAATACCAGAAGAACAATGGATAAAATCAGACATTGCTGCAGCAAAAGGTTTAAATTTAATAATTGATGCTGACAAATGCTGTGTCAAAGTTCAATTATTCTTCTGTCTTTGAAATAGCAGGTTTAATGATTAGAGGTTTGCAAGTTTATAAATATAAATTACCTTTTGAATTATTGTATGCAACACCTTTTGCTTTATTATCTTTGTTTATTCATAATAATACAAGAGTTGATAGAAAATTGTATAGGTGGAGCAACCCATTTAATAGTTTGACAGTTAAACCCTGGTACATTTACAAAGAAAACTTTAAAAATGCCAAAATCAATAAAAAAAATATTGAAAACTTTACCAGAGCCACAGAGTTAGCAAATAGTCTTGAAGGGAAAACTGTATATTCATACAATGAAATATTTGCCATTTATAAAAAATATACAGATGAAAAAGACAGTGATATAGAACTAAAGCTTCATTTTGACTTTATAAATTATATCGAAACAGAGTTATTCTCTTTAAACTTAAATGATATGACTACAAGTAATTCTGAAAAAATGATAAATGATCTTAAAGACATATTATTAATGTTCAAAACAAAAGAAAACTATGAAAAACATGAATTTGTCAAAGATTTTATAGAAAGTCCGTCATTTTTATACGTTGGAATGACAAAGGCAGAATTAGATGAATGTGAAACAAAAAAAGATTTGGCAAAAAGAGCAAAAAAGCAAAAAAATCAATTAGAACTGGCAGATATTTATTATACCAATAGTAAAACCCATAATGATGGGTATAATATACAAGAAGGTATAGTAGAAGATATGAAATTAATAATCAAGCAAGGATTGTCAGATACTAATATAAAAATGTATAAAATTGATGATAACATGAGAATCAAAGACTTTTTAAAAATAAAAAAAGAACAAGAAAATTCTATTTCAGAAATTACATTTGTTGATTGACAAACATAAATAACATTATTTATGTTTAATTTGTGATTTTTTACCCCCCCCCCCCCCCCCCTTCCGCCTTCATGATAATATTTATATCATGTTTGCTATAAATAAATAGCGATTATTTTTCATTTTAGTTTTATAACTATTTTTTTGTCTTTAAAATTATAAATATAACAAAGTTTATATTTTATTATTTATTAAATTGATTATATTTTCATTGCTGTTGTGATATAAAATAAATGTCTTTTTATTCTGAATGTGTAGATTGTCATTTAAGATTAGGTCATACGTTTTATTGTTATGTGTTAAATGACAAAAAACCAATAAAAGGGCTTAATTATTTAAATTGTTGTTTTGATAACGCAAAAAAAACAACTAATATATATCTAGAATCTGGCATACCAATAACTTTGTATGAGCCAACAGAAAAAGAAATAGTTAAATTATGGAGCAAGAAACTGGAAAAAAGCAACCTGTTGGTAAATTGGTTTTAACACTTCCTGAATTAGACAAATTATTAAAAAACAATCCTAAATGCGAAATAAATATAAACAAATCAAAAGATGGAAAAAAAGAATATTACTCTTTTACTGTAAATAATAATAATGTAGACATAGAAATAGGATTTGAAGTTGGTTATTTGACACAATATGAAAAATCAGAAAGTAAACCGTCTTTGAATATAAATTTGTCAAAAGAGCTTTCAGAAGCAGATTTAAGTACGATATTAAATTTTAACAGGTTAAAATTAAATACTATCTCAAAATTTATAAAAACTCGTGATGAATTTTCAAAGTATACAGTATTTCCAATGATAAAAACACATTCGACTGTGCCTGGCGAAGATTCTGAAGGTAATTATATTCAAGTAAGAGAAGCGCTTGAAGAGTTTTATTCATCTTCACAAATTATATTACAATCAGATCAAAAACCTGCAGCTTTTTGCACATCATTTTATTTTATTTTATTTCATTTTATTTTATTTTATCATTTTATTTTATTTTATTTCATTTTATTTTATTTTATTTCATTTTATTTTTTTTGTTTAAATATTATGTGGTAAGGGTTGGCATATATAATTTTATATGTTTTACCTTTATCACATTTTTTTATGAAATAAACCTAGAAAAAAGGTCTGATAAAAGACGTATAAATCATTTTGCACTTTATTTGCGCAATTTTTGTAACTTACAAAAAAAATACTTTTTTTAGTAATATTTTAAGCTGAAAGTGACATACATATAAAATTTTATGTGTGTCAACTTCCAGCTTTTTTTTAAAGTTGTCAAATCTAATATGATATTAATTGTTTTTTTGTCTTTTTTAAAAGTTAAAAAAAAAAATACTTTTTTTTAACATTTTAAGGTTGGAAGGTGATACATACAATTTAATATGTAACATCTTCCCGCCTTTTTTTGTTAATTTAATATTAAATATTTTTTTACCTCCCATCCTTATCTTTTTTATAAAAGTCTGAAAAGTAATTTGAAATTTTAGATTTTTTCGAAAGATTTAAAAAATATTTTTTTTTAAAAATATAATAAATTACTCTGAGATTGGCAAATTGTATGTTTATAATTTGTCTTTCTCAGAGCTTTTTATAATTAATGCAACTTAAAAATATTTTTTTTAATAAAAGACGATATTAAAAGTCAATGAGGCAAGATATACAAGAATTTCTTGTTTCATTGTCTTTTTTTGTGAGTTTTTAAAAAAAATGACTTTTTATTTATTGTTAAGAGCAAAGTGGCAAGTTATATATATATATCACTCGCCATTTTGTTCTTTTTTACAAATTTCTAAAAAAAAAATGACTTTTTATTTGCTATTAAGGGCAAAATGGCAAGTTGTATACATATCACTTGTCTCTTTGTTCTTTTTTTAAAAATTTCTAAAAAATGACTTTATTTATTATTAAGTGCAAAGTGGCAAGTTGTATATATAATTGTTTTTTTTGATTTTTATCATTTGCAGATTTTTTAGTTTAATATATTATTAAAAACGCATAGGCAAATCGTATATATTATGAGTTGTCTTTGTGTTTTTTTGCGCTTTAAACGAAAATTAAATTTGCATAATTTAAGTGATAACTATATTTAAAAAAATATAACATCAATATTGCGCAAATAAATATTATCTTTTTTGTTTTTATAAAAATATATTTAAATATTCAATATAAAAGCAGGTAAATATATTATGTTTAAATATTATATTTACTCTGCTTTTTTTTGTTTTCATAAAAATATTTTTAAATATTCAATATAAAAGCAGCGTAAATATATTATGTTTAAATATCATATTTACGCTGCTTTTTTGGTTTTATGAAAATATGTTTAATGTTTAATATTAAAGTCAAATGACAACTCTATAAAAATATATAGTTGTTGTTTGACTTTTTTTGCCTTTTTGACTTTACAATGAGCATAATAAAGTGAAAAAAATGAAAATTTATGTATTTAATATTATGCAAATTTATAATCTTCAGTTTATTTTTTAAAAAATAAACTGAACGGAAGGAATTTATAATAAATTATAAATTTCTCCTTCAGTTTTTTTGTTATCAAAATTATAGCAATCACAAAAAATAGTAATGCGATTATGATTTATAAGTATAAGTATAACAAATACTGAATAATTTTTAACACTTTATATGTGCAATTTTATCATTTTTGGTTTGTTATATATTAATGGATTTTCATCTAAACATTTTAAATAAACTATTTTACTCATAGAATCATAACTAATAACTATTTGAACCTTGTTAGATAAAACAATATTAGTGGTAGTATATAGTTGTTGAATAAAATCTACAGTATTTATTCGAATACTTGAAATGCCCCAAAGATCTGTTTTAGTATAATATAATAATTCACAAGCTTTTTCGGTTGTTATCTTTAAATCTATTGTGACAATTAACTCTTCATTTTTTATTTCGTAACTTACATTTTTATTCGTGTTTGTTTTATATAGATTATTTGAGCTGTCAAATAAAACAAAGGTGACAAGCCATGTTTTAATGAACTGGTCTTCAAATGCTAATTTGCATTTTGTGCAAATAGGTGGTTTTAAAGCTGCTCCTATAATAGCATTTTCACAAAAAATACGATTTTCATTTGTTTCACCGTTTTTAGGCAATAAAAATTTAATATGTTTTGAAATTTTTTTATCTTCATCACATTTTTTTATTATTTTATATTTGAAAGTTTTTTTTGTTTTTTTGCTATTATTTTTGCCGCTTTTTTCATTTTTGTCATCAAAAGAAAGATAAAAATCTCTTTCATCATAAAATGGAGTTTCAGAATCTTTTATTAAATTAAACGAATCAAAAATTGCAATAATATCAGAAGATTGTTTATTTTTAATTTTATCTTTTGAAAACACTTTAACCGTTTTATTTAAAGTTTTAAACCTTTTTAGATTAAAATCTTTAATTTTATAATCTAACATTGAAAATATTTTTTTGTTTTTTCTTAGACATTTTTTGCATTCTCTATCGGTCATTGATATTAACGCTTTGTAAATTTGACAAACTATCAAATATTTGTCAGAATATCTTTTAAAAGAAGGCATGGTAAAAATAGTTAACCACTTAACAAAATAAAACAAATAAAAATTGCTATTAAAAAACACAAAAAAAGAAACTTGGTTTCTTATATGATAAAATAACAATGTATATTTATTACTAATTTTATCTATGTTTTTAATTTTTATTTAGTGCAGGTAGAATTTAAATGATACTATGATGCCAAATCGACATGACATTTACAATGCAAGACGATTTTACTCCCATGTGTTTTGTCCACAAGATTTTATCTATTTCTGTGGAGCTCCCTTCAGAATTTTTCACTATCCAATTTTTATTGAACTGATTTTTAGAGATAAATTCTACATTTTCACTGTATTCAACTTCGTCACAGTCATTTTTTCCAGAGTCTTTTCCAGCGCTAAGCTTACAATCATCTTTTTTTGCATCTTTTTTATCACTTTTCTTAGAATCTTTCTTAGAATCTTTTTCAGAGTCTTTTTTAGAGTCTTTCTTAGAATCCTTGTCAGATTTTTCGCCATCACTTAAATCATCATCGTTGTAATCATTATCGTCACAACTTTCTTCATTTAAAGAATCACTTACACACATTAAAACATCATCATAAATAGTACTTAGATTATTTATTTCATTTGTGATTTCATCTTCTTTAAAAATGTAATATTTGTCTGCATCCTTTAAAAAAGGTTGTTCTTTAACTGATATAACGTAATAATAATCGTAAGGATCTTTTGCATCTTTACCTTCTGCTTGAACTTGTCCATGCTTTATATCCTGGGCTAACCTACTACAAACAGAATTATAAAACTCAAACGGATCCCAATAAATGTTATATTTCTCTATTACATTCTTAGGTAGTTCTCCTACGTCTTTTTCGATAGATACTCTGTGTTCTAAATTGTAACACATTTGATTTAAAATGTCTGCAACAGCTAACACATTATAACTTATCTGTTCTGCTTCTTGGCTTCTGATTTCACTATCTTCGCCGAAAATCATGTTTTTCAGCATGATTATTATCGTGTCTGAAGATAACAAGCCTAAACCAACAAATCCTTTATTAAACAGATGTATCTGCAATTTTTGAGGATAGCAGGAAACCAAAGATTCATTATTTTTCTGTTTCAATTCATCGACAAAATCTTTTTTACAGTCGAAAATTTTTAGAGTCTCATCGAGACCTTTTCCGAGTTTGGAATTATTTTCGGTTATTTTTTTAATTGAATAAAAGTCCATTTTTCGTGTTAAAGGTAAACAAAGTTTGATTAAGATATTGTTATTTAAAAGATTAAAAATGTAAACAAAAAAAGAATAAAAATAAAAACAAAAAAAGACTGTTTAATCAAAAGTTTTTAATGTTTGTAAACATATTACTGTTGTTAATTCACATTTGATCATTATAAAATACAGATGAAAACTTTTTATTAGCCGAATTGCATAAAAATAAGAGAAAACACTTTTTTTATAAAAATTTTTAAAAGGAAAATGTTGAAATATTGCACATAATAAAAATAAACACTAAAGGGATTTTAATCTAGATTCGTTGTCATCCATCCCCATATATTTTTTTGCCTTGTTAAGCATTTGCACGGTATAAGTGTTTTTAAACACATAAATAGAAGTTAAAAGCGCAATCATTATCACCAATACTATCATTATTAATATTTCGAAATAATTCATGATGTTAAGAATATAGTATTTAAAATATCAAGAAAATCATCTATTTTTATGTTTTCAGTAAAAATTTTTTCGATTCCTTTATCGTTTTTTTGGCACATATAATATGCTATTAATATTACCCAATAACCACAATAACAACCGTTATGTTGGTTTTGAACTATTGGAACTTTTAATTCTTTGTTTTCTGATTCGTCTTTTGCAAATTTGTCAAAAAGATTTGCATAAAACTCAGAATATATTTCTTTTTCAATATTATATGAACAATAAATAAAATACCATATTTTATTTTCTGCAGCATATTTTCCCATGCAAAACCAATGATTCCATTGAAAATTTTCAAAATGACATAGTATCATGTGGTTTTTTTTGGAATTTTCCCAAACATCAACACCTTCTAATATATCTTTCGCTTCAACATATATAACATAGGAAAAATCTTCATTTGTTTTAGCATATTTAGCAAAAAAGTTCATTATAGTTACGGTATTTGCTCCTGTTATTTTTCTGTTTAAGGCGCCACCGTTAAATTCTGAAAACCAAATATTTCTGGCTTCAATAGATAAAGGTGTGCCTGATTTTGCTATATTCATTAAAAGCTCCACATCATTAAAGGCGCCAAATGACTTATATGCTTCTTCTTTTTCTAAACCGGTCAGTTTTATAACATCCGTATTTGACAATCTGAAATCTGATTCTTCTTTGTAGAAGTCATGCAATCTAAGAATTCCATCTGGATTATATTTTACCAATCCATTTGCGGATTCACTTATTGGCATGTTGCCCAACAAATAATCTACGAACATTTCTGTGTTGTTGTCAAACCTTGTAAATTTTTTTTGCCAATTAGAATTTTGCAAATGATTTTTTAATTTTAAACAAAATTCAGTTGGGCTTTCTCTGGAAAATGTTTCATTTTCATCAAAAAATTTGTAAATAAGACCGACTAAAGATGGATTTTTTTCATTTAAAGGTATATTAATTTGTTGCAAGTCAAAATTTTGCTTATATTCTGCTTCATAAATTTTTGCTCTAAGCTCTTTTATAGTTTTTCGCGTAATTTTTTTATCTAAATCGAAATTTAAAGATGTGATTGGTGATTTTAATTTTGAAATTACATCTTCAAATTCAACATGAAAAAGCGGTCTGTGTATCTTAAAAAAGGATACAGCGTCCCCATTTGAATTAATATCAAAAGATTTCATCGCACCTTTGAAAGTGGCCATATTGCCAAATTGTTCTGAATTTGTGGGAATTAAAATTATTGGCATATTTTTTACAGATTCCACGAGATAAAGGTTGTCATTGTACCATTTTTCAATAAAATTCTTTATTTTTGAATTTTTCATAAAAACAGATATTAAGTTGCGCAAATAATTGCTATTATATTTATATTTCCTATTTTCACTTATTTTATTTAAACATTCACAAAGTAGTTCAAAGTAATTTTCGTGATTGTCTTTTATTAATTTTATAGGTGGAGATATGGAATCTATGAAAGTAAACAAGATTGATATCTCATCCATGTTGCCAAAACTTAAAATGCCAGGCAAATGGTTAAAATGTGAATTGATATTTGCATTGAACCTTTTTAATTTAGGTATAACAAATGGAAAATTAAAAGAAGTTAAAACTGATGATTTAATATCTGAAAGCGAAGATCCGTTAGGAAAAAATTTTTATGCCTTTGTTGGAAAATATGTTTTCAATGTGGAAACTTGGGATCAATTATCAATTTTTAATAAAGATCCCATAACTAACCAGGCAAGTTTATCTGAAGAAGACATTAAAAAAATGGATTTGTGGGACGCTTCCTCTTTGGAAGACCTTAATTATTTTGATGTTTATGAGTTTAAGCGTGACAAAAAAATATCTAAAAACGATTTTAATGGTAAAAGGCAAATTTTCATACACCATATAGGAGGCAAATCTTATGTCAAAAAAAATTTAGCTGATATTACAGACAAATTAGAATTAAAATTGCTTTTCAAAGATCAATATTCTGAGATATTTAATAAGCAAACAGACGAATTAAAGGAATTAGTTTCAACTAGTGAAATTTATTCAATAGAAGAAAATGTTTACTTGTCTGACCATCATCTTTTAGAATGCATAAATTATTTTCTTGAAAATTTAGAAGAAATAATTAACAATTTCAATAATGAACAGGAAAATACTGAAACTAAAAAGCTTTCAACTTTATTTGAAAATGACGTTGACGAACCCAAAAGAATTTTTTCTAATCCGACAACGATTTCAAAAATGATAGAGCAAGTTTCTTTAAAACCATCCTATGATAAAAAAATACTTAAAAAAACAGACTTCTCAAAATTATTAAAAAAATATATTTTTGATAAAGTAAATAACTTTTGTGAGCAAACAACTAAAACTTTAGCAAAAGAGCTTCAATCTGACAGTGATTTTTTAGAAAAAATAGAATTCACGCTTAAAAATCAAGAATACAGGTTAGACATTTCCAATTTGAAATGAGCAAAAAAATAAAAGTCTCTACTAAATTGACACAGTTAAATGCCTACCAATCTGTGACTTTAAAAAATTTAGAGCTAGATGTTTCCAGGCGTTTTTGTGTTAAACATTTAATGAAACATGATTATTTGGATTTTAAAGAAAAAATTAAAAATCCAAGTAGTATTTTAGGAAAAAAAGGGGAAGACTATAATTCAGGTAATTGGAAAACTATAATTGATTTAATGATCAAAATAGTAATAGAAAGATACATGTATAAAATAATAGAAGATTACGCAGAATCGAAAAAAAAAATTGTCAAAATACAAGATGTAAACGAAAAAAGTCTAGTAGAAATAATGTATTATGTGGCATTAGAAAAGCACAAATGCTTAAGCGAAACTTTTGAGTCCGAAGCGTATAATTTGACACGTGACAAATTCCAAGAATTATCCAACAAAAAAAAATATATATTCTCAATAACACAAAAATTTTGCCCTTATATAAAAGAAGAGGTTTAATTAAAAGCAAAATCGACATTGTTATATGTTATATATGAAATTTACTATTTTTGGCTTTTCAATTATGTCTGCATATTTGGTCCCATCATAAAAGCGCAAATTATATACTGTTGCATATTTTTTTGCTTTGCATTCATTAGGCCAAGAAAACGAAAATATTTTACCTGAACTGTCTACTTGAAAATTTTCATAAGTCTCTTCTGATTTCATTTCTAATATAAATGAATTTTTTGGTATTGTGACAAGTTTTCTTGATGGAAATATTATTTGTGAATTGCTGGGTTTAGCATAAATGGCTGGAATATTGTAATAGATCTGATAATCTATATGAACTGTAAAATCTGAAGTGTTTGAATTAAAATTGTCACATGTGCAATTACTTCCTCCTTCACAGTTAAAAGTCATCATTGTTATTGCACCTTTAACTGATGGTATTCTCATAAATGACTTGTTTGAAGGTGATTCGAATTCCCAACATTGAAGCCCTGGCAATAAAATTTTTTTATCAGACACAATAAAACGTTGAACGTAACAAACTGATATTGAAATATCGCTAACAACATCATTTACATTATTATCAAGTGTTATTTCTAACGTGTAAATACCATTTGCATTATCAGTATAAGGATAATGGTAATTAAAAAGGCCATCTAAACATTTGCCTAATAATATAGGTACAACATTGTCCTGATTATAATACCCAGGATATAAATGATGCTCAATAAAATCATACAAAGAACCTTGATAACTGATTAATATGTCTGTTCCAAATTTAAATTTAACATGGCTTATTTTTGTTTTTTTTAAAGTTCCTGAACTATTTTTAGTTTGACATTTAAAAACTATATGATTAAAACCATCATATTTTCTGCTTATTATAAAAGTTAAAACGTTCGACACTGAATCTTGTGGCAAGATTTCAATTATGTGGTTTTTTATATTTGAGCTTATATTATTATAATTAGTTTCATATTTTTGGGTATATTCAGCATGTGGAGCATACATTTTGTGGATTATTAATATAAACAAAACATAGAAAAAATTATAAGAGAAAAAAAGTGTTTTGTTATATCTATCATTAAATGTTTTCACTTCAAATAAATTCTATTTCTGGAACACTGCAACTTGGAATTCCATTTTTTGTGTAAATATTAAATTTTACATTGTGATATTTTCCTATAAAACTTAATTCACCGGCCTTCCAAGCTTTATACATTTTTTCACCTTTTGATTTGCTTAAAGGTAAAGTCGACTTAAAAAGTTTGTCGTCAACCCTAAAAGTTAATATTAATTTTGTAACTATGCCATCACTTAATTTCCATTCACATTCAACGCATAAAAAGTTTTTGTCTAAATTTGGTTTGAATTTAAAAGAAAGATTGTTTGATCTATTCTGAAGATAATCTGATTTTTTTAAAACCACGCCTTCTCCTCCGTTGCTAATTATTTCATGATAGAAATTTTCAGCTTCATCTGGAGAGCAATTTAAAATAACATTTGTGTGAAATTGTATTATTTTTAATTTTCCATCTTCAATGTTGTTAAAAATTGCGCCTAATATTGCTCTTCTGGTTATATATTTGCAGCCGAAAATTCCAATATCAAAAATTAAATATTTAAGTGTGCCATTAGACATTTTGTAAGGTTCTAAAGAATTCATGCATCCTGCTATTTCTTCATGCTTCATGTTTGGCGCATAAATTTCACCATCAAAGGATGGATTTTTATCAAAATTTACTTTCCCAAACTTTGTCAAATCTTCTTTTTCAAATGAAAAATCGACAAAATCTTCGGTGCTTTTAACAATTGTGGAACATTTGATTTTGCTTAAATCGCAGTCTGCAGTTTTTTTTTCATCGAACATATGATTAAATCTGCTGATCATTTTTTCATATGTAGAATAAAAAACTTCTAAGTCGGTTTTAAATTCTTCAAAGATGGTCATAATTTTATACGATTTACTGAACAATTTGATGTCGGATTCTTTTTTATTAATATAGCATCTTACACCATCTATTTTTTCTTCTAATCCGTATTCAAAATTTAGCTCGTTCCATTCAAAAATCACATCTTTTAAAGCTTTTTTAGTTTTTACTGGCTTCATAAATGAATTTAAGCCCATACTGTGCGCATTTAATAAGTCACTTCGCCTTTTAATCCAATTTTCCAAAAAATCCGCCATTTTTTGGTGTGGCATTTTTTTAGAATTTGGACCTTTTATAGAATAAGAAAATTCTTTTATCACTTTATTTCCTGTTTTGTAAAACATATAAGAGTTGTATATATTTTCATTTTTGTTATCTATTATATTAACACTGGAACATGTCCAATAATGCAATGTGAATTTTAAATTTTTGGCAAAATTTTCATCTAAAAGTTTGTCGGATTTTAAATCTAACAGGTATTTTATTTTATTTTTCTCATTTGACATTTCAGCTTTTGCAAAAAATACAGTTTTTTGATATAAATCAACCATATGCCACTGTTCATCATCAGAAAACAATGAATTTTGATCATTTTGACAAGGATCGACACATTCAGACATATTTGTTTAAAAACTACTTATCTTCAAATGAATTTAAACGAATTTATAAAGGAAGAGATGTTTATGAATTAGAAGCTATGCTTCAAATTTCTAAAGAAAAATATGAAGAGCTTTGTGATGATAAAAAAGTAGTCAATTTTGATGAATTAGAAGAAATTAACGATTTAATATTACCAATACAAGATATTTCCAGAGCCATAATTCGTGTAGTTAGAAAAAAAAGTCAAAAGATGGAACCGAAAGTTGAATTTTATGATAAAATCAGAAAACAAAGAGTGCTTGATGAAGAAACAGGGATCATAACAACATTTTCAATAGAAACTTATAGAAAGTTAAAACCTTATATGTCGCCATTTGATGAAATAACCGAACAGATTAGCATGAGAGTTCCATTTTTAAAATCACCCTCCATTTATTTAATACATAGCAAGTTTAAAAAAACATCTTACGACCAAGGAGGAGAAACAGAATCTTACCGTATAGAAATGGAAGTTGACGATTTTATTAATGAAAAATATGGAAAAATGCCAAAAGATATTGATTATTTGACTTTGGCTGATGAATTTATCTCTGAAATAACAAAATGCATGATAGAGCACAAATTGATAGATGATTTTCAGCATAAAATTAGAATGATATACAATCATATGACTAATATATTTAAAAAAAGAGAAAAAACTTTTATAACTTTTAGAGTTTTTGTCACACAGCCTGTGTCTTTAACCAGACAAGCTCTTATGACAATAAAACCATCAGACATGGTGTTAACCATAAAATTAGATGGCATGGTCACTGTAGCCGCAGGCGATGACAAAGGAAATTTCATTTTTGCTCCAAATTATGGAGAAGAAACAGGGAGCGACGAATACGATAATTACAAAAAAACATTTAAAATTAGCACGAAAAAAGATGATTCTAATGCAGAATCACTTTCCAATATGATGTGCATTGGAGAATTAACGTTGAATACACAAAAAAACAACTCGGTAAATAATGCCACCTTTTGGATTTTTGATGTCATAATGATAAACGGTGAAAGTTTAGTTGATCTTACATTTGAAAAGAGAGCGGTATTTTTAAGCAAATCAGTTGTGAACTTACAAAACATATTTGAAGAAAGCAAATTTCCTGTAACTGTAGTTCCAAAAATTTTTCTTAACTTGGATGATTTAAAAAAACCGCCAGTAACAGATCTCCCAAACGATGGGTTTATATTATACAATAAAAATAAGTCATATAAACATAACATTTATAAAATGAAAGGTGCTCTCCAAAACACTTGCGATCTTTTAGTTTATAATAAAAATGGCAAATTGTGGTTTTGTTTGGTGCTAGTAAAAGAAAAATTGCAAAATTTGTTTTATAATCAACATCCTGATTTAAAACATCTTGGTAAACAGCTTTACCCCACAAGAGAATTTGAAGTTGTGCAATTTCAAATGCCAGACATTAGCTCTGTCTCAAACAAAGATTTTGAAAAATGTCAGTTTGAAAACGATGAAATAAAAGAAGAAGTAAAAATTGATCAATCTTCAAACATTGTTGAATGTATTTGGTTAAAAGAAAAACAAACATGGAAACTTTTAAAATTAAGAAAAGACAAAACTTATCCAAATTCAATGATAAACATTATGAACAATTTCATGTTATCTGAAAATCCAATAACGTTTGAGCAACTTAAAACCCCTACTGTATCGTTTTACACAGAAGAAAATAAATATTATGCACAATTTAATAGAATAGCTTCACGTGCAGTCCACAGTTATATAGTTAATGTTGCAAAAAAAAATTTCAATTCAACGATAAATGTGGTAATAGATATGGCTTGCGGCAGAGGAGGTAGATTAAATGTATTCACAGATATTGAAGTCAAAAAAGAAATAATATTCATGGATGTTTCTGAATCTTCTATTGAAGAAGTGAAAACTAGAATTGGAAACTTTAGAAACAAATTTAAATCAAAAGATATAAATTTTTCATTTAGAATAGGAGATTTTACCAATTATGACGATGTTAAAAGGATTATAAATGAACTTGAATCTGATCCCATAGTTAAGAACGAAAAAGCGTCTTTTGTTTTTATGATTTATGCTGTGCATTATATGCTTAAAAGCAAAGAAGCCTTTATTAATTTTATAACTCTTTTAAATCATTGCACTAAAAATGGATCTGTGTTGGTGACAAATTTTATATCAGCAGAAACTGCGCAATTCACAGAAAAAGATAAATATTCTTATGAATTAATAGACCCACAAAATAAAAATATAGCGTTTAGCAATTTTGCAAATGTAAGTATACCTTTCGGTGAACCTGGCAAATTAACAACAATAACAGAACCTATTGTTTATTTTAAACCTTTTGTCTCAGAAATGAAAATTTCAGGCTGGCACTTAATAGATGAAACAAAAATGTCCAAAATTAAAACGCATGAATTTTTTAAAGATCAAAGAGATAAAGATTGGTTTGAGCATCATAAAATTCTGACATTTAAAAAAATGACGCATACCAGTTGAACGAATAAAAATGATTATAATATGTTTACATGATATTTGTATGGTGTTTGCATACTATGCAAAAAAAGATTCTAAGATCTTTGTAATATAATAAATTTATCATGATGATATTTACATTTTTAAACTAAACATTATTTTTTTTGATTTATCAAAATATTAAACTATAAATTGTTAAACGTCAATAAAGTAAAGTTTATTAAGTATACATGCTTTTCAATAATGACTTATTTCTTGGTGTTTTTGGCACACTGCTTTTTGTCTTATTGGGAAGCTGCTTCGGTGGTGGCTGTGTAACTTTGTAAAGATCATTTTTCTTTTTTAGAACTTCCTGTGTTTCATCACACAATTCCATGAAGTTTTTAGCTTCTTCAAGGCTTATTTGAGCTTCCAGTGACTGTAATAAATTAACATATTGAATAAAAGTAAAACTTAAACTTTTAATCAATTCAGACAGCAACATACCGTTTATTTCTTCACCTTTCTTTATGGAGTCTAAACACTTAGCCAAATTTTCTACATTCTCATTAGAGAACATTGATTCTATGGCGTATCTTTCAACGCCTTTTAGGGTATCTTTTATGAAAAACATGGCGTTTTCAGTTTTTATGTTACATGTAGCATTGGAATCATCTGTTTGCGAAGATTCTTCGTAAACTTCTTCAGGTTCTTCAGTTGCAAAGCTTACTTGTTTATCAGAGCTAGTAAATAACCCTGAACATTGGTTGTTGGTTTTTGTATTTTTGTCGCTAAAAATACTGCTAGCGGTAGAAAATCTGCTTTGTTTTTTTAAGGAATTCATGTTTTTCAAAAGATTTTGCGTTAATAAAAATTTATTTGTTAAATCTAATTTAAAAAGTGGATCTTTTGACTTATTGTACATGTCAATATAATATTTTACAAAAATAAAATAAACTTATTTTTTAAGCCTTATAATCCTTTATTTTTGTATATTATTAAAATGAGATTTGTAATTTTAAATCGCACACTTGGAAATTACTATGAACCTTTGATAAATTTTTGCTCATTTGATAAAAAAGAACTTTTTGTTGTAGTAATTGGGGAATGCAAGACGAAAACTGTAAATATAACTTGGAAAAACGAAATAGTAAATGTGAAAATTGATTTTGAGCTTAAAGATAAACTTGACTTGTTAGAAACGACAAGGGTTATAATATATAAGACCATAAAAAATACAAATGAAATATTGATAATTTCTACTGATTCTGGATGCAAAATCGACAATAATGGCAACCTTGTTATAACTTGGGTGGGCATTATAAGAAAATTTTTAAATGGCGAATGCTTTGAAGTTGAACCTTTATCCTGCATTTTTGGCATATTAATTTTGGAAAATATAGAAAAAAGTTCAACTATGGCCGAGCTTGTAGGAATTTATGAAGTTTTGCGTTATTGCATGACATACCATGATAAAAAAAAAATGGTTTTTTTTAACGACAATGAAAATGTTGTACGTTTGGGTATGACTTCCACAGACTCTTTGTGCCATAATGCAAATAAAAACAGCAATGGTAATAATAATGATAATAATAATGGCAATAATAATAGTAATAGCAATGGTAATATTTATACTGAAATTCTTAGTTTAAGTGTAAAAAAAAGGATTAAAGACATGAAAAATGTCTTATTTGGAAAGAGCAAAGGTCATTTGTCGAAAAAAAAAATAATGGAAATGGAAAACTTGGAAAAAATTTTGCACGAAGATAATGTTAAATGCGATGAAGTTGGAAAAACTATTACTTTAGAAACTACGGAATATTTTAATTCTTACAGGTTAAGACCTACATTTAAAAATAACATTGTTTGCTATAAAACAAATATAAGTTATTTTTAACTTACAATATTAACATTAAATTTTTATTGATTTAACAAAAAAATGATGTTATTTTTTAATTATATTGCATTTTTTTTTAATTTGCCACAATTTAAAAAAATTCCAGATTTGCAGTAAGAATTTCAGTCTTTTTGTATTTTTTTGGATATTCTTCATCTATATTTTCTGTTTTATAATATTCGCAGAGGCACAAAAATAGATATAAAAATGAAACGCTTTTATTGCAAATAAAATTTATAGCTGCGAATTTCAAATTTTTAGTATCTGTATTTTTAAACATGTCATTATTTGTCAAATATCTTTTATATTGAGTTTTGGGATCTCCAGCAATAAAACGTTCCATATAATCATATTCTTTTTGCAATGTTATAAAATAATTTTCTTCATCGTTTATCAATATTTTAGCTAGTTCTTTTACATTTTTTATACCTTGTTCATTTTCTAAAAGTAATACATCATCCATTATACTGTCTAATTTTTTTAACATTTCCACATTATGAGAATTTTCATAAGGTAAAATTAAATTCACACTTTGTGATTTTGGGCATCTCACAAGTTTATCAGACGAAGAAACTATAGTATCATGAAATAGATCTTTGATTGGCGGCTCATAAATTGACAAGCCTTCTTCGAATACTTCTAATATAGGAGAAGACCTTGATTTGACAAAAATGCTCATGTCATATTGACAATTTAAAATTTGGATTGGAAAATTGATATTTAAAATGTTTTCATTTTCTTCTATCAATTTACATATTTTTTTATATGCATCTTCGTCTTTTACTTCTTTATGCATCCATTCCATTGGTACTTTTCGCCTTAATGTTGCCATAAAATTTCTGACAAAATGATAAATTGCACCGTCATTTTCATTTAGTTCTTTTAATGGGTCATCACTAGAATTGACAGCTTTTCTGTATATTTTAAAAGCTTCAAGTGAAAATTCTCTTTTGAACAACTTTCCAAAAAATGGCGTTCCAACCTTAACATCAGTATAATACATGAACTTCATTTTTTTGAAGGTGTTGTAATAACACGAAAATACTAATTCAGCATTCATTTTTTAAATTTTTACCCAGCACCAGACAGTTATCAATTTAGAATCTTTTGTTATATGATTATTAAAATTAATATTTATAAATCTGCTTTGATTTGTTAAAATACCAGAAATAATACTATTAAATTCTGCACCGAATTCGTAATTTTTAGAAAATTCTGAAAAACAAAGATAATTGTCGATTAAAACTTCAGGTTTAATAGCTTTACCATCATTATCATAAAAGTCAAGTCTAGTAAGCAGCCCTTTAGGTAAAAAATTTAAACCTATCTTCATATTTCTGTTGGTATATCTTCCTACCTCTGTTTTTAATATATAAGGCATTTTGCAAGAAACTTGTGATAAATCATACATATTGAAATTTTTTATTAATGGAATTTTTATATTGTATTTGATTTTTTTCAATGTCGCAATAATAGGATTGGCCATAGAAAACATTATTTTTATAACAAATTCACCATACATGTTTTTAAAATCATTTTGTTTATACAACATGGAAAGAAATGGCAATTCAATTTCCACAGTTTTACTATTTACATCCTCTGTTATCAAAATTATTTTTTTGTCAACAAGATGCGGAAGATTTAAAAAATAATTTAAATCTGCATTTGATATTTCAACACTTTGCCCGTCTAATGAAAAGTTATATTTTACCCAATCAATGTGATTAAAAAAATCTTTATAAGTTTCATTAAACGACTTTTCAGTTTTTAATTCCAAATTTATAGAATCAATATAACCATTTTCCACAATTTTAAGATTAATCTCACCTTTACATTCCTGGTCATAATCATTTTCACAAGATTCTTCCGTTGTCCACAAATAATTATTATTTGTTTGTGCTACTACTAATTCTCTTTTTGTCGTGTTAGACCCAAACATATTTGAGGTGATCAAATATTATTTGCGCCAAATGATCACAAATAATGTTTAATTATAATTTATCTATTTTAACTTAAAAAAAAAAGCAATTAAACATATTTACTTTGTAATATTTATGTTATGCGTTATTTTTTTGCTTTATTTGATGTATCAATTTAAAAAGTCTGGTGCAGTTTCTAAATCAGTAAGCTTTCTCAATTCAGACAAAGCTTCACAAGTTTCTTCTGGCAATTTACCTTTATATTTGTTAAGTTCTTCTACTATGCATTTCACTGATTCAATTGAAAATTTTACACTTTCTGTTTTCATCAATTCTTCTGTCATAGCGCCTGTAACCATTATGTTATAAGCTTCGACTGTGGAAAGTAAATTGCACGAAATAATAAACAATATATATCTTCTCCACAATTCAAGTATGTTGTCAGTGGCGACTTTTTGAAAAAAGGATGGAAAAGTTTTGATGTTTGATTCTAATTCTTCACTGTTTAGAATTGAATCTATAAGATCACCAATTTCATCGGTAACGAACAATTTTACAAAGTCAAAAAACGCCATACTGCGCATCAAATTCTTAAATTTTTCTTCATCACAGAAAATATCTATATAACCTTCATCTGCCAAATAAGAACACATTGCGGTTTTATAAAATGGCATAAAAACAGTCGCTATTTGTGTTATAGAAATTAAAGTGTTGAATTTGTCAATCATGGTCAAACCGAGAAAAGAATTAAGAGTGTTGTGATGTAATGAAGTTGTCATGAACGTTTTAATTCCATATCCATTGAAATTTGTCCACATTGTGTCCCAAATATTGTAAGCTTTATTGTATACAGTTTTCCCAAAAGCCCAAACAATTCCTTCTTCTAATGTGGTTTGACTATGGTCTTCTTCATCTATATAACAAGCATTATATTTTGAAGATGATTCTTCGAAAAATTTTGCTTTGCTTGATTTTATATTAAAAAGACTATTTTTTTGTTGCATTTTTGGGATTTCTATCTCTTCTGTGGTTTTAAATATTTTTTTGCTATTATAACTAGTTAAAGTATTAAGCATTTTTTTGCTAGATTCTTCTTTAAAATTAATCTCTTCTATTTGTTCATCCGTGTAATAATTAAACGGTATCTTTTTTTTATTTAATGTGAAGTGCGTATTTTGCAAACGCATTTCGTCTTCTAATTTTCTAAGCAAAAACAATTTTATTGAATCTCCTCTATTTGACAGTTTAATGTATAATTCAGGATTAACTTGGCATATTTTTTTGTGAATTTTTTGAGCATTGTCATAATTTAATTTTTCACTACAAATAAAACGCATATAGTTATCCATTTTATATAATGATGTAAATTATAAACAATCACCAAATAGAATAAAGAATATAATTATTAAATAAACTGCAAATAAAATATAATAATATATAAATTATTAAATTTTGTAAGATAATTAAAGATTGACAGATTATTAAAAATTGGCAGACCATTGTAATATTAAAAATAGTACGATAAAATTGTTCATATATTTATATATGCAAAAACATAATTAATTTCATTGATATGAGTAATATAAAGATAATTCATAAGCGCAATTCGTCTGAATATAACAAAATGGTTTTAAATTCTAAATATTCTATTCCTCAAAGCTCAAAACAATGGAAATTGTTCCATTCTAATTCTATATCTAGTATTATAGGATCAAGTTCTATGGAGCATGTTGTAAATAAAGACTTTGTGAAATTGTTCAATCATTTATTCAGACTTGGAAATATACCTAAATTGAATGCAAATTGGGGACATTTTTTTGAAAACATTTCTAGAGCAGTATGTTCGGATATCAACAATATTGAGTTGAAAGATGGATTTACAGTATTTGGAGAATATAATACTGCATCTAGCACCGATGCTTATGGAAAAACTGATGATTTAAATTTAGTCATTGTTGAACTTAAATCACCAATAACAAGACCTATAGTACATGATGGAAAAGTGTACTATAGATATTCAAACCAAGTGCAACACCAAATGTTGACCACAAAGGCAAAAACGTGTATATACTGTGAAGTTAAATTTGTCGTTTGTTCAATAAATGAATTATTTCAAAAAACTAACATAAAAACTTGTACCAATAATTTCATGAAAATTAAAAAAAGATACATAAATACTCAAATGTATGCAGGGGCGGTTTTTTATGAAAAAAATGACCTAGTCTTCAATGAAAAAAAATTAAAAACTTGGAACGGCATATACGACCTTTCAACTTCAAAAGAAGATGATTTTTGTGAACAAATGAATTTTACAGATGATCCTAAGTTTAAACTTTATAATTTAGACAATATTGAATATCTTATAAGAGATATAAAAACTTCTTATTGCGTTTTGCCGTTTTTCGTTGAAGATGTAAAAAATGTTATAATAAAAAAAAATCAAGTAACAAACATAATAAATATACATAAACATATTTTAATTCATTCTGGCGGCATGATGAAAAAATTCATTAATGAATTTGGAAGAACTAAAAAAGAAGGAATTCCATATGAAAAATATTCAGCTGATTTTGCATCACAACTTAAAAAAATAGCAGACCCATACAAACCATTTTTTGCTTAAAATATCAATTTGACACTAACATGGTTAATGTAGTTTGGCATATTTTAGTTCTGTATAATAAAAAATCTCCTGGTTTTATTTTTTTGTCGTATTTAATGTTGTATAATTTTATTCCTACATCTGACATTTTAATATTTATGTATTCGGTTTTTTCATCATAAATTCCATCACATTCTTTTTCTATGAATTCTTCTTTGGTCATAATAGTTAATTCTACATCTTTTGTCAAAATATTATTTTTATGATTAATATAAAAAACAGTATGACTTATCACTGTGACATTTGTCAAATAAGTTTCTATTGAAGAAATTTTTTTTTGACTGCACGTTACCAGAAAAAGTGGAGAACATGCCTTAGAAAATTTATTTATAAATGTTTTTGATATTTTGCTTTCTTTATGTATCATACAAACATTTGCGTTTTTTTTTGGAATTTCAATTTTTGTATATTGATTTATTTGGCTATTGTTTTCAAACTCTTTTTCAGTTAAAATAGTGTTTTCTTTTAAATCAAAATATTCACATATGTTTTTATAAATAGTATAAGACATTTTAATATGAGATATATAAGATGTATAACATATATTAGATGTATAAAGTATATAATTCAACATAAATAAAATTAAAAATATCATTCACATTAAAAAAAAACATCTTAAATGTTTATTTTAAAGTATTAAACTTTTAAACTTTATTAGCGGAAACTTATTAGTTGTGATTACATTGTTTTAATTGACAAAGATAAAAACAAAAATGAAATCAAAATAAAATCAGAGAATAAAGTGGAAAGAGAAAATGACTTAAGAAAATGAAATCAAAATAAAATCAGAGAAAATGACTTAAGAAAATAAAACAAATAAACATTTATATTTACATTCTCATAAGTAAAACTACTCATCGTCTATTTTACTACATACTATTCTATTTATACTTATACCTACACTACATAATTAAACTAATACTAATATGATAATATGTGTTAACTAATACACATTAATAAATTATTTTATGCGCATCACTTAACACATATTATGATAATTAAGAATTTATTTTAAAAATAATATTTTTTTAAAAATAAAAATGCAAATTATACATTATTTTTTTTTAAAAATTAGCATTTTTTGTTGAATTTTTTAACAAGTTTATGATTTTATTTAACATTCTAAACCTGGCACAACATCTCCTCTAACTACAACAGACATACTGTACCTTGCAGGATCAAATAATATACCGTACATTTTTTTTTCATCAAACATGCGAAGTATAATGTCATAAAGAACAATATTCATCAATTTCAGTGTTTCGATTTGTTTTTTGAGAAGTTCATTGCTTGAATTTAAAACTAATTCGCCATCATTTATAAAATTGCTATTGCCTTCAATATATTCTCTTATTACTTCGATTTTTTCAACGTTTCTTAAATATCCATGGGCAAAATTTGGCACATAAAATCCATGATCGGTCTTATAAACGACTTGGTTTGTTGGTTTTCGCAAAATTTCAATAACAGATAAATCGCCATAATTGCAAAAAGTTGCAAAACTATTGGTCATTTCGCCAATTTTTTCATAAATAAAACTTCTTGGTCTATATATCCCATTGGAAACCCATAAAGTTTCTTGCTGGTGAATCTCAACTACTTCTTCTTCGCTTTTGGTTTTTATTCTAGAATGATCTGGAAAAACGTCACATATCATCCTGTATTCATCTTCTGTGATAATTTTCATTTTTGTGGCAATTTTTATTTGCTCTATAAATGCATGATCACATAAAATAACAACATCTTTTATGTTTTGACTGTCATTTGATTTTATATCTTTATAATATAAACATTTAACAGCTTTATCATTTTTTTTATCTGCGCTGCCAAGTTTGAAATTTTTCATAAAGCTTTCATAATCTAAACGTTCTGGGAAAGCACCTAAAGCTTTTTGCATTTTTCTAAACAAATCTGTTTGATTTTGATTATAACACACTGACCTTGAGCTTCCCAGAGTGTCACAGTATAATAGAGATACCAATTTTGCTTTTTCCCCACTTATGCATTCTATGCTGTTAATTCCATCTATTACTGCCAATGATTCTTTTTCTTCTGGCAATAAATTTGCTTTGTTTATATCCATAACTACTTTGTTGCAGCAATATAAAGTAACTTTTTCTGTTTTTTTATCTTCTTTTAAAACTATCGATTTTCCATTTTTGCATCTTTTTTTAATTTCTTGGGCTAATTCAAAAGGTTTTTCGGCTATTAAATCTAAATCGTTAAAACCTTTAAATTTTCCTTTTTTAGTGTCAAAATTTAACCTGAAAATTTTTTTAATATCATAACCAAGATCTTTTTTTAATTTTATCAGGGTTTTTTTGCAATTTTTAATGTAAGACATGAAACTTCCAAAAATTGCAAAATTAAAAGCTTCTTTTAAGCTTTCTTGCGCTATCACTGTAAGAATAGAAGCTATTATGAAAGGCAAAGAAAACACAAAATCTGTATTATCAGTTCCCAAGTTTGTTTTTTCAGTTAAGTTTTCACAATCACTATCGCTACTGATGTCATTTTTATCATCATTGCAGGTTTCTTTATCGCTATCATCGTCAGTGCTAGTGGTAATTTCATCTTCATCGTCACTGTCATTTTTGCCGTAAATATCAGGATCATTAATGGTTGTTACTGGATTTAATTCTTCTCTATTTTTTGATGGAATGGAATCAGTGCAATCTAAGTCAGTTTTTTTTGCATTTTTTAAGTGTCTTATCTTTTCTTTTATTCTTTCATCTTCAAGCTTTGAAATCATGGAAATATCTTTAATTAAACTATTCGGTTTAAAATTTCCATCTTTATCTATTGAAAAATGATGTTTAGCGGTCTTATAATCAACAATATCTGAAGTTTTTTTTTCAGAAGAATAACATAAGTCAATTCTGATTGTAAAATTATCCATTTTGATGTATTAATGAGAATTTTATAAATAATACTAATTATTAAATAAATTATTTAACAATGAACCCTGTTTTAATAAACGAATTAAGTGAGACTGAATTCATTGATAGTTTAAAACTTTTAAACCATCATGTTTTCCATGAAACTAGTAAAAAAGAAATCTGCAGAGATCTATACGATCTCCATAAAACTTTTGTTCCAAACGAAGAAACAGATCTGTCCAAATTGTTAAAATACGACTGCGATTTTTGCAAAAAAGAAACCGCTAAATATGATAGCAAGCTTTCAGACAAGCAAACAAATGAAATAAAATTGTTGATAAATGATATGAAATCAAACAATTTACTACCAAAAACAGAAATTAAAATTGGAACTTTAAACCAATATAAATTTTTCGCATTAGTTGCCAATTTGCCATACCTTTTTACGAGGATTTTAGTATCAATGTCTAACATAGAAACTCAAAGAATAGAACGTTTTTGCAGTTCTGTTTTTCTTACACTGCAAAAAGAGAAAATTGCAGAACCTGAAGTAAATGAGCGCATTAGTAAAATAAGATGCAAAACTTATTATACTTGCATAATGAATCTCATATTATTTGGTACTTATCCAACTTTATCCAAAAATAGCTTAGGTTCTGCTTTTTTACCCATAAATCCGCAAACTTTGACTGTGACCATGGCTTTTAAAACGACCACGCTTAAAAATTTGGCACTTTTATACAAAAAAATGAACTGGTGGGGCAAAACCAATGAAACCTATAAAAAAATAATGATTGGAAAATGGGACACTATTTCTATGGAATTAGACAGACCTTTAGAAACTTATAAAAGTAACCTTAGAAGATTGATAATTTATGAGCTAAGTAAAACTGAAGATATGGACGGTTTTTTAAACAAAGCTGGCGTTAAAGAATCACTATGTGAAGGATATGATCTTAGAAAAAGAGCATGCAAAGGTGAAAAAAGCCCCAAATCTGTATATATCAGTGTAAAAAAAGAAAGAAACGAAAATTTGTATGGCGGAGAATTTAAAAATGACCAAAAAAGACAAGAATTTTCAGCATTGGATTACGAAAGGTTGCAAGAAATGAAAATTCAAACTAAACTGCTTCAAGACCAGTCTGAAAATATAAAAAGATTACAAGAGCAGAATGTAAATTTTCAAATGGCGCAAATGCAAAGATTCCCAGTGCCTCAAGTTCCATGCTTCACAGGCCCACCTATACATAATTTTCCGATGCCCAGAATACCATGCTTTCCAGCACCACCGATGCAAAGATTCCCAGTGCCTCAAGTTCCATGCTTCACAGGCCCACCTATACATAATTTTCCGATGCCCAGAATACCATACTTTCCAGCACCACCGATGCAAAGATTCCCAGTGCCGGATTTTGTACCAGCAACTGATAATGAAAACTTTGCAGGTTATGAAAATCAAGAATGCGATGTTTACGAACAACAAAATTTTCAGCCAAATGAACAGTTTGAATACGATGAAATGGTCAATGAAGAAAATGATGAAGAATGGGGGACCAGAGTAGAAAAAGAATTTAATGAAAATTCTGATATGCCAATAGAAATTGCAGATGATAGTGAAAATTATTATGAAAATCACCACAGATATGACGACCAACATCATAAATCATATAATATACATCGTGAAATTTCTAATGACGAAGCTGATAAGGCCCAAAGCCACAAAAAAAGCGTAAAAAGAAATAAAAGCTTGAACAGGAATAAAAGGTTCCAAAGCCCAAAAAGAAGTATTAGTGAAAACAGATTGAAAACTAAATCCGAAGCTGAAACAAATGACGACCAAAGTTTGCACAATTATCACGACCATGAAGACTATGAATACCATGAAGCGCAAGATTCAAAAAAAAAAATGCACAAAAAAAAATTAAATCCAGGTGCTGACCATAGATCTCGCAAAGAAAAATGGTATCACTCAAATAATAAAAGCGGAAAGTATAAAAAAGATGACAAAGGCGCAAATTGGAAAAAAGACAGATATAAATATTATAATGGCAAAGATGTCACCGATGAAGTAAAAAAGGAAACCACAGAAAAAGGATGTCAATATGAACTTGGGCATTATAAACAAGAAGAAACGGATGGTAAAATTTTTGGAAAAACAAAGCAAGAAGACGAAAAAAAAAAGGACAGCGATAAACAGTTTAAAGCTTTAAACCTGTTTACATCTTGCGAACCAAATATTCAAAAATTTTTTGAAAAAGAAAAATGCGGATCACAAAAGTTTAACTGTGAAAATAAAACCTTAATGATGAGTAAAAAATCAAAATCGATAATTGACAAATATGAACTATTTCTAGATTCAACAGAAATCTTAAATATTTCATCAGATACATATACATTATCGTATAATAAAGTTGAAGGTTTTATAGGATACCAAAAAGAATTAGAAATGAATAAAGAATTGACATTTAATGCTGAAAAACCTTTAAGGAGAACAAAGCCTAAACACTTAACATTATACTCATCAGAAACCGACAAAAATGAAAAAAGTCCTTCTAATCCAGAAAGTTCTGAGAATTTGAAGTTTGATTTTATCAAAAAAACTAACGAATCGCTATTTAAAATTTCGCCATCTGAAAAGAAAATAACAAGTAAAAGTGAAAACCCCCATGAAAAAAAAGAACAGGTTTGCAATGAAAAATATAAATTTTTCAAAAAAGAAAAACCATTTCTGTTCCCTAGCATTTATGACGACAAAACAGAATCTAACACACAAAGTAATTCAGATGAAGAAGCAAAAGATAAAAAAAGAGAAGTCAAAGAAGATCACAGACTTTATAAAAAAGATAAATGTGATATCGAAAAATTAACTGAATTTGATGAAATTAACATTCCAGAATCTTGCTTTTATAAAAAGATGATAGATTCTAGAATGTCATCAGAAATTATTGACTTATACAGTAGTAGTTCAAAATTCAAAGCCCTAAAAGATTTGGCTCATAGCACTATAGCGCATTGCAATTTAGTGCTTTTACAAGTACACAATGATCATCTTGCTTGTTTAGCTGAATATGGTATTGAAATCCCACAAGCTGAATAAAACTTAAATCGAAAATCATTTTAATACTTATATAACAATAATATACTCTATTTTAATATTTTAACAAGAAGCTTAGCTTTTTTTTGTCATTTACAGAGCGTGCCAATTTGAAATTTTATAAATAACATCACATGTTTATTTTGATAATTTTGCCTCCATAATAGCACTACTTCTCCATTCAAATCCGTGCAAAAAAATATGCAAATAGTAAAACATGCACACTGATAAACAGCAAAATATTTATTAATTATTTACAATTGTAAAAATTTTTAAACTATATAGTTTATTTCCAATTAAAGCTTTATAGTTTTAGGTTTTGAAACCTTTTTTTTCTTTTTTTCATTTTTCATTTTGCCTTTTGCGACAGATTTGCCATTTCCCAATAAAGAAATTGTATTGCCATCTTCAAATGTGCCAAAATCACCTTCTGTGTTATTTTGCAACTTTTCAGATTGTTCGCCAACAATGTCAATGAATCTCATTTTAAGCAGTTCTTTTTCTGAGTTTATACCACTAAAAGTGTGTTTAGTTTCATAATATTCTTCAATATTGAATTCTTCTTCTGAATTTCCATCTTCGGTTTCATTATAATCATACCCTTGTGAATCGTCAAATGCGCCAAAGTTAGATTTTGTATGATTTATTTGTCCATATGGATTGCTTCTTAAACTGCTAAGGCTTGGCATATTTATTTTTTCTATTGGATTTTTTACAAAATCACTTAAATCAGTGAACATTTTGGCAGCCATGGCCGGGTTTTTGGAAATTTCATTTATTTTTTCGCTCATAATTTCAAATCATGGATTGCATATGCGGAAATTTGTCCAGTGTTTTGGTTTCAGATAAATATTTAAAAAAAAGTCCGTTGGATGATGACAAAATTTTAGGATTAAAGCTTTTTTGGGTAAACACAAGCCCTGTTTCTAAATTCCTTCTTGGGGTAAACTTCAAAGGCAAATCTTATTTTTGCCCTTTATTTAAACATGGTTTATATGTGCTTTTTGACCAACCAGAATCACCAATAATAAGCAAAAATGAACTTATTGTCACAAAAAAATGCCTGAAGTTTTGTGAATTATTTGTAAACTACAATGTTAAAATAAATCAAGAATACTTGTCAGTTGGCATGGCGTTGATTGAACGGTTTAACCTTGAAAGTCAAACAAATAATCATGGTTTAGTACCTTTAAATAACACTTTGATGACAATTTGGCCAAAAACAGTAGAAACATTGATGGAGGCAGAAATGGTTGAAACTCCACCTTTTTGGGTAGATACTGAAATTATTGAATGCTCGACTTGCTTTATAGGATTAACATTTTTCGGAAACGAAAATACTATTTATTATGGTTTTAATGCTTCAGAAAGTCAAAGCAATTTAAACCATGAATTTTTAAATTTCACTAATCCTAATCCAACTTGTATGATACCAATTTTGTGCTGGTTTTGGAAATTGTCAAAAGAGATGCTTTTTTATGTGAATCCTATAATGGCATCCTATTATGTGATAAGGAATAATATTGAAACCTTTTATTGTGGCATGAAAATACCTCCAAATTGCTACATTTGTCCAACAAACACTAGAATTTTGCAATTTGTGACAAATTATAAACCTTATGCTTTATTTATCACAATGGTAGTAAAAACCATGAGGTGCTTCGTCAGTGTTTTCAGATCTTGGCATGTTTGCGTATGTTATATTTCTAGATGGCTCCACGTTAAAGAAAGAACATTGGATGAAACAGTTAAATTTTTTGAAAAGTTAAAAGATGAAACTGATCAATCACTAAATGAAATGTTGCCTAGTCCAGAAACATGTGATTATCAGTTAATAGGAGATGCTATATATTATAAAGATTGTAAGTATAAAAAACCTGACATGTCTAATTTTAAAACTATGGTAATACAATCTAATATGAAAGAAACTATAAAAAATGAATCCACAGAAAAAATAATAAAAAGCATGCCAAACATGACAATTTCAAAAGTTATAAAAAAAGACCCTAAAATTCTTACTAATAATGGAATTTTAAATAAAACTTCTTGTGAGGATAAAAGCGCTGAAATTTTTAATTCAACTTCTGATGATGAATTCCAAAATGATACAGGCAGTTGTTCTGATTATGAATCAGATAGTGAATCAGACAGTGAATCAGATGATGAACAAGACTATAAGTTGGCAAACGGTTTAAGTTGTGGAATTGAAATAAAACCAGAAAACGCTTTTGATTTTAATCTTAGCAGCGCACATGGTAATGCTTATAACAATGTCAGTACTAACAGTAATGGTAACGATGACATTTTTAAAAATAGATTTGCAAATTTATTTAATGATCACACATCTGATACTATATTTTCCCACGATGATACTGATATAAATCATGAAAGAGATGCAATAAAATGCGAAAATAAAAAAATAATAGAAAAAAACAAAACTATAATGATAGAAAGCGATTGTAATTTTAGTCATGACCAAAATACAATAGTAATAGATGAGTATTTAGGAAAAACTGCAGAATTACTAAATAGCGCCACAATAAACGAATATTATATATAAGTCAATTTTTATTTACTAATTTCTTATTATATTTCTATTTATTTTTTTCTCTTTATTTTATTAATTAATGGTTGAAATTATATTATTGTTTTGGCTTGTTTTATATTATTTTTTATAAAATGGGGTCTATAAAACATAGTGGTTTTATCAGTGAAATGGGCCAAGGAAGCCAAGCTTATTATATGACCAGCTTTGATTCAAAAATAACAACTGATGAAATAAAAATTTTAGGTGCCAGGCAGGATGCAAATTTAAACTTACTTTTTTTAAAATCCATAATGCAATTTATTCCAGGATTTTACGATTTAAATTTTGATCCAGATGTTGATCAATACCAAAGTATGATATTTGACTATTATTGGTTTAACAAAAACGTTAATTGTCTGCCGATTTGGGACGTAAAAGATAAAAAGCCTGAAATACACAAAGAAGGTGAGCCTGATGAGAAACTGGAATTTAAATATATAGATTCAAGAATAAATCCATTATTGTGTGAAGGTTTAGAAGAATCACCTTATCCGTTATGCATATCTCCATCAAGCATGTCCATACATATGACCAATATAAAAAGCTGCAGTGACAATTTTAGCAGCGAAGTAAACAAATACGCCAGATGTGTCAATTTAGATGAAATAAAAACAGATAATCTTAATTCTCCAATGAAATTTATCACAAATTATAAACCAACATATCCTGCAGAATTTTATCTTAGACCTTTTGAATGTGCTTTAAAAAAAATAGATGAATACAAATCTTTAAATTGGTGCGAACCAATAGATGGTGAATATGATTGGATATCTTATTCGTGTATTTTAATAGATAATGATCTAGGGCAATATTCTAAAGAAGTCAATGAAATGTTTGGTCAAATATTTAAAAGAGATGGACATTTAAAAGTTAAAAGCGCATTAGAGTCATTAGAAAAACTTTATAAGCAGCAAATAAAATATATAAAAATGACAGTTGATTAAATAATATTGTGCAAAATTGCAAAAAAAAATCTTGCGAAATTTTTTATGAAATCCATATTTTTTTAAAACACGATTTGACTTGAAAATTTTTATATTGCAGATTTTGCATTGAAAATTTTGCAAAGTTGTTTAAACGAACAAAAAATAAATATTTTATAATTCTGAAAAACATCGTTGAACTATTTTAAAAGAATTATTTCCTAGTTCTGGCAAATTCCCTGTTGATATAGATTCAACCAATGATTTTCCAACATTAGTTTGACTTTCTTTCATGGCTTCATCAAATGCGTTTGGCAATGGAGATTCGTTTACAACATGTTTAATTGAAGATGCTTGTTGCGTAGCTTTATTTCTATGCTGATTAAAAGCTGTTGGTTCTCCAGATTGAATTTTTATTTTGTAAAGTTCGCTGATAAATGAAATATCCGTGTCTTCTAATATTTGCATTGCAGCATAAATATAAGATACAGCTGCCATACCTAAACCAACAACTTCATTCATAACATAAATACTATTGCACATTATTATTGCATCTTTCATTTCTGGTATTTCGGCAACTTTTTTTAAATTATAACCTCTTGTGATCATGCATCTTGTGCCATTTACATCGGTCATTTTATACGTTGATATATGTTTTATCCCTTTTACGACTGCGTTTTTAAGATCAAACACATATTTTCGCACATTTTGATGGTACGAAAAACCAACAGCTATTTCAAAATATTTATTTGTCAAATCATTTGCTATAACTGCCAATTCATCATTAATCACTGTTTTGCATTTTCTTAGTTTTATTATAAGATCTAAAGGATTAATATCAAATTCCTTTAACGACACAAGTTCTATTTTATAAATTATGGCAAAGGTTGCACTTCTAAATTCACCATGCATTCTATTATAATATCCAATTTTGGCATTTAATTTTGGGTTAGATTTTATAATTTCAGGGTTGCCTATAAGTTTTAAAGATCCAAATTTAACCATAACCATTTCTTCACCTACCTTTTTTAAATTTTCAGTGCTTATAGAATCATCAGTGAAAAATATAAACATTTTAATGTCTTCTTTTTTTTCTCTGCTGTCCATTATTGGGGATAAAACGTTATCGTTTACACTTTTATCTGGCGTTTTGTGCGCATCTAGATAAATTTGTATATAAAATGTTATTGAAGATTCAATTATATATTCGCTTATAACAGTACCTGGAGGATAAGAATTATTTCTGAAAGTAGATGAAATTTTTGAAAAGTAATAAAACATAAATTCAACACCTTTTGAAATTGCATCTTTAACAGACATCGTGCATAACAAATAATATATGCAGAAATCCATCTGTGTTTTTATCTGTATAGACAAAGTTTTACCAAACTTATCTTTAAGGTGCTTTATAAAATCTTCATACATTTCAACTGTAAACTTTGCACCGATGTCAGTATAAGAACCATTTGTGGCATCATTTTCCAAAAGAATTCTGGCGCTGTTTAGTGCCAATTCATGAGTCCATGGCATTAGTTGTTTTTTTTTCAAATTGAAAATGTCGATATTTTCAAGGACTTCATTTCTTTCTTTTACTGTTTCTTTTGATCTTTTAAATTCCTTTAACAAGTATTCAGAATTATTAAAATCATCTAAATTTTTGACAATTTCAAGATCTAATGTTACATAGTGACATTTACCAGGGATTAACCCTAAAAAGCCAAATAATTTTGAAAAAATCAACTTGTTTAAATTTAAAAACTCTCATAGAATTAAGATATGCGCCATCAAGGCTAGTTTTCATTTTTTTTGCGTTCCAACCTATAGATCTTACACTGACGACTTTTTTTCTTAAAGCAGATCCTGTTTTGAAAGCTCCATTCAATGTTGCTTCATTGTTTTGAGTCCCACAAATACCAGTTGTTACATATCCATAAGATTCTGGATTCGGCTCGCCTATCTTTGTCTGCAAACTTTGGCGTCCCCACATAAAATTTCTATTTAACATACTGTCATCAGAAATTATAACATTCCCTGAATTTAAATAAGATTTCACCAATGCATTTCCCACATTTAAACCTTTTTTTGAAAGCTCTTCTATCAAATTTACCATTTCCACATTTTTATTTAACATTGTACCACATTCATTCATATGTAGAGCTTCTTTATTTATAGTTTTTACGTAAGATGTTATTGATTCTTCATTTGGCACACCGATGCTTTGATAAAGTAGCGCTTCATTCATTTTGCAAAATGCAACATTTGTACTTTGACATTCTAATAAAGCTTGCATTCTATAATATTTGCTTTTGGTCAACCCTAGCACTTTTTCATAATTTTCTTTAGTGGACACAAAGTTGTATAATGAAAAACTAACACCTAATAACTGCAGAATTTTGCCGCCAATTGAATGAAGAACACCTAAAATATGAAAAACAACTGTTGCATGCCACATGAAAAACATTTTGTTTAATATTCCTTCTTGGCTATTTCCTAACACCTTTGGAGTAAATGACCCTGAAATATGAATACCATTTCTTATCACTAAGCCGTCGTAATCATAATCTAGTTTGAATTGGTTGAAAATCGTTGTTATTATGTCTGATCCGTCATAACTCTTTTTGTCTTTGATGTATTTGAAATTTTCGCTGCAATTCATAAATACCCAATAATACTCAAGTTTGGTTAAATTGTATACTTTATTTGGCAACATGCAAAGTCCAACTATTATTTCTTTGTTTAAATTTAAAGAAATTCCTGGTTTTTTGTCATTACTATATTTATTGCTATGTCCACAAATGCATACCATTGATGGAGTAATTGTCCAAACCGCAGGATACCATTCTGTGTCTTCATCTCCATCATAATCGCCATCCCTTCTTGTTTGCGAAACGACATGTATGCCGTGCCCATAACCAACTGTATCTGAAATCTTTAAAATCATTGCAGATATTGAATTCATCCCACGAACAGGATGCCTCAATGTTTGTATTGCAATTTTGTCTGTGGCAGGTAAAAATAACAAATCGCCTATTTGCAGTTTAAATTTATGCCTCCCTGTTCCAAAATTACCATATGATTTGTTGTTGCGTCTTACAGTTATAGCATTTTCTTTGTTATCTGATTCTTTCAATTTTTTAGTTAAAAGAAGATAATTATGAGGCATCACATGATATTTAGTCAAAAATTTTGAAGCTTGTTTTTTTGACATCACATGTGTCACTATGGACCTAGCTGATGAACTAGTACTTACAGTTCTTCCGTTATTATCTATTGATTTCGCTATAACACTGGATTTTATAATGCCCATTTTCCCAGAAAGAACTTCATTTGTAGTTTTCGGCAATGAAGAAATACGTTTAGAATTCCATTTTGCAGCATTATAATTTTCATGTTTTTCTTCAAATAAGAATGTTATTTTATTTTGCTGCCAAACTTTTTCTTCGTTTGTTGGCTCGCCTTTTTTTAATTTTAGCACATCGTTATACATTAAAGAATCTGCATTCATTGAAAGCTCTTTTTTTTTTACACTATACATGTTTTGCCTAAATATTTTTGGAGTCACAATTAGATTTTTTGGCAATAAAAACTCTGGAATCATCTTTGGGTTATTTCCTGGTATGATTTTTGCAAAATCTTTTGGATTTACGGATCTTAAATAATCATAAATCGCATCGCCAGTTTGAAAAGTCAAAGTTTTATTTTGAGAAACTAATCTTATTCCAACTGAATATCCGTCCATTTTATATATTTTTGGGCATTCTTGCTTGCATTTTCGACAATTTTCACCAGTGATGACATTTCTGCAAGATATGCAAATTTTTTTAAGAGCATTATATAAAGTTTGAGCATATAATGGTTGTATGAACCTTGGCAAATCTTTTATTACTCCAAAATGCCCTAAACATTCATCTGAATAGTTTAAACAAGTGACGCATCTTTTATTTCTTGTCGGTGAAGGGCCCAACATCTGTGACATGACAGTTTTAATTTCGTCATTTTTATTGTATCCCTGATAAAAAACTTTTTCAATTTCTACAAATCCACATGATTCAAAATAAGAATCGTCTTCAAATGAAAATTTGTAATTTGAATTTTGCCCATTCCAAATTACAACACTCATTTTTCAATGACAACTTGATTTAAAAATAAGAGCAAAGTTCATATTTGCGACTTTAATATATATACATGCTAATTGTCAAGAAAAACATATTATATTATGTATAAGTAAAAAAATAAACAAATGGATAATTTAAAATATTTTTAAACCATCCAAAAAAAAACAAAAAAGCATAAAATTGTCAATTTTAAACTGTTTTTTATGGCGACGAAATGAAGGGTTTAATATTATATATTTATAAAATTGGCTTTTTAAATTTCATTTTTTCATCTTTTACTTTTTCTTTATTATCTGACATGCATTCGCTTAAAGATCCAACAAAAATGACAAATGGAAATAAATTTGAGTATGACTTAAAATAATCCATTATAGTGCTGGTTATTATTATTTTCATTATCGGGTTGTCCATATTTTTTGAAAGATTTTGAAAGTTTTTATAGTCTTCCAATTCAAATAAATAAAGAACCATGTCTAATACAAATTTTAAGCATCTAATGAAACTTCTAGTGTAAAGGCCTTCATTTTTTAACTCTTCAAGCACCCCTATAAAATTATTTAACTGAACATCTGACAAATTGCAAAAATCTATGTTTGACAAATTCAATGAAATTAGTGCCAAATCGTCTATAATATTTAATTCATGAAATAATCTGTGTATTTTTGTTATTTGCTTTCTTCTCGATAAAGTGATCATAAATTCGCCCATGGTTAACTTGTTCAAAGCTTTTTCATAAGCTTTTTCTTTTGGTATTTGAGGCGTTTCTGGTTTATCTTTTTCCAGTTGGGCAATTCTTTTTTTCATTGTGTCCATTTCCAAGCTTTTCAATGAATCTTCAGATTTTATAGGCGCGCTTGGGGTTATAGGTATAAAAGGAGATCTTTTGAAATTTTGAAATTTTGGCGCATCATTTTTTTGAATTGGTTCATAATTAATAGCTTCCCAAAATTTAGAATCTTCATTATTTTTTTCTGGTTCATTTTTATCTATTTCTTCAAGTAAGTCTGAATTTTTTCCATTGTTAAAAATGTCTGCATTTTCATTTTTTTTTTCTTCTTTTTGCACAAAAGCCTGTTTCATTTTATCGATTTCTTTAAGTATGCCATTATTACTATATTTTAGATCCTCAAATATATCATCCAATGATGGTATTAAATCCATATTTTATTTGCAAGATGAAATTCACAAATGAATATATTAATAATTATCTAATAAAAAAAATGAAATACTAAATGATTTTATTTAGTATTTCACTTTTTTATTAATTATTATTTATTGATTATTATTTATTGATTATTATTTATTAATTTAAAGTTTTCATTTGTAATTTAATTCTGATGTTAAATCATTTACATATAAACTACTGTTTAATTATTATAAGTAAACAAGTAAAGAAATACTTATGAAGCGTTTATTATTTTTTTGATAACATAATTTGTTTTTACATATATATTTTTTATGATATTTTGCATATTTTTAAATTGATAATTATGATGCTAATTACTATTTATAAGTTTTAAGAATAAAAATACATTTAGAAGAAATACGGGCTTAGTCTTTTGAAAATACAAATGGTAATTCTGGCGAAACAACTGAGTAAAGAACATCTTGATAGGTCATTTCAACTAAAATTACATCCAACAAAGTCTGGTCTGAAGGGCTTATGCTGGCAAAATCTAAAGAAGTCATTCCAGATGAGCTTTTAAATGTCATTTTTAACTCTTTAATTTTTGCCACTACGTTTTCTACCATTGAGTTTCTTGAGTCTACAGGCTCTTTGTTTGTTATTGAAAGGGCAAATTTTGCATTTTCCAATAATTTTTGCACCATGCAAGTTTTATCATTAAAACTTTTGTCTTTTTTGTTTAGCAAAAATTTTTGGTTATATGCGAAAAATACTGTTGTGAGATTAGTTATTATGAATTTGCCGCTTGAATTTAAAAGTTTACAGATTTTAGACACTTGATTCATTAAAAGAATTATTCTATTCCAACAGTCCATTTTGGTAAATAAATTAAAATCATCTTTAAAAAGTTTTAGTTTAGAAAGAAGTTTAGGCTTGTTTGAAACAAAATCTACAATAAGAATTGAATTAGCTATGCTTTCAACGATCGATAAATCATCATCAGTTCTTTCTTCTGAGAAAAACAGAATTCTCATAAGCAAAACCAAATTCGACAAAAAATGCAATCGCTTATTGTTTTTGGCGTTTTGCTCCTTTAAATAAAGAGTCATTCCTTGCTCTCCAAATAGAGTTTCAAATTCCTTGAGTTCACTTTCATAAAATTCATGCAAATTTAACAATGGCTTACTTATTTCTTTTAATTCTGACAAATTTTTTGGTCTAATTTTTATTTTGTTCAGTTTAGTTTCACTTTTATTTTCTAAATTATTGCTTTGATTAGTTTGACTATCTACATTTTGGGTTGTTCTTTTTTCACGTGTCCATTGGCGTTTTCTGTCTTTGTCTAATTCACGTCCTTCGTTTTCATCTTTTCCGATGGTTTCTTTCTGTTTCTGATTCCATGTATCATAATTAAGATAATAAAAAGTCGTTCCATTTCTGTCGATTTCGTACACGGACTGTTCTTTTTTTGCTTCTCGATACTTGCCAAAAATCTCTTGATTTTGCGAAGCTTGTTGTTGCGCTGCTCGTTCAAAAGAATGCATTTCTAACATAGAAAATTCAAAATTGCATTCTTTGTCAAACCCAAAATTCATTGAGTATGACACAAAATCATTAGATGTTATAGACTCAATGAAACCTTTGTCTATTTTATAGTACGGTTCATCCTCAAAAAGAACACCTTTGAACCTGTTGTTGTCTGATACCTGTTTAACAAAATGTCGGCTTTCTCTGTGCCAAACAATGTCGATGAATGAATCTCCATAAAACACTGATGACGAATTTATTTCGCTTATGCCAAATAGTACAGTAAAAACATCATTTAACATCATTGCGGTTTTTTTTGCAGATGGCACAAGTCTGTTTGACAAAAAGGTATCGTAAACTTTCACAAACCCAAAGTTTTCTCCAAAAGAAGCTTTGCACAATCTGTCAGCTTCATCTATTCCTTGGTTTAGCATTCTAAGACAATTTTTTCCAAGTTCGTCAGCATTTATTTTTGGCAAATAACCATCTCCGTCATGATACACTACAATGTCATTTACTGTTTCAGATACTAATTTTCTTATTTCATATATTCCAGTGTAAATTTCTCTTTGACCCACAAGCAAATTGGCGAATTTCCCACCAGGATTATAAATCAGCATGGAGTTGTCATAGTCATATCCTTGATTGATCGGATCAAAAATGGACAAACTGTATTCTTCGACATTTTTCAGATTTTTTTGGCTTGCACTATGCGGTTTGAATTTTACAATTGAAAAATTTTCAGCAAGATAATTCTTTGTGCTGACAATTTCATCCAAGTCGAAATTAAAATTCACGTTTATTTGGTCATATCCTAGATGGTGTCCATGATTAATTGCTTGAGTCATCACTTGTCCGTTCATGTAGTCAAATCCATAGCCAAATCCATGGTTGTATCCGTAATTAGCCGCTTGAGTCATCACTTGTCCGTTTTCGTAGCCAAATCCATAGTCGTGTCCATAATTAGTTGCTTGGGTCATAACTTGTCCGTCCTCATAACTAAATATTTGATCGTTTTCTTGGCCAAATTCATAGTCATATCCATAGTCAGTTTCTTGTTCATTTCCATCATTTTTTTTATTTTCGACAGGTTTGAAATCGTCAAATTTAACGCAATTTTCGTTTTCAGGTTTGAATTCCATGGTTTAATTTTGGAATTTGTTGAAAATAAAAATGACTTTTTTGATTAAGAATAATAAAGAGTACACTCTTTAGAAAGTTTTAAGAAGTCTTTAAGAGTTCTTTTAAATGTTAAACTTCCCAATCAATTAAACAAAAAATGTTTCATGCCGAAATTATGAAAGAATTGCAAGATTATAAAGAAAATTACACAAATACAAAACTGTATAAAATGATGAAACTCAATTACAAAAGCAATATAAAAAGTATATTTAATGAGGTTTTTTACAATTTTTGCCAGGTTACTGTGACAGAATTTAACGATATTTTTAAAACAACTTTTAAAATTGACTTTGAAAATGGAGGGACAAAGCTTATAGAAATGCTTGATATCATAAAACCTAATTTTTCTGATCGTTTTGTGATGGTTGGTGAGATTCCAGGTTATTGGCTATTAGCGCTATATATTTTAGGTTATGGAAATGTTTATGGATCAGGGCCAAAAAAATCAAAAGAAAGCGCATCAAATTTTTTACATGATAAACATAAAATTTCACAATTATACAAATTTGGCATGTGGGACAATATTGGTTCTGGTGATGTAACAGACGAACATTATCATTCATATATAAAAGATAACTCCAATTATGAATGTGATTGGTTTTTCAGTGATATAGGTTCTGGTTTTTATGACAAAATAGATTATCAAAATAGCACATTTAGCGGATTAATTGATATAATAATTTCAAATGAAAAAATTGGAACTAAAGGGGCTTTAATAAAATTATATGATTTAGTAGATAAAGAAACTTTGTTACAATTTGAAAAGCTTTTTGGGTATTATGAAAGTGTTGCTCTTATAAAACCTGAATCTAGTCCGCCGACAAATACCGAATTTTATGCTTTATTCTTGAAAAAATTGAAAACTGAAAAAACATCCAAAAAAAACGCAAGTGATTTATCTGATATTTGGCTTCCTTTGTTGAATTTATCTTTAAATACTTATAAAACATTGTTTAATTATGGCATAAAATGTGATTTGTTTTTATTTAAAACAAGGCTTGAAAACGTATTACAAAAAACAATCAAAAAAATAGAAAATAAAAAAAGAAAAGCCGTTTTAGACCAATAAAAGGAAAAAATAGTATGAATTTTGAGCGGTGTCATTTAAAAACAATAGATGACGGCAGACAAGACATATTTGTCAAAATATTAAAAGATTCAGCCAAAGAAATAAAAGACAAATATGACAAAAGACCTGAATCTACAGTAAAAATTGCAAGCAATGTAAAGTTGCAAAAAAAATTTAATGATACAATGACCAAAAAAAAATAAACAGATTTATATCCGTTTATAATTATAAAAACACTAAATTCTAAATTGCTAAATTATTTTTAATTATTTAGTTTTTCTTGTTTTTCTTTTTTTCATTTCCTTTATTTCTATTTTTGCAAAATGCCGCCATGCTCATATTAAATGTTCCTTTGTAAAAACTAGATCTTTTATGTTTGTTTTTAAACATTTTTTTGTCTTTGTTTCCTTTTTCTTGACCATTGCAGATTACAACCAAAGTCATGTTTACCTTTTTTTTGTTAGTTTTAGAATCTTTCAAAACTGTTGAAGGTTCTGAATTTATAAACCTTATTTCAACAGGGATCTTTTGATTAGAATCTGAAGGGGAACGGTTGGATTCATGATTTTTATAAAAATGCAATTCATCCATGTAAATTTTAAACGCAAAGCTTAAAGTCAACAGCATCAATACTACAAAGATAGCAATCATGTAAACAGATTGTCCAGTGAATTTTTTTTGTGATTTTCTTTTAATACTGATTTGAGCTTTAGGGACCTCAATTTTTACAGATTTTTCATTGGATCCATGACTTTTTGGAGAAGAATAATGATTTCCAATGCTTTTCAGTTCAACGTCTCCATTGAAGCCTTTATCGTAGTTTAAAGGTTTTTCATTTTCATTTTCTAACTTTGTAAATTTTACAGTATCCATGATCAAAGAAGTTATCCTTTATCTATTTAAAAAATTTTCAGTTTAATATAAAAAATGTCTTTCTTACAGTTTTTTATAATATTTAAAAATAATAGCATAATCAATAAAGGTGTTAGTTTCTTTCATTTAAGTCGCAATCTATGATCCCCCTCCCTCTCCTTTGTTCTACTCTTCTTTGTTTGCTCTTCCCAAAAACAATCCTTAATGCCGTTTTTTAGCCAAAAACAAGCAAAAAAAGGTATTAAGGATTAATGAGGCACTTTCAAATCAATTGCTCAAAATAATAATTTAAAACATAAATAGTTTCATAAATGTGCTGATACAGTTTTAAAGTCATTATTAAAAAAATTATTTAAAACATCTCTAAAAAATTGCTAAAAACTATTGCCAAACCGTTATCAAATCGCTGCTGAATTGTTAATCAAAAATGCTTGACAGCATTGTAAATTTTTTCGAACCGTTTTTTGTAATAGCAATATCACTTTCAATATTTGTATATTATATGTTGTTTTGTCTTGTGTTAATCGTTTATATTTTTATTAAATCTTCATTAGACGTAATATTTTCGATTTTATTACTTTTAATTTTATATCCAATTTACTTACTTTTAAGTTTTTTAAATTTGCTGTTTGATTGCGAATTAATTCGTAAAATATTGTAAAACTTTGATCTAAACAGTTAATTTTTGATAAAGATAAAAAGCTATTTTTTAAAAAAAAATCATTATGTAATTTAAGTCATGATAAATTTGGCTTTATTTTTTGGCAAGATTTCTTTTTTTACATATAATTTTATCATTTTTTAAAGGTGTTGAAAAATCCAGTTTGCGTTTAACAGAGTGTGGTATTTTTCTTTTTGAAATAGTAATTGGAAAATTGCATTTTTTTGTCGGAGCTGGCAGAATATTGTGATTTATCATTTTTTTTGCTATTAATTCTGCATTTTTTTTCTGAAAAAAGTTTTTTTCATCAAATAAAGCACTTTGTGTTGCGGCATTATTGACAAAATTAAAGAATACCAATTTTTTATCTCCAAAAAAGTTTTTGTAAAGTTCAAAAATAGGTTCATTACTTGATTGTATTACATTTTTTTTCGCTTGATTTTCGCCTTCTTTTATTGCAAAAAAACCATCAGAATGATTAAAGCAAGCAGAAAAGTTTTTTATTGGCATAGCTGAAACAGTTTTTTCTTTTGATGAATCTAATTTTAGTTTGCTAAAAGTCACAGAAATAAAATTTTCATAAGAAAAAACGTTATTAATCATATTAGGATTGTGAACGACAATAGATTTATTTTCTTCTTTGTCTAAAGTGATGGGAAATTTTAAATCAGTATATGAAATTTGATTCATTCTTATTAATTTTAAAAATGGTTTAAATATTTAAACATGAATCCTGAAATTGAGCTTGATTTTTGCGCAAAATTGATAGAATATGTATATAATGAACACAGTTTTAAATATAACGATCAAAAAGAATACACGAAATTGATTGGAGGTAAATTAGTAAAATTTATGAAAAACCTGGTCACATTAAAACGAAAACATGAAAATTACTCTGTTGCACTTGTGGCATCAAACGTCAGTATTAAACAAAATTACGGTTATTATAAACACTTAAAACAGTTTTATAAATACAAAATTCAGCTTCCAAACTGGTCTTTAATGTCGAAGGTGACTATAAAAATCTCAGGGGATATAATTGAAAATCCGGACACTGTAAATGAAACAATAGTTGAAACTTTTGATTGCGGAGAAGTGTCTTTTCTTGTTCCAAATATGAATTCATATCAATCAAAAATTGGCGGTTTAGATGAACTTGGAGAGCTCATATTTGAAAGTAAAAACAAAAGACCAATACATTGTGAAATAAATGGTGTTATTTACACAATCAGCGTAAATGAAAACATGCAAAAAAATGTTTTTATATGCAGGCAGCCTAGAGAAAATGAAATAGATGGCGATATAATTTCTGTTAACAAAAACACGAACTTTTCAACATATTTGCGATGCTTGGTCCATTTTGACGAGGTGCGTGGGATTTCAGCCACTTTTATAACAAATATAACCATGCTAGGAGAAGTTTTGTCATTTCCTATAAAATCTGTTTTTATGATTTTTGGCATTGTAACTCCAAAAGAAGCTATTAAATATGTAACTGATGATGAAGATGAATCAAATGTTTTTATAGATTTATGGCAGAGCAAAGGACATGATGAATTTACTGAATTGGCAGTTAAAGCTAATAACATAGAAGAATTGTACGATGCCATTAAATTCCAACTAAAGACTGACAAACAAGCAAATTTCAAAAATTTGGGTGTTGTCAATTTTATGAAAATTCTGCAAGATGAATTTTTGCCACATGTTGAAAATACAAATGAAATATGTTTAAAATTGGTATATGTAGGCATGTATCTTAGGACTATGATACAAGCTTGGCTTGGAAAGCGAGAATTTGACACAAGATATTATTATAATTACAAAGTGTGTTCTACTGTAACCAGCCAAACTTCTAAAGCTATTCAATCTTCATTTGCAAACTTCATGAACAAAAATGTAAGTAAAATCATAAATGCGTTCTTGTATTCAGAAAGCGCAAATATTATTAGCGAGCAAAATGTAAAACAATTGGTGTCCAAATTAAAAAACATTTTTTCAAAATCAGAAAGTAACATAACATCTGAAATTTACCAAAAAATACAAAGAGGTCAAGCATTTGTTAATTTATATTCATTAAGCAGCATAACAAGGGATATTGGTTCAAGATCTTTAGATGACAAGTCGTTTTCTAATATTTTTCTTGATGAAAAAATAAGTTTCATCAGATTTGGAGAATTAAAAGCCATGACAAAGCATGAATCAATGAAAAGAGATCCAGATGTGTCAGCGAGTGCAGCATTTGATTATGTTTATACTCCAGATGCATCTGCAAATAATGTCTGCACTTCTCATGAATTTTCTTCAACGACAACTTTATGCGTGCACCAAATAGACACAGAAGTAATTGCAAAAAAAATAAAACAAATTAAGCATTTCATACCAATAAGAAATGTGAACCAGTTTTATAGCAAAATTTTATTCAAAGCCACAATTGATGGTTCGGTTATAGGATTTTTTGATGACCCTGTCAAATCATTTAAAGAGTTGTTCATGATGAAATCTCTTTGTGAAATAGATCCCATGGTTTCAGTGTGTATTTTATACAACACTTATGAAGTGGCAGTTTTTACAGAAGAAGGCAGAATATTGACTTTGATGATAAGATTAGATGATGACACCCACATGCCTTTAGTTAGTTCAGAAGAAATGAAAAGCAAAAGTTGTGAATCTTTAATAAAAGAAGGAAAATTAGTGTGGATGTCTCCGCAAGAAACTCACAATTGGACAATTGTCTCAAAACTTGATGAAAATAAAGGGTCATTCTTTTATCCGAAAATGTGTTCTAATTCTTTAACTAATAACGTATTTTTTCCATGTAAAAGCTCATCTGATCCTATAAGAGCTACCATTTCTACAAACCAACTGAAAAGGTATGTTAATTTAGATAAAACACCTATCATGATCAATCCAACTAAAAATGAAATGTCTATGCACACTGCATATGAAACTTTGTGGAAAACATCTTTATCTATTGATGAAAATGAAGGGTGCATGAATCTTTTGGTCAGCTTCGATTATGGTATTAGTGGAACTGACAATATAGAAGATTCTTGTGAAATGTCACAACAAACCACATCGTCATTGGCAATGTCTGCCATAAGAAAAGAATGCCAAAAAATAACACTGAACAAAGGCGATTTTTTCATCAATCCGAACATTTATTTGTCAAATCCAAACTTAAAACAAATTCAATTTAAGAAATTAAATAGTAAAGGATGGGTCGACAAAGGTACTTATCTAAGATATAATGATGTCATAGCAGTTGTTAAAAATTCAAACACTGGAGCGATAAGGCAGTATAATTGGAAATATGACAAATTAGGAATGGTCACATCTGATCATTTTATTATAAAAAATGAAGGCGCAAAAGAGTTGCTGATAGTAGTAGATCATGTTGCAATGTTTAATACTGGAGATAAATTGGTATTGCCAAATGTGTGCAAAAGTGTAGGAAAATTGGTGCCAGGAAACAAAATGGCAATGACAAAAGATGGCAGACAACCATCTATAGTATATTCACCTTTTGGAATAATAAAAAGATATAACATAGTGCCTTATAGTATAATGATGGACCCTGAAAAATGTGATTTGGGAGTAATAGAAAATTACGATTACATGTGGGATTTAATAAATAGAACAAAAGATGAAAATGAAAAATTTAAAAGTCACCAAAGTCTGGTTGATATAAAATTTTTCATTGTGAAAAAAAAGGAAGTGGCTATGGCAAAGACTACAATCTTCAGAAATTCACACACGGCAGAGTTTAAACATCATGGAAGGTCAATTTATGGTTTAAACAGACCAATGAACCATGAAACACAACAAGTTCAGACCGGAAAACAAGTAAATGGAGGTTCCAGATTTGGAGTGCTTGAAATGATAAGCACTTGTAGCCTTGGAAGTATGGACATGGTAAACGGCATAATAAATCTAAGCTCAGATGGCAAAAACAAAATAAGTTGCAGCACTTGTGGAAGCACTGTGGCAATAAAAGGAGGAAAAGGTAAAGAAGTGTGTAAAATTTGCGGATTTAATGGTAAAATTGGAGTTTCAAAAACTAACTTTATGTCTGAAAAAATAGTCTCACAATTTGCTGCAAATAGAATTATGCTGACAAATGGAAAGCCAGATGATTTTGTTTAAAAAACGCTGTAAAATGCACAGTCATGAATTTGTTGCAAAATAATCAAACATTTATATTTTTTTTAATTTGACATGTGGAGTTATTAATTGACTTTGAATAAGTCAAAAACTTCTTCTACGATAAATGAAATAATATAATTAGTCCCATAATTTGAACATATGGCCATTGCGCTCCAAGGATCTGATTTTTTCATTGAAATAAAACTGTCAATTATGTTTTTTTTTTGAGATGGTGTATAGTAAAATATTGGCAAATTAACATAATTATTTATCATGTTTTCACTCAAAAATACTGTTATGTTGGTGTTCAACTTGAAATTTGCCGGTATTAAGTTCAAACTTTGTGCAATTACGAATATTGTAAGGTCCAAATGCCTAGACAACATTGGGGCTTTTGAAAATCTCTGGTTCATAACTTCGTTTTTATTTGTTGAAAAATCATCTATATAAATAAGTCTTTTGCTTTGCTCAGTGAAAAAACAAATGCTGCATTTATCTCCTACACAGTCTGACATGTGATTTTTTCTTATGCAAACAATGTTGTTCATTATTATAGATCTGCAATGCTTGCTTATCAATTGATAAACGTCATTTTCCATTTCACATCCTTCATATTTTTTTACAAAATCAGACACCTGTTTGCTCATTATTTTGAAAGTGTTTTTGGGCAAATATCTTAATGCGCATTTTAAAAATTGCTTGCTATCTAGCATCGATTCTTTTTTTTTAACGGAAATTTCTATTTTGTCACACAAATCTTTAAACCATTTTTCAAAATTTTCAAAATCTGATCTGCAATTTTTTTCTCCAAATATGGTGTGGTAATTATTTTTTAAAACAGTGCTTTCCATAGACCAACAATAAACATTGCTATAAGTTACTGATTTTGACAACTTATTTAACATGCATTTAGCTGTAACTGTTTTTCCAGACCCACTTTGACCATAAAGTACTATTGTTTTATCTAACAAATTTTCTTCTTTAAAAACATCATCTAAAGATTTTATCATCTTGGTTAATCTTAAAAAATCAATATATTTGCTATATTATTATAATATTTTAAACGCATAATATAACTATTAAGCATGGCGGCCGCGCCTTTAATTGCTGAAGAAGCAGTTTCTTTAGCGCCGGCAGTTATAAGTGCAGCACCATTGGTTGTTAAAAAAATCGGAGATGCTGTTAAATTTATTAGTGAAAATGCAAAACCGTTTATGATCAGTTTAAATGAGCATGTTGGCCATTTACAAGAGTTGGTTAATAACATTGAAACTTTAAAATCTTCATTATCAAAAAACCCAAAAAAAGAAAAACTCAAAGTAGAAAGTGATACTAATTTTGATAATAAATCATTGAAAGAACTTGCAGCTGAACTGAAAAAAATAAAAGAAGAAAATGAAAAGCAAACAGGTACAAGAGGCAGCGGTAAAATTGACACTGTAGAAGAAATACTAAAGTCAGCTTTTTCAGATGCATCAGAAAAAAGGCAAAAAGAATCAATTGACATAATGAATAAAATTTTGACTGCATTTAAAGAATGTGGCAAAATGAAAAAAATCTCTTCGATTACAGAATCAAACATAAGCAAAGTCACAGCTGAAATGTCCAAAGAGTTGGATGATATTGTAAAAATGTTAAATGATAAATCTAAAAAGGTTGAGGTTTCTCCGTTTTGCAAAAAATTTACAGAACAAATAACAGCATCGTTCAAGTTTAATTTTACCAATCCAAACTTGCCAATCAATGACAAATTTAGAATAATAGTGTCATATATTACATCAACAGTTTTGCATTCTTTTGTGCCAACCATTGACATGTGGACAAAAATGATACAGAAATATCAAGGTTTGGCTATGATATCTGATGTTCTCAATTCTATATCTGCCAATTCAGTTTTTAAAAACACTGCTAAAATACCGACAGGTCCTTATATTGCAGGTTTGTTGAAAAATTTAGGTTTGATGTTGTCAATTATTGCGAATAGTATTTATACCAGCTTTATTTCTGGCATGACACCTGCGCAAAAAAGAATCATGGATAGTATGATATCTACTGTTTTGGTCGATCAAAAATTGTTTGGAGAAGAATTAGGAACAGAAAAAGAGTCACTGGTTTATCTTTTGCTAAAAATAAAAGACGTCGGATCTTTTATTGATTTTTTCACAGTTTTAAAAAATAGTTTGAAATTGAAAAAAGGTGACATAATGTCATTGGTTAAAGATTCAAAAAATTCAACTACGACTTTATACAATATGGTTAAACCAGAAAATCTGCACACTGTCATAGAAGATCAAGAAATGATTAGCTTGCTGACTATAGTAATGAACACTTTAAATTCAGATCCAGATTTTAAAAGCAAAATTATGAAGTATTTAAATTTGAATTTGAAAGAAAACCCAAAAGGTGTAAAATATGTTGATAGAGACAATCAAAGTATAAATCCTATAATTGAAAAGGAAAAACTCATATTGACTATAATATCAAAATATGCTATAAATTTCAAAAAGGTGATAAATAAAATAATGTCTATTTTCACCTTGAATATAAGCAAACTTTACAAATTAAGGCTTGATTACGAAAGTTTGTTGGCATTAGATAATTTGATCGACGAATTTCCAACTACTATGACAAATATACAACTATTTACTTTATTTGGTTATAGATCATCAGTAGAAGGCGTAGAATTATTTCAGAATTTTACAGGATGGAAAAAAAGAGTAAATGAAGTTTCAGATAGAATGAAAGAAAAATACAAAAATGACAAAGTTAAATATTCTTTTCTCTTTTCATTTTTGGACATAATAACAAAAGAGGCTGAAATGTTGATAAATATAATAATTGCAGGCAGAAAATCGGCAAAAGAAGCATTTAAAGCTTTAATGAAATCAGGCCAAGGCAAAAATGACCATGTAAAAGTTCATCATATACTAAGTCTTGTTGAAAGCAAAAGTGGAGTAAAAAATAGCTTAGGCGTCGAAAAAAATAATGTAGATTTGCAGGATCTTTCACAAAAAGAACTTGATGAATTAGAACAAATCATAAAAGATGAAATAAAAGAAAAAATACCATCTGAATATCTTTATGAAGCAGCTGCATTTGGTTTTTTGGATTTGTATAATACTGATAATTCACAAGAGCAGCTCAAAATAGAAAAATCAGCTGATGGAAAAAGTATAACGAAAAATTCTGGCAAATATTCTGATGATGATGAAGTTTATGACACCGGAAGTGATTATGACTCAGACAATTTAGATTATTCAGATGATTCAGATAATTCAGATGACCAAAGAGAAAATGAAAATAAGACTTTCAAGGCTTCAGGTTTTAATTCGATTACATTTTCTGGGTATGACGGTTTTACTGAAAATTATCAAAACGATTTTGCCAATTTTACAGGCCTTGGCTTAGGGTTAGGAAAAGAAAAAAGCAAAAAAAAAGCAAAAGCTAAAGAAGATAAGAAAAAGAAAATTGCACCAGCTAAAAAATCTAAGGTGAATAAAGAAAAAAAGAAAGCCAAAGAAAAAGCAAAATCTAAACTTAAAAAAGATGGAAAATCTGAAGAAACTAAAACTAAAAATAGCATGATAAAAGAAATAGTGCAAAGTGTAGAAGATAATCAGAAATTGATTTATACAAAATCTGATGCGATTAATGCTTTAAAAAGGCTTTCAACTGCTGAAAATGCAACACTAAGAACTGACAGTTTATTGGCGATTGATGACACTGACATAGAAACATCAAGAGAAATAAATGAAAAAATGTTTAAAAATCTCGTGCAAGAACTTGATGCTGCTTATACAGAATATATCAGACCAGAAGGGGTTTTAGGTGTAGCTGATAATGAAGAAATGACAAAAGCTCTTAAAGAATTTAAAAATCAACACCAAATGCTTATAGAAACTGTTATAGAGTTAAACGCTGTCATAAATGGAATAGAAGAAATGTATAGGGCTATAAGAAAAGCGAAGCCTAAATCTTTACAGTTAAATTCCGACAAAGTCATCGCACTTGCACAAAAAATAAGAGGCTACAGAGTTGCTGAAGTTTCAACAGCCAAACACATCATGGAAACTTTGAAAAATCTATATCTGTTATTTGCTGATGTAGCTGATGAAAGTTATAACACTTTCGCTTATAAACACAACGCTGATAACCCAATAACTTTGCCGTATCAATGCATAAACACTGAAAATCTTATAACAAAAAAAGACAAAATTCAAACTTTGATGGCAACTGGAGGTGTTACAGATTTAATGTTTGAACGAATTTCAAATATTGTGAATATATGCACTGATTTATCAGATATTTTCAATTTAACAAACACCTTTAACAAACTCGGTCTTTGTAAAATGTTTTCAAAACTTATTTGTTGCACTGCTTATGTGCCAAGACCAATGAATACTGGAAGGATAAACGAAAGAACTAATGGAAAAATTCAATGGTCAGTTGAAGGTGGGCATGTGCAAGATCAAAATAAAGTTTCACATCTTACTGTTAATGGTAGACCTTGGAGGCCGCACTTGAGAAACATGGCAGTGTATGAAAATGACTCAACCAGAGATTATTGCAAAAAAATAGATAAAGTAGTAGACCTTTTTGAAAAAACTTATGCAGCGTTAATTGGAATATCTGTTTCATCTTTGTTGAAGACTTTTTCGTATGTTATGCCAAATGTTCAACTTTTAAGCAAATTCACATCTGGAGGAGAAATGTTAGAAATAGAAAATTTATATAAAGCAAATTATTCACATAGAAATTGGTGCTTTAAATTATATATTAGTGCCGCAATATTCCTTAAATATTCAGTGAATATTTTAAGAAAATCAAATTTTGTCCAAAATGATGAAAATGTTCTAAGTTTTATACCACAAAGCCAAAGAGATCCAATAAATGAACTTATAAATTATACACTTACTAAATGCAATGAAAATGACAATTGGCATGGCTTAAACGAATATGAACTTAACAGTGATGCGCTTTATTATTGTATTAGAATAGTAAATAGGTGGCTAGATTTGAACGGAAAAACTCCGACAAAAGAAAATGAACAAAAAATAACTGATGAATTTTCACAAGAACTGTCAAAGGCAAAAAATTCTTCTATCGGAGTTTTTACGTCTACAGATTTAAATGCTTATATCGATCAAATCAATAATGACGGCGCTGCCATAAACTCATTTAAGATAAATTTAGATGAATCTCTTGTTGGAGAAACACCTTTGGTCGATTTATCAAAAGCTGTTGCAAATCCAAAAACCGACCAACAACTTAAAGATAGAAATTTACAAGTCAAATATGATAGAAAAACTAACGACGCTATTATAAAAATGATAGGAGCATATCTTGATTCTGCACCGGCCAATGCTGATCATATGATTGAACAGAAAATAGAAATAGCAGAAAAAGTTTATGAGAAAAAAGAAGCATTTGAAGAAAAACATAAATATCTTTTGAGTTTTATAAATGGCCAAGTAACTGTTGGCGAATCAGATGAAACAAGTTTTATAATTTTTATGTTTGATTTGACTTGCATGGTTCCTATTGAACACACATTAGAAGTAATACCGCAAGCTCAAAAAGCGATAAATTATTTGGTCAATACTTTTATCCAACCAGGAGCTGAATATAGATGGGTATTAGAAATTGCAGGTGAAGATGAAGATGAAGAGTTATCTCTTAACTATATAAATCCAACAAGACTTGAAGGACCTTTAGATGAAAATCTCATATATCAAAGGCAAATTGGATTTACAAATAGCATTATGGAAAATTATCCCATTCTTCCAGATAAGTTTTTTGAAATGAAACATCTTATGAAATCTGCAAATTGCCACTTAAAACAAGGAATGGTAGGAGCTTTTCCTATACAATTAAATCCGATATTGCATGAAAGTTATCAAATGTTAGATCAAAACACTAAAAAACTGCTTACAGTAAGAAACTTGTTTTTGCCTACACTTGCTGGACTTGAACGGCCAAATGGAAGTCTTGGCAATAATAATGATCCATTTGAACTTATGGAGTTTATGAGGATTTACTATGTTGGAGTTCAAGCTGTGAGTTTGATGTTAGAACTTTTGTCCATTTTAAAAGAAAATGACATGTTTTCTGTGACAATTATAAATAGACAATATGACAATTTAACTAATTTAACTTCTGGTAATAATAACAGAAATTTTGGCACATATGAATTGGTCAATATTAAACCCTCAATGATAGTGCAAGCATCTTCAGAAGTGATGTCAGAAATAGAAAAAAAATTAGCGCTTTTTAATCGATTACTACCTTCAAGTGTAATAGATAATATAAATAATGGCACTAATACCATGTCAGACTTAAAAACTTATATTAGAAGTTTTAATACTCAAGATGGCAATGAAAAATTGACAGAATTTGTAAGACATTTAAATAATTTCCACGCATTGTTACTTAAAAGATGCCAATTATCAGTGTTGCCAACTTTGGCCAACATTGTGACTGTAGAAGCAGTAGAAGGAGGAGATAATGTTCAAGCAGTAGAAGGAGAAACTGAACCTTGCATTTATTACAGGTTTTATGTAAGGCAGCAAGCAGGTATTAACAATATAGCACATTCAACTAGTTTAAATCTTGTTAATTTGTTCTATTATGATATAAATTTGTCGATAATAGGTGTTGAATATCCAGGCATATTTGGCAATATCAATGAAGAATTGATAGACATTACCAAAACAAAATATAAAGATGTCCAACATTTGTGCCAAAAAATGCAAATGCAAGATTTGTTTAAAAAGACCAATCATTTATTATATATTGAACTTGACAACTATGGCTTTTATCATGAATTTAATAAGATCTTAGCAGAATTGCTGTTTTGCTGCATAGATGAAGAAAGACAATGTGTATATCAATATTTGTTAAAGGTTGTTTCTAATATTATAACAACGATAAAGGGCAATTCAGACAATGATATAACTGAAAAATATGGTTCAATGTATGTTGTAAATTCAGACAGCCTTCTGCCAACTGTGCCTATAGATTCACACATAACCTTTTTGATAAAATTGTTTATGGGCATAAAAGGCTCCAAAAATAGCGGTTATACTGTTGTGGAAACATATACAGATATGTCGCCCAGATACTTAATAAACTTAAATGACAAAATTAATTATTTCGTCCAAAAGTTGAAGTTGTTTGTTTCAAAAATAGAACTAGCTTTGGAACTTATAAATACTGATGTATACAAAGAAAGTATAACGGAACTTCCTGTATATGAAGTAAAAATGGTTGGTGATTTTAATTTTGAAGGTGATTGGACTAATCGTTATTTTGAAGATAATGCAGGTTATGCGACTATTAGTGAAAATCAAATTATAATGTGGTTAAACCAATTTGGCACAATTATAAAGGTTGCAGCCGAAAAAGTGAAAAATGAATGTTTAATTCCAATGCAAAATTTGTATTCAGTTCAAGGAAATATTTTTAAAGATGTAGTAAAATATACAAATTCAAGATCGAGCAGTGAAAATTCTCTCACTTTTAACATAATATCTCTGGCAGCACCGCACACAAATGTCGCATTAGCCAGTGAGTTCAAAATAAAAAACGCTTCGATGGCAAGTTTTGGAGCTTCATCTCTATTTCTTAACACCAAAAATTGGCAAAGCTTTAAAAGTATTAATTCTGAATATGAAAGTTTAGATTTGTTTTTCAAAAAACACAATTTGTCTTTTTCTTCATTTATGGAATCGACAATGAAATTTGTCAAAATTCAATTTTTGTTCAACAATTTCCAAAGCACACCATTGCAAATATTTACAATTGAAAAAGCAGATAAAACATCTTTCTGGCAAGGGTTAGATTATGATTCGTATTTGAAATATGTTTATAGAGCCACTGACACTTTAATAAATGAAATCGGAAAAATGTACCAAAAAACTGACGAACTTGAGCCTTCAACGAATAGGGCAAAAAATTTAGAGCAATATGTGGTAGTAAAATATAATCTTCTACCGACAACCGGAAGAAGTTTTATGGTTTATATACCAGCGGAGATCATAGAAATAAATAGCTCAGTTTTTATTGAACTTGTCGGAATATTTGACAATATAGGTTCGCACAACAAAGAAGCTTCAAAGGTATTAAAAAGTTTTTTAAGAAGTTTGATGGATAGTACTTCAGAAATTGAAAGATTTGACATATTAGAAACAGCTGTGGATTATGATAATGCAGATGAAGATAATGCTGAACCAAGATATGCGACAAAACAGTTCGGTGAAGCTTTGTGCAAAGGTTACAGTGTAGGAGGGCTAAGATTAATGAATGAACCATACAAGCACTTTTTAAGAATTTTCAACAGATTTGGTACAACTACAACTGTCGTAAATGAAAATTTTGAAAGTATAGGATTGCTTGGCGATAACGTCAAAATGAAAGCAGTAGAAGACGGCAAAGTAGTAGAAGTAATAAAATCAGTGGCTGCTTATAGGTTATCTGCTAGAGACTCAACAATGATTTTACCGCTTCAAACTTTTAATTTGATATATACTATGCACATACTTGAAGTTGTAGGAAGCTCTTTGGCAGCAGAAATACTTGATTATTCCACCAAAGCTGGAGGTAATATAATAAAAGATTCAGATACAACATTGCAAAAACAAAGGCAAGCTGCAAATTCAAATGATTGGTTCATCTAAAAACTTAAATAAGCAAGTTTAAATCTTTAGATATGATTACAAAAAAATAGCTATGCTATTATTATTTTTTTCTAATTTTTATTTTTTAAAACTTAAAATCGTCCAATGAAATTTTAAAATCATTTTAAATATCCTCATCGTCTTCTTGTTCATGCCCCATAATTTCTATTTCATTTTGCTGATCTGAATCATATTCAACATCATCAGTGATATCTTGGTCAGATTTAATAAATGTAGGATCTTCAATTTGAGATAAATTATTTATATCTGCTTTATTTTTTGACCAAAGCACTAAAATATTTGCTATTGCTTTTATAGACAAATCATTGCTTATGATGTAATTTGTAAATTGTGCATATGTTGTTATTTTATCTATTTCATGGTTTCGGTTTAGATCATTGCTGAAAATTTTTCTTAAAGCAGTTTTTAAAATTATCAAAATTGAAACGTCTGACATTTTTGGTAAATAACATTTTAATTCGCTAATAGCTTTGCTTTCTATAGGTTGGGAATTTTCATTTACAGGTATTGACCAAACAGTATTTTTAGTTTTTACTATGGCATCAAACAGATTTTTATCTGTTAAATTTTCGCCCATGGCAGAAGTAAAATTAATATATGTGTCGACATTTTCCAAAAAAGTTCCATATGCAAAATTTTCGCCTGTTTTTATTTTATCTTCATCGTTGACAGAATTCATTATTTCTTTAAAACCTTTTGGCTGATTTAGATGTGGGCCACCAATTGCCTCTTTAGACATAGTGTCATTTTTTATTGTATAATGCAATTCTTCATCGAACTTATCGAAAAGGAAATGGCCATAATTTTCAACGAATTTATCATCTATATTTGGATAATCACACAATATACAATTCGTTTCTTTACTATGAATGTGATCAGAGTTTTCTGGGCAGTTTTCTGAAAATTTTATACTTAAAATGTTTTTCATGTGAAAATTTTTTATTTTTTCAATTTCTTTATCGTCTGGTTTTTCTTTTTCCTGACTATAAATAGCATTGCATTTTTTACATTTTTCATCGATCCATTCGTGCAGTTTGCAATTTTCATTATATGAACAATATATTGAAGTGTCAAATATGTCATGTGTTATTTTTTGTAAAAGACCTTTTTCTGGTTTAAATTTTAGATAACGTTTTTCGTATTCAACTGGAGATTTACCATCATAATCCAAATTAAGAAATGTTTTTTTAAGCCCTTTTTCTGACAATCCTGTTTTGTTGCACAACACTTTGCTCAAAATAAAATCATCTTCAGCGCATTTTACAAAATGACTATGTGTGTTTTCTATTTTTTCTTTTTGATTATTTAATCCGCTATCCTCATTTTTCAAACTTTTCACTTCTTCTTGTGATTCATCAAAAAGCTTAGACAATTCGTTTTCTATTCTAAAAACAGTGAATTTATCCATAAGATTAGTGTTAAAAGTTAAAGAAGTGTTGATTTCATCTTTTATTTTTACCAAAGATAAATTTCTGAAATCTTCAGATTCGGCCCCTCTGGTTTTTTTAACTTTAATTTCTTTTATATTATGATATTCATTTTGATTAACCAAAATCAAAATAGATACGTAAATGATGTAAATTTGCAAAACCTCTGTTAAATTTAAAACGTGATTAGATTTCAACTCTTCATTTTTTTTAGAAATAATGCCATACATTATTTCTTTGTATTTTTCATCAATTATCATGGATACTTGATATCCATTTATTATTATCTTATTCAATGTTTGCATGCTTATTTGATATTGGGTAATAATTTTTTCTTCATAAATTTCTGATGTTTTTAATCCTAATTTAAGAAATTTTTCTGACATTATATGTTCACTGCAAATTTTACAGAAAATGTCTCTGTTATATTTGATGGTCCATTCTTCTATAGGTTTGTTAAGTTCCATATATTTAATATGTATGCAAGAAATTTCAGAATGACAAAATTTACACATTATCATTTCAGCGTTTTCATTTTCAGCAAACATTTTCACCTGATTCCAATCAGCATTATTTAACAGATTGTGATCACAACTTTTTACGTTTTTGTATTTTGCAAAAAATTCCTGTCTTTTTTGTGCATTTTCATCAAATTTGACAGATTGGCCATCTTCGTTTATTGCTCTTTCAATATGTTTTTTTGGACCAACTTCTTCAGGTGTGCCTATTTCGTCATCAAAAAAATTTTTCAATGTTAAGTGAGACTTGTCTTTTGGGAGATCATATAAAAAGGCGTCAGGCCCACAAAGTTCAACAGAAGTGACAGTTTCATCGATTTTATTTTTTTCATTTTTTTCTTCTCTTTTTGGATTGTAAAAACCACTAATGGTATCATCTTTGCAAAAAGCAGCGCATCCTAAAAAATTACCAGTCAAATCTTTTTCGTCTTGATGTTTATCTGTGCTTAATGATTTTAACTTCAATGCAAATTTATTTTGCTCAAGGGTACTATGTGAAAAATTATAAGAAAGGTTTTTACTTGGAAAATTTAAATCAAAATTGACATCGTGCACATGATTATATTTTTCTTCTTCGGAATTTTCTTGGATTTCTTTGAGGCTTTTTGATATAAAATCATGCTGATTATCTGCATTTTCAGAAACAATAAATGAAGCATTTTCTGTTTCTAAAACATTTACTTCTACAAAATCTTTTATGACTTTTCTGCTATTAGCATAATCAACTGCACCATCTTTATATATAATTTTAGATCCATAATTTGCAATACTAGTTTTATTAGAATTTGGAACCTCAACAAATGTACTTCTTAAATTGTCAAAATCTGCATTATATCTATTTTCACCGCTCATGATTGAACAGTTTGTAAAGTTTTTAGCATTTATTTTTTTATATTATATAAAATAATACTATTGGTATTTTATTAATTGGCATTCATTAGTTATGCAACATACTAATATTCATATTTATTATATCCATTTTGAAATCACTCACAAATGGAGCAATGTGATTGGTTGTAAACAGTGCGATTTAATCACGAATCGCATCCTGTTGGTTCATAAATCGCATTCTTAAACAACCAATCAAATTAAAGCATGAGTTTTAAATTGACCAATCACATCAAAACACAAAACCTAACCAGCCAATAGTATCACTGGAAAAAAAATGCTGACATCATCATCACTACAAAAAAATCAGTGTTTTTTGTGTTTTTGCTATTGAGGTGAAAATATTTTGTCCATTGTTTTGTTATTTTACCTCTATAATGGATGAATTCAGCTTCTTTGATTTTTTAACTGATGATGATGATGAAAGCATATTTCTCCTCGATTTCCCTTCGTTTGAAGTGAGTTCACAAGTTCCGCAAGTTCCTGAGTCCACTGTCTCCAGCGTCGTACAAGTAGCCGACAATGTAGCCGACAATGTAGCCAACAAAACAGCAACAACTACTCAATTTGTAGACGAATCCAGATTTCCATCAATGTCAAGAGATGAAATAGAAGCACTAAAGTCATCAGCTGCAAACAAAAATACTTCACGCTCGACAAAGCAATGGATGAACGTTTTCAATACCTGGTGCTTGTCCCGCCATCTTGGCAGCGTAAACATTGTAACCATGAAACCAGAAGAGCTTGACGAATTACTCACACAATTTTATGCCGAGGTGAAACGCCAGAATGGTGATGATTACGAGCCAGATTCGCTCAGAATAATGCAGAGTGGAATCGAAAGGTACCTCAAAGAAAATGGATATCAATACAGCATCACTCGCTCGCGAGAGTTTCTCAACTCGCAGAAAGTTCTGGACGCAAAGGCAGTGCAACTACGAGAACAGGGCAAGGGTAAAAGACCAAATAAGTCTCATCCACTTGAGCATTCACATGAGACTGCGCTATGGGAGAAAGGCCAGCTTGGAGACTTTAATGGCAGAGCCCTGACTAATGTCAACTTCAAAAATCTGACCGAGCACCTTGGACTACGCGGACGCCAAGAACACTACAACTCCTTCGTCGAGGACTTTGTTATTCATCAACATGAAGATGGCAGTCAATCAGTTGAGTTTAATGAAGGGCCAACGAAGACACGCAGTGGTGGATTACGTGTTAGGCGAAGAACAACTCCACAAATCATGCATAGTACCGATGGTGGTGACAGAGATCCCGTAAGATTGTTTAAGCAGTGGCTCCAAAAAAGACCAGAAGGGATGAAAGACAACGGCCCATTGTACCTTGGAGTCATAGCTCGGCCCAAATCAGATAAAGTTTGGTATATGAAGCAAAGGATGGGTGAAAACACGATTGGCTCGATTATGAAATCAATGGCCTCATCACTTTCTACCGACAAGAAACTCACTAACCATAGCATGAGAAAGACCCTTGTTGCTAAGTTGAAAAAAGCAGGACAGCCGCGAAACGTTATCTGCGAAATTACTGGGCATGCTCGAGAAAGTTCACTTGATGATTATGACCACATCGATGAGAATCAAAGAAAAAATATTTCTCATATCATCAGTGGGTTTGAGTCAAACAAACAAACCGAAAAAACTTCCGAAAAACAAACGAGCCAAGTTTGTTCTATCCAGCGACCTCCTCTAGCTGCACTACCAGTTTGTAATCAACAACAGAACACAATTTATCCAAGTATTCATCCACAGTCGTTCAATGTACCGCCACATGTACAGTCCAACTTGAGCCATTATCAGCCATCATTTGGATTTCCACAACTAGCTGGCCCTTCATCAAACTGCACTTACACGAACTGTAATTTCTACAACTACTCGAACCAGGATGTACCAGATAATAGTGCCAAACCAACTAAAAGACGAAGAGCTTTCATTCTCGAGTCAGATGAAGAAGATTGAACTATTTTTCAATGACTTTTCAATGCATTAAGAACTATAAACTCTGTAAACTTACTGATCACTTTGCAAATTTGTGCTCGATAGAGTATTCTGGTCTGTCAGGTGTCACATGACATGTACATTTCATTGTTATTTATGATTGACAAGTTGTAGAAACATTTCCGTTTCCGCTAGAAAAAACATCATTTGTTTTCTAAATAAAATTCAATTTACTCATTTCATTGCTTTTTAGTTTCTATTGTTTCAATATTTTTTTATTCACTTTTACTCCTTTTTGGTTGAATACCGTGATTTCAAAATGAATATAATAAAGTGGTAATTGAACTTCGTGTCGTGCAATTTTGGTCTGAAATCGAACTTGCGAAAACAAATCGCACTCCCGCTACGCGGTCGTGCGATTTAGTTTTTCGCTCGTTCGATTTCAGACCAAATTGCACTCCACTCAGTTCAATTACCATTATTAATATTTGTGTTTTATTTATTAATATATACTTATTTGGCACATTTTTATGAAATTTGCTAAAAATAAATAGTATAAATTTGTATTATTTATCGTTTTATTTTTATAGATTTTGCCAAAGTCGATTTGAAATATCAATAATAATTAATACTTAATGGCAGAAAAAGGTGTTTTTAATTCACTACACCATTTTAAAAATGACGAAGGTGATTATGATGATAAACATAACAATAAAACATTTAATAAAACTGAAAGCTTGCAAAATATTAAAACATTGAAATTATTTAATAAAGCATTTGATGATTTTCAAATAGTTAAAAAAGATGAAAACAAAGAAAAAAAAGAAAAAAGTGATTTTTTCGATTTAGGGAACACAGAAGAATTAAAAAAAAAGAAAAGAAGTTCAAGTTTGTACTTTTGATCCAAGTTCTGCAGAAAAAATGAAGCAATCATTGATAAAATCTGAAATTAACAATATAATAAGAACAAAGGGCCTTCATTTATTTTCAAATCAAAGGATTTTTCATCATTTACATGACATATTCAATTCTAAAATAAAAAGCGTTTTGTTAATGAATAGACCAGGTGCTGGAAAAACAATGATGGTGATTGAGTTTTTAAGCCAACTTTTAAAACTCAACAATTATAATGTCAAACTTGAATTGAAAATTTTTTGGATTTCATACACTCCATCTGCATTTTATGATCAAAGTGTGGAATATCCTGATACTTATTATCATAGTTTGTCTGATTTTTTAGAAAATCAATCTCCAAAATTTAAAATGCCAAAAAATAAATTTGGCATGACCTTTATAGGATACAGAAAATTTGCCAATACAGTGTTTGATATTACAGATGAACAAAAATTGTCAAAACTTATTTCTGAATGGTCTAACAAAAACCCTCTAAAGATAATAAATGAAGCAGTAAGTAGAGGATATATGACCATAAAAAAAGAATTTGTGGAATCTTTAGAAAATTCAATAATAATAATGGATGAAGCTCAAAAATTACAAAATGGAAAAGAAGTAAATAACCATGGTTTGGCAGTATTTTATGTAGCTAAAACTCTTAAGAATATATTTATAATATATATGTCTGCAACTCCAATGAATAGAGATGTTAGAGAATGGGCTTTTATACAAGCATTGCTGTTAGAAGACAACATTGCAACAGAATACGAAAAATGTTTTGATGAAAATGGGAATTTGATCCAAGATTGGGAAAAGTTGGTAAAACCATTTATTGGTAGAGTTTATTATTCTGAACAGCCAAAAATGGAAATAACACCAGAATTGATCAGACTTGGAAAACCTCTAATAACAAAAATAAACGGCAAATTATTTGAAGTAGGAAAAGAAATGCCAGTCGTTTCTATAAAAGCTTCAAAGTTGATGGAAGAATATAAAAAAGAAGTTTCAAAAATGCAATTGGCTTCTTTTATGTTCCTTATGAAGATTGGCGAACACTATGTTTATAATAAGCAAACGCTGTTAGAAGTCAGACATATGACAAAAGAATTAGCTAAAGCTGGACTTGTAATAACAACAAAAAATACAACTGAACAATGGAACAACCCAAGCGTCAGATTAAGCGGACCAGCATTACAAAAAGAAAATTTGGCCAAAAATAGTCCAAAAATGCACGCGATTTTTAATATGTTGTACAAAACAAATGGGATATTAAGTTATCCTGGAACTTATTGGATTCACACTGACACTGTAGACATACCAGGAATAACTTTCATTATGGATGTTATGATAGAAAATGGTTTTGTCCCATTTGGTAAACCTTCAAATGCAAAATCAGTTTGTATTAGATGTTTGCGTCATAAAAGTGAACATAACAAAAACCAGATGAAGCACATTCCTAATAATAACTGTTGTCAAAAGAGAAAATGTTTCACAAGAGAATCCCCAGAAGAATGTCCTGGATTTGGTGCGATATATTTTAGAGAAGTGCATGCATATTTAGAAAATATCGAACTTATTTTGACTGAATTCAAAAAAAAAAGCAATTGCCAAGGAGTCAAATGTTTATTTTTACTTGGCACTGAAGTTTTGAGGGTGTCTTATACTATAAAAAACACAACTTGCCTAATTTCAACGACTGTGCCTCCAACCATAACCTCATCCATACAGCTTTCTTCAAGAATTGCCAGACCAAATTCGCTTGAAATGTTAAATGTGAAAAAATGCTTTGCTATGACTTTGGTTATAAAATTTGAAGACGGAATAAACAACCCAAGCAGAGAAGAAGAACTTATAATATGCAGATACTACAGCTATTTGTTCATAAAAGAAATAATGAACTATTTGTATAAAATTTCAAACGATGAGCGTTTGGACTTGACAAATCAAAAAAGCAAAGAAAAAGTATTAATAAAGACAGATGAATCATTATATTATGCCAAAAAATATAACTGGAACATTCAACGCGAACTGGTCAGTGCGATCAAGCAGATTTTCAGCATGCATTCTATAATAACAAAAGATGTTTTGTGCGAATGTATTTGGAAAAGAAAGTTTTATTATTCCACTATGAACATGTCTGCCATAACAAGAAATGATATACTTGCCGCTTTAGGTTCAATAATGAGAAACGTGAGTGATGTCAATCCAAAATATTTAAAAAGTGATATAGGAATGACTATTTTATATAAACTTACACCATCAAATGTAATACTTCACAAAGGAACTTTTTCAAATATTGTTTATATTGGAAAAGGAAGGTATATAGTTCAACCGATAGATCAAGTTTCATCTCTTAATAAACAATGGATGTTTGCCATAAGTGGAAACCCATCATTTGTCACGCTTAATTTTGATAAACTTATAAAATCGACTGACAAAATACAAAGCATGGTTAAATTTTTAGAAGATTTTCAAAATGAATACTTTTCATTTACTTTATTGAAATTTAAAAAATCAGACCTTGTAGCTTTAATAGAATGGGCTATAATTAATTGGACTGACCTAGAAGTAATAAATAATGGTGTTAAAAAATTCGTTTGGTTTTTTGTAAGATCAAAAGAAGTTTTTCTTTCTGGACATTTACATGACAAACCACAAATGACACCAGAAAGACCGGTCGGCTATTTAAAATTACAACATAAAGGTATAAGAATTTATAATTTCACAAAAAAAGTTTGGATTTTTGAAGGGTTAGTTATAAATAAAAATATAATGACTGAAAACGGTTTAGGTTTTACAATGTATTTTAACGATGACATGAAAGAAAAAATTCTGTCAGAAAATAGACCACTAAACCCAAAAGATAAAAGAAGAGACACCGACGGAAAAGTCTGCAGCACTCTTCCAAAAACCGAAAGTATGAATTTGTACAAAAAACTTGTAAAAAATCCAGATGAAGAAATAAAGTCTATGAAAACAGATGACAGATGTGCTATAATAAGACAAAAACTCATAAAGCTTCAGTTGGAAGAGTGCCCTGAAGAAAATTTTACACAAGAAATTTTACCGTCAATCTACAAAAGATATATATATTTCATTTGGTCAAAAAAATGAAATTACACGTTATAATGACGTTTTTAGTTGTTTTATTGATATTATTTTTAATAGAATCATTTGGGAATCCAAAAGAAAATTTAGATATATTTATAAAATACAGCTCTGTTATATTATGTTTTCATGCATTTATGCCATTATATAGGCATGACATGGATTATTGTTGAATTTATAACAGAATCTTTTTTTTCCCTTCTTCCCCCCCCCCCCTCTTTTGCCTCTTTTGCTTCTTTGTATATTTTTTTAAAAAACTGCAATATTATAATATATATTTCAATGCCATTTTCTTTTATTAGCGTTTTCCATTCTCTTCGCTTTATCCTTCAAATATTAAAAATATGAGCTTAGAAAGCAACATTCTCGTAATGAACCTTACAAAATCCAACATTAAAGTCATAAAAAGTGTCGTTTTTAATGATTTAACAAAAAAACAAATAATAAATGAATCAATTGTCGCAGTTTTCAATTCAGGCAGTGAATATTTAAATATTGGAACTGTGAGGACGGTTCTTGTTGAAAGCCCAAATAATGCCCAATCAGCTTTGCCACCTTTACAAAGGGCAGTTTCTTTAAAGCACAATTCTTACATGGTAAAATATGCAAAAATGTTTTGTAAAATAAGTGATGTATATGAGCTTTTTGAAATTGTCAAAGTGAATGACGACAACGTTGAAATAAAAATCGACGTCGACAAAAAAATTGTAAGTGTCAGCACAGACACTGAAAATGTGTCAAAGTTTTGCTTTGATTATAGTGAATCACCACTAAATTTAATTCCAAATGTTTATGAAGACCCATTATTCATATTAGAATTGGACCAAAAAGCCATTGAAAATTTACAAAAGGCGCCAAAAGATCTTGCGTTAAATAACCCTGAAAATAGCACATACATCAAATTTGTATTTGAAACTTCTTTGGGTTCTGATGGTATAAGAAATCCAGATATGACCAATTATTCAATAGAATCTGTTTCAAATGAAAACAAAAAAGTTATAATATCACTTTGCGCACCAACATCTATAATTAAAACCCCTTTTTCTATGTCTGTGAAAATCAGAACGATATTTTATGTTTACCTTATGCATTCTGTAAAATCATCTTTTAAACCTATCAGTGGAATGTTTTCACTAAAAAAAGACATACATGAATTGGCAGATTTTTGTTTTATAAATAAAGACCAAGACAAAATTTCATTGAGAAGTTCTGTGTGTTCTTATATGTTTAACAAAGCCCCTATAAATTTGGTTAAATAAAACATGTTAAAATGAATAAATCATGCAATTAATATAATGCATTTAACATGGCATCTGATGAATCGCATTTTTGCTTTCCTTTACCTCTAAGCAGTAATTCTTTGTTTGCGTCTGAATTATTTTTTAAAAATTCAAAAAACATTTCAGAGCACTTTTTTTTTCTTTCTTCTTTAGCATGTGGATATTCATTTTTTGGCAATCCAAGTATTCTTTCTGCTGAAACACAGTTTATGTTAGATGATATTATAATAGTTTTAGATGGACACAAGGATTTGGCAATTCCTATGAAAATCCCTTCTATAAATCTGTTGCTTGGAGTGTTTCCTGGTTGTTTTTCTATTTTAAATTCGCGCAATTCTTCTTCACAGTTTTTTAATATCCAATCCACAAAAAATTTAATTATTTCAGATATTTTGTCTGTTTTTTTCATATCTTCACTTTTAAAAAGACTTATTATTCCAAATCTCCTAAAACAGCCATGTTTTTTTAATTTTTGCAAAGTTAAAGGTTTTTCGACGCAATTTCCAGTTGTTATTATACAAAAACCACAATTCATCCATCCAATGTCAATACCGACATATGTTTTTTTTGGTTCTAAAGTGTCACAATTCAATCCCGGTCCTATTTTACAATTAATATTTTGCACAAATTTCATGCTATAAGATTCCATTTTTTTAGTTGTTTTGTCAAATTCACACATTTTAACAGTATTACAAATGAGCAAATAACGATCCGTTTTATGTGACAATATAAAATAAAAGGTTTTTTTAAAAAAATAAGTTATTTTTTTAGTGAGGAAATGGCAAGGGGCAGCTTATTTTTTGACTATCTAGTAAAACTCTTTTTGTATGCACATAACTGGGTAAACGACAACATCATTTTCATTCATTTGCAATATTCTTATTTCTTTATATGCATCTTCGTTCAAATCTTTTGCATAAACTAAAGGATGTAATTCATTATAAGGAACCCCTTTACTTTCTGTTCTATCATTTGTTTTTTGTTCAGATTTAGCATACCAAAAACTTAATGGCTCAGTGTAAGATGTAAATGGCGTTAAAGTTTCACTGTAGCTTTTTACAGCATAATTTCTAGATTCGTGCAATTTTATACACCAAATCACATCTTCTCTTTCAAAATCTTCTTCTGAAATTCCCAAATCTTTAAGTGTAAATATAGAATTAGCACACCCATAAATTTTATCCATTTTTATTATTGTTTCTTTGTTTATTCCCTTTGGAGCTTTATACCATGTATTTATATTTTCTGGACAAAATGATTCAAACTTGTTGGGAATGACACATGTAAGGCCGTTATGTTCTACACCTGTAATTATTTCTTTGTTTGCATTTTCAATTTTTATATTTGGGATATCACAACTTGTTGGAGTAAAAAAGTAACCAAATACTTCAAAATCTTTAGTCAAAGTTATTATAATGTCACCTTTTAAATTTTTTGAAACTTTGGTGTTCATAAAAATACCTTTATCTATTCTTGCTTTAATCATATAATCTGAAACTTGGCGTTCAATTAAGTGTAATTTAAAAAGGACTGCAACGACATTTGACATTTCTTTGTTGTCAGATATTTCATTCATGTTAATTTTTTTAAATGAATGGGCGACTACTAGAATTAAATCATTATTTATATGATATGGTATAATATTACAATCGTTTACTCTTTCTAAGAAAACGCAAAAATAAGCATAATTTAATTCTTTTATCATCATAGAAATAGGATCTGCCACTTTTATTTTCAGTGTTTTTCCAAAGTTTTCCAAATTAACAAAATCAGAAATATCATAAACTGAAACGTCTTTTTCTGGAAAATCAAAATCATCTTTTATATCATTTGGATATGACATGATTGAAAGTTCAAATTTGCTGTTTTCTCTAAACTAAACGTCAAATCAGTGATAATTTATAAATTACAAAATAAAAAAAATAGAAATAAATTTAGCAGACAAATAAAGTTATCTAATTTTTTAATATTTTCTTCTTTTTTGGGATATAAGTAAGTATTATATTGTAAATATAAATTAAAGATGTTAATTATTTATATTTATAAAATATATTAAATTGATCGTATATATTTGCTTAAAATAGTCTTTTTGCCATTTTGCTCCATTTTGCTCTATTTTGCTATCGTTTAGATGTATTGATTTTTCAAAAGTTTTTGCGATATATATTTACCATGGGTACAAATGTAACAAAGATAGCTGAAAAAGATGTAATAGAAGAAACAGTGAATGCAATATCAAAAACTGTCATAAGTCAATGTTCAGTTGCAACTAGCGAACAAAAAGTGCATATATCAGGCAAAAAAATAGGTATTGGATCACTTGACATGAGTTCTACTATGCATTTAAGTTCAAAAATGCTTGGTAAATTTGTAATGGAAGAAAGAGAAGTTAATTCAATATGTGAAAAAGTAGCTAAAACTATGGTGCAAAAAGCTGGAGGTCCTAGTGGAGACACAAATGTAGAGATAGTTGCAAATGAAATAAAAAAATCTTTCAAATCTAACATAAAAGTTACACATGTAACAAAGCAATTAGCAAAGGTTATAACCACACAAAGTATTGACATTACAGCGCAAACAGATGTAACTATTGGAAAAATAAACATGGTTTCTGGCACAAAACTTTTAAATCAAATGCTCACAACAAACATCCAAGCTACAAGTTATGGTGTTAAAATAGCAAAATTATTAAATGAAACCAATAAACAAGAATCAAAAGGCGTTTTTGATGTTTTTGACAATATAGCTAAAACTTTAGGGGTTTCAATGAGAACTTTTACAATAGCAGTTGCTGCTGTGATAATAGTTATAATAGTTGCAATTTTTTATTTCTTAACATCGCTTGTATCTAGTCCTGCCCCTATAATTCTTGGGCAAGCAAGAGGTTTAGATAAAATTCCAAACCCAAAAATACAGCCAGTGAATGTGGTTCTGTGATTTGCTATTATAATAAACTTCCAAAAAAAAATAAAAATGCAATATTGCAAATTTTAGACAAAAAAAATTCTTAGAATTTTGAAATTATTTTTTTTGCAATAGAACATTTATTCATAATTTATTATATATAAATTTTCTATCATTTTTTTACGAATAAACATAGTCCTGCTTATATATTTGCAATGGTCATCTTTTTTGCTTGCCATTTCACATCTTCTAATCGTCCAATGTAAAGCTTTGGTCAAAAAGGCCGCAAGCCTATATTTCTTATTTGACAAAGTTGTCGTAATTGTCCAAATCATCATAAAAATTGTAGTACCCCAATCTGTTATTCTATAATCATTGTACTTTTCAAAATGTTTTACCCTTTCTATGTTATAAGGATGATCATCATAATAAATCGACAAAAGATATCTTGACGTACCAACAGGTGTTTCTAATACAAAATTACGTATTGTGCAGACTTTTACAGTCAAACTTTCTATAGGAGGCGTTTTAATGTTTTTTGATGAAAAGTAAGATAAAAGGTTGTACTCTTTTGCAAATTTCATTATGTCTCCTTTCACATATATTTCAATGTTAGGAATTTTTCCATTTATTAAAATTCTAAAAACTGTAAAAGATGTGAAAGCCACTCTTTTATCATAAAATAATTTATGATTGAAAATTCTATCATCAAAACCTATTTCCCTGTTCAGTAAATAAAAATTGCTAGAATTTTCAGGAAATAGAGATCTAATTTCACTTAAAATTTTATTTGTTGAAATCCCCAACAAAGATGCAAAAAGCGCTTTTTCTAAAGGTTTTTGCATAGATGAATGGACTAACATCTGCAAAAGCATTCTGTTTGTTTTTAAAATTATAGCGTTTATGACACCTTTATTGTAAATAACTGTAAGATTTTCATATCTTTTAATGCAAATATTTATTTTTCCTTTTATTTTAAAAAGATTTGCCTTCAGATCTTTTTCATAACTTTTATACTTAGAAGTGGTTAAAAATATTAAATATTTAGGAAGTAACATCTCTTCCATCACGCTTGGTTTTGATAAAACATAAAACATGTCGCATAAAACAGACGTGATGTCTTCATCTGGAAAAGGAAATTCCATAGTAAATGAAATTGATAAAACTAATAAAACAAAAGTTTTTGTTTTGGCTGATAATAATGAATTTTGCAAAACTTTTTTGAAGAAACCATTAAATGTATATGTTAACGTCGCAAATGGTAAACGAGTTGGGAATCAATCAAAAACTTGCGCAAGTTTTGTGATAAACATCTTGGAAAACCCCATAGAAAAAATAGTTCATTATTTCGAAAAAAATCAAGTTTTAAAAAATAAAATAACATTAGAAAGTGATGTTTTTTCAGATTTAAATACAAAAGATGAAAAAGAAAAATGCCAATTTGAAGAGTTTGTTATTAATATGACAATTACAAAATTTTTCTGCATTAATATTTTTAACAACATTTGTCATAAACTGATACATTCAGAATTTAAAACATTGATAGAACATAATTTGCGATTTTGGGTTGAAAAAGACGATGAAACTGGGTCGTTAATTGGATTATATTGCGAATTTAGCATGTTTTCAAAAAAAAAATAAAAATAGCGCTTTATTTGATAACATAAAAGTTTTATCACACAGTATGTCTAGTGCTTTATGTGATGAAAATTTTTTACTAAATGTAATTTTTAAAGAGTTTAATTGTGGTTTAGAATTTTCAGATCCAAAAAAAATAATTTTGGATATTCGTGTTTTCATAGGTCGTTTGCATGTTGAAGTTACAATTGTAACTGATAGAACTGAAGAAAAAATTAAAGAAACTGTGTCAGAATTGATAAATTTTCTAAATTACCCCTTTGATCTTTATATGTGTAAACTGATATTAAGAGAAATTTATGATGATGAAAATACATATAAAATTCATATATACGATCCTGTTTGCAAAATTATATTCAACTACAAAGATAAGCTTGATGTTGGAAAAAATACAAAAATAGCTTCGTTTTTATATTTATATTTATGTTGTTTTTGCACAACGCCCTGTCATATGTCAGATGGACTTTTAACAATGTATTACAACAAAGGTTTCAGTCCTGTTATAATCCTTAAATCTGCAGAATTGCATAATTTTCCAGATATTGGAAAAAGTAGCACATTGACAAAAAAAGTGAAAAATTTAATTGCAAATTTGGTAAAATATGTTCAAAAATCTCCAGACGATGAACAATTTGCAATTGACCAAGCGATTTTCCATAAAACTGTTTTAAATATGTCAAATTTAATACCTATAGATTTAAAAGCAATTCAAAATTCTATAAGCGAAGACATTTTCCTTGATAGAATAGATTTTGAATTATAAGACTTAAGTTTATACTTACAACATGTTTCATAAAAAAATAGCACTATTATTTTTTATGAAACATAGTAATGTTTTTTTATAAATCAGCATCTTTTATTTGATTTGATAATTGTAAACAATCAATGAGCAAAAAGAAATAGCGATAGCTATTTTGTTTCATATGCGACTAAGCCTTCTTTTTTATTCTGATAAGTGTTGTGAGTTGTTATAACAACAACCAAACTGCTTGATTTGCTTATTTTTTCTTGTTGCTTTGTGATATTGTAATATTCTGACAAATTTAACGTCACAGTTATATTTGGATTGTGCTTTATGTCTATTGCGTTCGCTGGCAATCCTATTCCTCTTCTGCTGTGAGAATCTATGCGCAACATATTTATGTCACTTGGCCCTTTTCTTATTTTTGACAAATCTAATGACATTTGCATTTTGTCTATATTTGGCGTATCTGTTATTATTTTAGAAGAAACGTTTAGAACAACTTTGTCTGCCAACTCATATGTTTCTCGTTGCCATGACGGAATTGCGATTGTGTAAGTTATAGTAGCTGAAGTGTCCCATATTTTATTAGTCACTTGTATAGTTCTGCCATATTCTGACCTATATTCTAATGGATCAAATGCGTACCAACCAAATATATTTGGGCAATTACAAAATTTTTTTGGGGCAGGTGGTTCAACATAATAAGAAATGCTTGTCATTCCTCCAGATAAACCTATAAGGCTCATGGTTGTAGTTTTTCCTGCTAAACTACATTTGTTTTCTTTTGGAGTGTATAAACCTATGCGGCCAAATTCATTATTTGCAGCATCTTTATGTCTTTCTTCAACCGTTACACCACCAATATTTATAACATTTTGCATTATGCCATCATGTGATATTATAGTTTTTGGATCACACACTGGCACTAAATGTTGTACAAATACGCCATTATCAGCTGTGCTATGATCTAGATAGCTGTCAACAACCACATATAACGAAGCCATTTGTTCAATGATAACATCGAGTGGGGCTTTAGTTATTTTAATGCATATTTGTTTTTTTATCATTTGTAGGCGAAGGCACCCAAGCAAATTTGTTCATATTACCAAGCATATTTATTGGCATGGTCGCTGTTACTGGTTTGTGGTTTTTTTTAAATCTATGGTGATCATATTTTAATGATGGATTGCCAAAATTTTCTGGTATATAATCATATGAATGTTCATTAGATTTTCCACCGGATAAGTGAAACATTTGCTTTTTTCGTTTATGATTTAACATTTCAATGTTATGTTTCAAAATACTGTGACCACTCATTGATGATTGTATATTATTTCCAAGAGTGACTTCACAGTTTTGCACAAATTTATAACCCCAAAGTGTTTTGTAAGCAAAATGGTTTGCGCATTCACCAATTTTAAATTTTGCATTGACATTTCCTTTTATCGGAGTCATTTTTCCATTTTCTATCAACAAAAATTTGGTTGTGGCATCTACAGTTACAGCGGCTTTTCTTTCTGTGCTTAATTTATCATCTTCTATGGGCGTTCCAGATGCATAATTTTCTCTATATTCTTTTATGCATTTTGTAACATAAGCTGCAAAATTAGCATCAGTTAAACTACTATCGCCTGGTGATACAGATTTCGCTTTTCCTATTTTACAGCTATAGCTACATCCATCTATTAGTTCAGAGTTTGAATTTAAGTAAAAAACTGATGTTCCACCGTGATATCCATTTCCAGATGTTTGCTCAATATTTTCTATAGAAGTCCCTAAAGCTGGTGAAGGTGTAGTGCCGCTACTATGATTAGTGATATGATTTGGCAAATTCGACCAATATTCATTTGAAGTATCATTTGAGAATTTGGAGCCTCTTAAATAATTAGAGTATTCTCCACCGTTTTCTTGGTTTTGACCTTTTAATTGCGCTAAATTCATTTTTAGGATAGTTAATATACCTTAAAAAATCAAAAATTCCTTATGATATTTGTTATAATATTTTTAAAAATTTCAGCGTTAGTTTTAAAAGAATTTTCTGTATACATCATTCTCTTCTCTAAAATTTTAATGCAAATTTTAAAATCTTGGTCTGTTATTTTTTTCAGGTTTTTTAAACATGTCAATACTGTTATTGCTGATTTTGCATCTACTATAATGTAATCGTAATTGTAATTTTTAAGTAATAGTATATTTAAATTTGCTATTTTTTGCATAATATCAAAAAGTTTCCATGGTTCATTGCACAAATTAGATCTAAAACCGTGTAAAATTATTTCATCAAATATTCCATTCATTAACGATGTTCTAAACGACATTAAAATAGGAAATTAAACAATGTTCATAAAAAAGGAAAATTAAAAATATGCGCAATAAATAAATTAACATTGACAGTCACAATTAAGAAAAAGGTAGCTACAGGAAAAATGAATATAAATTACATATGAATAAATTTCAGCATTGCAGCATTTTATTATAAATCCACAACTATTTATATTATGTATTTTTACAAAATTTTAAAATCAGACAATAAAGTCAGACGATAAAGTCAGACAATAAAGTCAGACAATAAAATCAAATGACAAAATTAGACAGCAAAAAAATAATTTATCATTTTTATTCACCAAACCAAACAGATATTGCATTATAAAATTCATCATGGGTGATATTAAAAAAGACGTAATCTTGTTTTTCTTCTGTGATGTCATTTTGATCATTTAAACCTTTAGGGGAAGGATCTGCTTCTTTCTTTTTATCTTTTTTTATATCGCCATCCATTAATTTAAATTTAAAACTTCTGTCAGTCTTTGTGTTTTCAATTTCATCATTTTTTTTAAATTCCCCTGGATTGGACAAACTTTTTGAATCAGCCAAATCAATAATTTGAATGTCATTTGGAAAGCCAAATTTTATTTTTGCGCCAATTTTTAATGGAAAGTTGGCTTTTAAACAAGAGCTGTTTAGACAAACATGGTTTGATGGAATAACAGATTCTTCACTTAAAATAAAAACCGGCAAGTCTTTTTTTTTATCTAAAGATTCAGTCACAAAGATCATGGGCCTCACACCATAATCAACATCATCAGTAGATAATTCAACAAACTTTTCGTTTTCTGTTTTATTTTTTTTATATTCAGAAGTGGCATCTTTATCTTTTTTATTTGTCTTTGTCAATCTGTACACATCATTAACATATATATATTGGCCGTTTTTATATTTGTCACCGTTTATGTCTTTTATTATCAGACAGCCACATTTTAATTTAAATTGCTCTTCGTCCCAAAACATTATGTTGTTGCTTATGTTTAATTGCCAAAAAACACCATAAATGACGCATTTTGCCACCATTTCATTGTGCAATTCTAGTGGAAATTCAATGCATATTTCGCTTATTTTAATTATATGCATCAAATGTCCCAAAGATGTATTTTTATGTAAGTATATTTTTTTAATTGCATCACAAACGGCGTTTTGGGAATTATTATGCCTAATACCAATTAATGATATTTTTAATGATACAGTCATGTTTTTTTTTGTCACAAATCTTATCATTTTTTTAAATTGCTGCAAAACTAGATATATATTTATATGATATTTAAAATTAAGTAAAGCAAGCGTTATTTTTAATTATGAATATCATGTAAAATTTTCTATATTTTGTTTTTTTTTAAAAAATGATAAATTTAATTGCTTAATTCTTTTCTTAATCCACAATTATAACATGTTATAACAGGTTTAACTTCTTCATCCCCTGATCTTCTTGTTGGCACTAATATTATAGCTGATATTTGTTTGCATTTTGGGCATTTTAAAAAATCGTTTTCTGAGTATTTTATTTCATAACAATTTATTGTCGGATTTAAAAATATTTCAATTGTTTTTTTAAATTTATCTATTGGAATTTTAGTCATATCAAAACTTTGAACGATACATTCTATTAAAGTATTTACTTTTTCCGGTGGAACATATGATTCGACCATTTTTTTTAGTTGTTGTGCTCTTACAGCACCTATCATATCAGCTGTTAGATCCATAATTAATTTTGCAAACGTTAAAATTGTTAACAATTAATTATATTTAACAGGATTGAATCAAAATTTATAAATGGAAATTCATAATTTTTATATAATTTAAAATAATTTAATTTTATATATATCAATTCAAAACTTGCATTTCTTGTTTCTAATGTTATAAAAATGTCGGTAAACCATAGAAAAAATGATGGTAGTTTTATAACTCAAATATCTTCTTGTAATCCATTAATTTTGGATTTAGTAAAAGAAGAACTAGAAAAAAGAGGAGGAGCTTTTGAAAATTGCAACTCTTATATTGATTTTAAATTAAAAAATTATACAAATCTTTTGGATTTTGGGAAAATAGAAAAAACCAAATATAATCTTTATTCTCTGTGTGTTTTTGATAAAGAAACTTATGGCTTCAGAAAAGGTGTCAGTTTAGATATCATGAATAAAATTTGTTCATCTGACACTGTAGAAGTTAAAATAACTGGGTTTATGAATTATATGGCAAAACATTGTGGTTTAGTTTTTCCAAGACTTTTCTTTGTTTTTGATAAAGAAAGTTATATGAATAAAACGTTACCAGAAGCAATTTCCCACATTGCGTCCGTGGAAAAAATTGATGTAGATTGCAAAGTTGAACAAATAAAAAATTCTACTGAATTACAAATAACATATTCCAACAATGCAAAAATTATATTGGACCGTGTTCACAAAACAGAAGATGTAAAAATATATTGGATTACTTGTATTATAAATCCAGAAGGGAAAATTGAAATGCCCACTATGTGTAGACAAAATTGTGATACATGGATATATTTAATTAATGAAAAATCAGTCCAGTGTTTAATGGAAAATAAAACTGAAATAGATCCAAAATACCATCTAACTCACGGTTATTATATGTCTATTTCTTCAATATCATCTTTTGCTTCTATATTAATTAACACAACAATAAAACATGCAGAAGAAGCTTCTACTGAAGATTCTTATGGATATGACGACTATGAATTTAAAGGTCCTATACTTGCATTTAAAATTTGTTTTCTGCAAGCCTTCAACGATTTATACAAGATAAAAATAAATCCTGTAAACATTGAAGATTTATATGGAAATTTAAGAAGCATAGCTCTATTTTATGCTTGTTGTCGTTATTTAAGCATAATTTCGCCCAAATCCACAGAAGAAATTGACAATATGAATGACTTAAAAGATCGTTTTGAGTCTCAAATAAAAATTTTAGAGTTAAATTTAACCGCTTACCTTTTTAGAAATTACAAAGCAGAAGATGTAAGTTGCATTGATTTAAAAGGTGAAAAATTTGTAAGCCTTTTTATATCTTATATTGTGACTTTGATGGTCAATGCAAAAAGCGCCAAACATGTAACAAAAGAGTATGCTCATAACTTATATTTAAATTCAGGAAATGAAAGTGAGCCAAGTGAGTCGAAGCAGATAATGATTGAAGTGCTAGAAAAAATAGCAAGTTCCAATGTTTATCTCCCTCCACTTAGACCTACAGGGTTTAATAACGTAAACGTTTTGCTTTACGACCCAGAAGGGAAAGACGACAAATGGATCGACCCAGAAAATATAATGAAATTAGGAATAAATAATGATTATCACTCTGCTGGTAGAAAAGGAATAAAAGAATGTAAATCTTCAAGTCATTGCTTTATATTCCCATTAGTGTTTAAAGACTGTGACTACTTAGAGCTGTTAATGTATCTAATGATAAGTTCTAAAAATGTTACAGACATTGTAAAATTGTCACCAAAATTGGTAGGAATTTTAAAATATGTCGACAGCACAGAAATTTTCATTGTAATTGAAAAATTTGGCGTTGATCTTGGGACATTTTATAATTCAATAAACAAAAAAAGCAATAAATGGGAAATAATGTGCGATGTAACGTCCAAAATTGCAGAAAAAATAGATGCATTGCATTCTATGAGAGTCGTTCACAATGACATAAAACCTTCGAACATTTTAGTAGGATTAAGCAACGATGGATCTTATGAAGTTAAAATTATAGATTTTGAAACTTGCAGGACTACAGTTCCTTATGTAGATGAAAATAATACCACAGTTATAATACCAACAGTTCCAAGAGCTTTCACAGAATACTGGATAGATGGAAGAGTATTAGTAGGAATTTTAGATGGATCTAATAATGACAATATGCCATTTTTCCTTTTAGTCATGAGGTCAGTTTTAACTCTTATGAATAAAGGTATTTATGCAGCTGCTTCGTATACTTATCTAGAATCAAAAATAATAGATAACATAAAAAGTTCTTTAATGACAAGCAAAGGAACTTTTATTGCAACTTTTATGACAAGTTTGTCTGTATCAGAATATACGATAATGCCTGTAATCGCTGAAGTTTTCTATGATTTTTGGATGAAACTAAACTTAGGCAATACTTTTGTGGAAAGCATTGAAGGGATAATAGAATATATATCAAACAATGAAAGTAATCTTTTCGCTATTGAAAAATTATGCGAAAGGTCAAAACTATCTGAAAAAGAAATATTAAAAGACATTATGCCTGAAGCTATTACAAAAAAAGAAATGAACAAGATGGTTACAAGATTGACGACAAAAACAAAGATTTTAAACGAAAAGTCAAAAAAATCTCCAGGAAATTTTGAAACCATATTTGAATACCAACAAGATTTTATGGGAGATGAATACGAAACCGATGAAGAAATGGCAAAAAGATTGTCAGAAATGCTTCATTTTAAAGATGATTTATAAACAAAAATTGTTAATTTAAAAAAAAAATATTACTACAATTTGACAAATAATACATTTGTATTTTTTTAATTTTTTTCAAAAAAACATAATTTTCACACTTAAATTTATTTAATAATTCAATGAAAATTTATCTGTGAGCAAATCTTGCATCAACACACTGTGCACTATATAGTCAGTGTATCTTTTTTGGAGTTGATCCATGAAAGCTTTTTTTACTTTATCTGAAACATCATTTGTTAATTTGACATCATTTTTTTTGCTTTCGCTAAAACATAGAGATTTTTTGTCTTTTTTAACACAATCATATGTAAAAACTTTTGGCGCAAAATCACTGCTTTCATCATTTTTCCAATATGGGTCATTTACAATGTTTTCTATTTCTGAATCTTGATCTGAACACCTGCTTAAAAAATTCTTAAACTGAACTGCTTGTAAATCTTTTCCATCTTTAGAATCTATACTTTCAGCTTTTTTTGCAAAAGTTGATTTAAACCTTTTAAATTCTTTTTTCATTTTGTCCATGTTAAAAGCTAAATCTGCCCACTGTGTTTTGTGCAAAGTGTAAAACAACATCTCTTTAAATGTTTCACAATAATTTTTTTGAAGCGCATTAATAAAAGAAACAAATACTATTTCAAAAGGTTTGTCTCTAATAGTTCTATATATTCTGCCAAATATGGGATTATTAGATAATATTTGTTTTTCTAAAGCCTCTTCAGTTATGTTGGGATTTTTCATTTTTATATTTTCAACTATGATGTTATGCACCAAATTAGACATAGTTAAAATATAGGTGCAGTCATTTTCGTCATCTAAATAAAATATAAAAGATAAACAGCACATAGATTTTATAATATCTAATATGTAATTTTTTATATCTTCATAATCAGAAATTACTATTTTATCTGACAAATTCATAAGCTTTTTGGCTATATTGTCATTTCCAGAATCTCCTGGAAGAATTTCAATATTTTCAGACGATAAAGCTTCTAGAAATTTATCATTTAACATCATGTCAAATTTTGGAATATAAAATTGTCCAACCATAGTTAAAGTATTTGGAAAGTCATTGTTTTGCAATTTTATATCGAATTCTTGATTTTCTAATTTTTTTATTATTGAGGAATACGTCATTAATTTTACAAGTTCATTTATTAATTTGAGAGTTACATATTCATTACTTTTTGCAATTTCTATTGAAAAAATCTTTTTATCTATAGCTTTATGAAGAACGCTTTTGAAATTTTCAATAGAATAAATTATTTTTCTAGAAAATTCTGCCAATATTAATTTTTCAATTACGTACAACTGTTTTGTATTTACAGTCGAAGTTTGATTTTTACAACAATCAATAGATGTTAAAAACCTTAAATAAAGAGGTTCGGATATTATTTTTTTTACTTCATCACAATTTTCATACCATTCTTTTAACCAAGAACCTACTAAATATACATAGTGTCTTTTTATGTTTTCCATTGGTAAACAACTTGTCAAACAACCAATATGGACGCATTTTCCATAAATATATTCCAAATGGAATTCACATTGCTTTATTTTTTCAAGCGAACTAAGTGCGTGCGTCAAAATAGAATTCATAAGATTTTTCCATGTTACTAATTCTTTTGAGTCTGACACACAAGATGAGTTTAAATAAAGTTCTAATTTTACATCTGGTTCAATATTTGACATAATTAAAGTAATAATATATGGGTTAAAGTAATAATATATGGGTTAAAGTAACAATATATAATTATAAAAAAATAATACTTTATGCATATTTAATATATTATTTAGTCAAAGATTATTTGTTTGTGGTTAAAACGGTAAATTAATATTATAAAAATAACTATTTTTACAAACTTAAACGTTTTTTTTTAATGCTGACAAAGTCTTAAAATGAGCTTTTGTAAGTTTCCAAAAAGCCGTTTGAATATCTGCCAGAACTTTGCTTATTATTACTTCCGCCAAATAATGCAGAACTTTTATTATTTCCAAAAACACTACCTTGTTGACTTCCACCAAATAAACCTTTTACACCTTGTTTTTCTTTGTCAAAAAACGTATTTTGACCTTTATTGGCTTGTTTGGCTCTGATTTGCTGCTTTGTTTGTTGTGGAACATAATTCCATAATATGCGCAAAAATTCTGAATTTTCATCTATGGATAATTTATATGCAAGATCTGCAGAATTTTTTAGCTCTTTCACTAATGAAATCTGTCTACCATCTTCCGTCACTTTTTGGGCATATCTAAGAAGTTTTTCCACTAAGGCTTTATCGTTTGTTATGGCAAAAGCGCATGCCAAAATATTATCAAATCCAAACTTTTCTTTTTCCATAGTGATTATTAGATCAGTTACAGTTTTGTTTAAAAATGTAAGTTGATTATAGCAACTTTCGGCCGAAGCTTCTACTATAGGAGTAGCATCTTTTGATGCTATGTGGCGTTTCACATAATATTCAACTATGAACATTATTGCCATAAAATGATTTTGAGTTATTACAGTTGGTAGTGGTCTATTTTTATCGAGAAAGTAAGAATAGTCCATACTTACTTTTTTAACGTCTCCAAAAACTAAGCAACTTACTAATAATATGAAAAGTTTTGAGAATATTAATACACACATCGATATTACTTCTTGAGGAGCTTCTAACATAAAAGTTACAAAACTTTCTGGATTAGAAATATCTTTAGTTGTTTTTGTTGAACAAATGGATATTATAGGAAACAAAGCTAAAGCGTGATTTCTTGTAATATCTTTTGCGTCTGTTATTTTTTTTACGTTTCCAGCTTGCAAAAGTTCAACGTAATCATTAAAAAGTGGAAAAGAGTCAGCAAGTTCATAATCATCGTTTAGACCTTCTTTGAATAAATTACTTAAAAGCATTGATTCTAATTTTGACCTGTTACTTTCTTCTAAGTTAGAATTTAGAAATTTACTTAACATGTCAACGATAGTACTTAACATTTTTTCGGTTTCAATAATTCCTAAGCTACTTTCATCAAAAGTTTCTTCGTTTTCTTGACTATCTGAAAATATACTTTGTTTAGTGCCTCCAAATTTTGAATCCAATCCGCTTTTAAAAATACTACCCGAACTTTTTCCCATCATAGAAGATGATAAACTTTTAGTTTTATTAAAGGATCCAAGATTCATACTTAAACTTGGTTTATACATTTTTGCGCTTAGCGTTTTTATAAATTGAAAAACAAAACAAAAATATTTTTTAATGAAATAAATCACTAATATAATTTTATCTTAAAATTTTTAATAATATTTTTATTGACTTGCTACAATGTTTAAAAAAGAAGAAGATTATAAAGAATTTTACACTTTTTTGGAAAGATATGGCAGTGAAAAATTTGATACGCAAATAGTTTTTGTAAATGAAAAAGAAGCCAAACGTAATACTTTCACCTTTAATGGATATACTGATGAAGAAATTAGCAAAAAATTAAAATATGAAGAGCTAAAACTTAAAGACATGTTTGAAAATGATTTTGGCAATCTTTACCCTAATATACCAAAAACAGGCGAAATAGTGGTAAATGATGAATCTTTAATTCCAAATGAAGTTAAATATGTAACAAGAAAAGTTCCATATACAGATGTGCCAAGCGACATAAAAGTGCCTGCAAATTTTAAAAGCACAATATATAATATAAGTTGTAAAAATGAAGATTTAAAAAAAGAAGAAGGTGACGAATTAGATTTATTTATTGCTTCATGCAAAAATGAAAATGACGTAGGAATTTTCACCAAATTGAAAATTTACAAAAAAACATTCAAAATATAAAATGTTAGCGTCAAACTGTGTCATTTTACATAATCTATTTCATTTTTATAGTAAATTTTAGGTTTTTCCCCAGTTTTTCCTTGTTTTTCTTCAAGATTTAAACCGTCATCTTCTAAATTAGATTCGGCTTCAAAGTCAAACAATGGAGATTTTTTCATTTTGCAATTTGTCTCATCGCTGTTGGGTTTTAATTTAAAACCATATCTGGAAAAGCATTTATTTATGGCGTCCACTGTTTTTTTAAAATCTGTGACATTTTTGCCTTTTTTTGTCGGGCCAAAAAGAGTTATTATTTCATTTTTAAGACTTTTACAGTCATTTATTTTTTTGGCGTCAACATCTTCATGTATAAATGGATTTTTTACTTCCATTCTTTTTAAAACTCTTGTCATCATCAAATGGTGAGCCAAATTTGTGGATTTGTTTAAGCTTCTGTCCACAAAAGTGACAATATCTTCTGAGAATTTCTTTTTTTCTTCACTACTTATTTCATTTTTTATAAACTCTTCTGTGTTTTTATTTGAAGCCAGTTTTACCATATTTATATATTGATGTTGGACAGTTTTATTCATGTATCTGCCTAAAAAATCTGGATTAATAGATTCTTTGTCTATTTTATACATAGTGCAAAGTTTCCCGATTGATATAGCATTTTCAATATCAATATCTGATTCATGAGTAATTTTTTGCTTTGTTAAATTAGAAATTATCAATTTGTGCAAATTTGGCTCATTTTTAAAAATTTCTAAAGATTTTTCGCACATTTTTTTTCTAATATCTACGTTGCTTTCTTTTAATATATCACTGAAGTTTATTGGGTATTTTTCACAACAAAGTATGTTAATATCAACCCCATTCCTTAAAATTAAATCCAACAATGACCAAGTTGGGTCAGACTTTGATTTATTTATATGTATTTCATGCGCTAAAATAAAATCAAGAGCAGTGCATGTAAAAAAGACTTTCTCTTGTGTTTTTATATTAAATTCAAAAGGTATTCCTATATAAGTATCGCTTACGCCTTCATTAAAAGATGATATCTTTTTAATGCAACCATTTCTTGTGATAGGATTAAACTGTTCGCATGTTTTTCCTAATAAAACATAATATTCAGGGCAATTTCTGGGTCTTTGCGTTTGTTGCAGTACAGATGTGTTAGGAACATTATTATTAGTCGGTATTGAAAAAACTTTGGATACTGGCTGCATGGTTGATACTCCAACAGTCACTGCGGTAGTATAAATAATTATGCAATTTGTTAAAACAAGATCATCAAAGTTTTCTATAAAATATCTTTTTTTTGATACTGGAGTTTCACCAAAAACTTCTACTATTATCTGATTGTTTGGTTTATTTTTTTCTATTAGTCTAGAAAGTGATTTTGCTACGTTTTTTCCAGTACAACAAACAAAAACACATTCTCCTTTTTTAACAGATTCCATTAATTTAAACAGAAAACATTTGCTTTCAAACGTGAAAAACCATTTTTGTTTTTGGGCTTTGCCACGCATAAATTCATTAATGTGCAGTTGGATATTTTGCATTTGAATTTCATTTAAAATCGATAAATATGGGTATAATATGTTTTTATCGATATAACTGTCCATTAACATTAAACATTCAGATAAACCGACAAAATATTTCATTGATGCACAAATTTCATGTATTACATTGTTGCACATTTTAAATTGATTAAGCATGTTCACTATTTCGTCAATAAAAACATAATCGTATTTTTTCAAATTTACTTTGCATAAACTGTTTAAAACAGTAATAGTATGATTGCTTGCGGCAAAATTATCATTCATTTTATATAAATTGCAAACGAAACCTAAGTTTTTTAATTTGTCATAATAAGACAACGCCAAAGTTCTTAGAGGCACGATTACTAAAAACGATTTTTCAGGATTTTTTTCTGCTAAGCTTTGCACGTAAGTTGTTTTTCCTGTGCCGGTTTCAGACATTAATATATGTACTCCTTTAGTTTCTATGTCCATCATCAAATCATTTACGTAAACAAAGTTTTCTTTTCTGATCTTTTTTATATTGTATTCATTTACTATTTCATCAAGTTCAGCGTCAGATATTTTTTTTTTGTAAAATTCGGTTTGTTTTTCATTTTTTTCGTCATTTTTTTGGTCTATTATGCTTGCAATTTTACAGGGAATTTTGTTTAAATTAGAACCTTCCATATAATCATCAAGGCTTTCATTATTTGCAATTTTTATATGAACAAGTGCACCTTTTGATGAATCACTTTGTTTTTCAATGAAGATTTCTGATATTTTACAAATCATCACAAAGTCTTTATTTTTGTTTCTGAAACAGTACAGAAATAAAGTCCAATATCCGTAAATCTTATAAAATGGCATTATCCACATGTTATCATTGCTGTGGTTTCTATCGCATATTATACAATATAATTCTTTTTTAGGGTGTTTTCTGGTTAAAGTTATAGGAATGCCAGATTTGATTTTATCTGATTTATTTCTTGGTTTGAACTCTTTTAAAGTTTTTAGCATGTTTTCTTCTAAATTAAGATCTAGCAGTTCGTCATAAAAAGCTTCAATAGACATGGTCGTTGTTGGTGTTTTTTCGTTTTCTGGTTTATTATTTAAAAACTCATCGTTTTCACTTATGACATATATTTCATTTACATATTCATTCAAATCCATGACATTTTCAAGAATATGAAATGGCATTATTAAATTTGACCAAAAATCTTCATTTGACCATGATACTAGTTTTGTTGGCATTTTTCCATCTTTTAGAGATGTGCAAATCCTAAAACTGGCATTTTTTTTATAAACATTTAAATCTATAAATTCTTCATATTCAAACGGCAAATCATTTAAAATCAGTAAAACAAAACTTTTCACTTGATTTATGGATTTTAATCGAAAACCTGACACAATCACATGATATGAATTTTTAAACCTTTTTTTAATTTCATCATATCTGCACGCAGATGAAATTTGTATATTTTCAGATTTTGGCAAAAAACTTGATAACGGGTTTACAGCAAATAAAAATAGCTTGTTTTTAAGTGTTTTTATTATTTTATTAAAAGGCAACTCATCTAATTTATTTTCGGTATAATATTCTATGTCTAAGTAAATTCTGACACCTTTTCGTGTATCAAATAAAATTTCATGTATTTCATTTTTTTGTTCTAATTCTTTAAGCAATCTGTTTTCTAAATCATTTTTTTTGCCGCATAAATAATAACTAGACTCAAATAATATATCTTTTATTCTAAAAATATAGCTATTTAAATCTTTTTCCTTTGATAATTTTACATCTGATAAATATTTATGTTCAGACATATCATAATTTGTGCATATTTTGAAAATTATTAGATAATATTATTATTAATAACAAAATAATATTTTGTTATAATCATAGTAAATTACAATGTCTATCATAAGTAACATTTTTACAGTTTTTGTATATTTAATCATAATATATCTTATAATAGTCATGCTTTGGAAATATGACTTGTATAAAGTTGGTCTTTTGGGTGTAATTTTGGCATATGTTTCGTATCATAATTATCCGACTATAGTGTCGACAGGCACATCTATGATGGATTATGTATCTGAAACTTTTGGCAGTGTTTTTAGCAATCAAAAAGAAAAGGTTCAATAAAAGCTGTATTATCTTAAGTAAATGTGGTTAAATTTAAAAATCTGGCAATAAAAATTTTATTGTAAATATTATTTGCCAACTTTATATTTTATTTTTGTAATAATAAAGATATTGTTTAAAAATTTACCATGGAACGCATTATAGACGGCGAATTTGTTGAAAATGTAAATAAATTGATAAATTCAAACAAAGGAAATATTCTTTTTAAGCAAATAGAAAAAAACAATGAAGTCTCAAAAAATGTTGCAGAATCATTGTTGTCAAAAAAATTGTTCATAAAAGGTGAAGAAAGAAAAAATGAACCATTAATATTGGATGATTAATATTAAATGGCTAATATTCTTGTAACTATTTGATAAAATACATTGCCAATATTGTAAAATTACTTTATTTACAATTAGTTTATTTACAATTAGTTTATCGATTTAAATGTTTAAATCTCGTTTCAATTTTTATTTTAAAGTGCAAGTAATAGTATAATCTGTAAAATGTCAACAAAAGAAATAGAAATATTAACAGTTTCACAGGCAAAACAGTTAAAGAACAATGAAATATTAACAAAACAAGAAATAGATCACGAATATAAAAAGCTTGATTTTTCAGAAATGAAATCAGATTCAATATCAACTTTGAAGATATCAGAAATTTATAGTCAATTTGGCAAAGATTTTGTGCACGTCCCTTCAGCCAGATTCAATTCTACAAAATTTGTTGAGATAGTAGAAGATTCATATGACAAACACGAAACAGTTAAAAAAGGTGATGAAAATAAAAAAAATGAAAATATGAAATTTGATTCTTATTTTTATATTAACATAGACATTAATTTTGTCGAATCCAGACGCAATTTAAATAAAATATAAGAATGTTAAATATTACATTGTTATTTAACTATTTTGCTGAATATTTTTTTGCCACATTTTTACTTTAAGAATTAAAATAGCATAAAAAAATTTAACAGGAAAATTAATCATGTTAAAATTTAACAAATATTAATTGCTAGAACTGGAAATTGTATTTGAAACCACTGGATTTTTTAAATAAGAAGTAACACTTGTGCAATTTATAAAAGGGTTTTCAAAATCTGACGAAAATAATATTAATGATGAACCATTTGAACCATTGCTCCAAAACCAGTGAGTAACAGTTTTGCAATCTTTATAAACTGTTTTTCCAAAATAAAAACCATCTTTTAATATTGGCAATTCTCCTTTCATGATTAATACTATAGCAGTTTCATCATTTTTGTGCAAATCCATTTTTATTTTGTAATCAAAAACATGATTTAAATCTATTACTTTTATGCACCCTACTGACATACTATTTGCTGTTTTTTTATCAACAGCTTTATAAGCAACTCTTAAGCAATCAATATACCTTGAAAACTCATAAACAATGTATTCAGCAGTATCAGGCAATTCTAATAAAACTTTTTCGCTTTGGCTTTCTATGATTATTTCTCTTTTTTTTGTGTGAGTCGACTTTATAAAAGCTTCATCATCTAAATTTTGCAGCGCAATGCAAACTTCAAATTCCATTTTTACCAAAAATCTAATAACATATTCTTTCGTTTTTGATGTTATTAATTTATACTTCATATTTGTTGTATTGCTGGAATTTACAAATCTAACCATGGAACCTTCACAAAACTGAACAGAATTATTTTTTTCATAATATGAATAACTTTCATTTTGATTGCTTTTAAAAGGTTCATTTGCGTACAATGTGGATGGCAAATACCAAATTTCATGGTTTATCATATTACTAGATTCCCAATCTGTTTCAACTTCACATTGGTAACTGAAAATAAGTTTTGGTATAAAATCTTTAATATCTTCATAACAGAAAGCTTTTCCGGTTATTTCTTCATCTGATTCTAATCCGATAAATATAACTTTATTTAAGTTATTGTGTATAATCACTAAATTTTTCATGGTATTTTTATATTTTAATGAAAATATAAATTCTCCTTTCAGTTCTTCATCTACCATGTTTAATTCTACTAATTTTTTGCTTTCATTAAACACAAGCAAAGCTATATAAGTGTGATTTTGGCCAAGCATGATATACATATCACTGCTGTTAAGCATGATTTCGCATTTGAACTTAAAACTTTTTTCCCACAATATTGGACAATTAGATTTTACATCTTTTAGTGTATATAAATATTTGAAATTTGTGTCTTTAACTTTTTTTGTCAAATCATCTATGAAAATTAGTGTTTTATCTCTTGATCTTAATTCCATAGTTTTTAGAGTTTTATAGTCATCTAGATTTTCCCAATTGGCCGTTTCATAGTCAGATTTACTTATTTTGAATTTCATGGTTGATTTGTCAACTTTGTTAGTATGATTAAAATTCAAAGACAAAGGTTCAACTTTTTGAGAAAATGAATATAAACCCTTTCTCATTTCAACATATGGCCATATTGAAAATTTCCAATTATCGTCAACAAATATTAATTCGTTTGAATTATAATAATGTGCAACAGAATCGTAACATGTGCAGTAAATTGGAATATAAGGCCTTTGCAGTATCATTCTTAAAAAGTTGTGATGTTCATTATTGTAAGATAATTGAGATTTTCCTATTATAATCCCTAATATGTTGTACATATAACCTTCAGTTGTTATTAAGCCGTGCACTATTTTGTCCAATTTTTTGTTTATAAATGGATAATTAGAAAGTAATTCTGATTCAATGTCGATTTCAACATAGTTAGAAGCATCTTTGAACGCATTCAATAATTTTTTGTCGAATTTTCTAATTGTAAACATGATATTCATTCTTTTTGGGGTTATTTTAGAAGTTTTATGACCTCCAATAGAATACATTTTGTCCGGTAATTTGTGTTTTTTACATGTAAAATTAATTGCATTAGATAATAAATAAAGAAAATATTTTAAATATCAAATAAAATTTTGTGATAATGTATGATTTTGAAGCTGTAAACTTTTTTAATGTTTTAATAATAATTTTAATCATTCTGTTTATAATTTATATGATATTCAAAGATTTAGGTCTTTTTAAATCTCAATATCATGAATCAAAAAATCGCGCTTCAAATATAATAGAAGAATTTTTATTTGACATTTATCAAGCTCATTCGCAAGAAAACCAAAAAAAGCATGGTCGCAAATCTGCATATGACAATTTTGACAATTTTGATGATTGTGATAATACAAATACTATTTTAGGGTACCAAAAAAAAAACATAAACGCAAATAATGGAAAAAGAAACATATTCCAGATGTAAAAGGTTTGGCCGTGTAGATTTAGATGAAAAAGAACCTGTTATTTTTTATCCTATTTATACAGTTTATATAAATGAAAAACATCCTTTTAGCAAATTTTCTTGTAATGGTTATCTTTTTCAAACATGTATTAGTGAAACTGGATCAAAACTCAATGTAATACAAGTAAGCCCAAAAATAAATAATGCTTCTATTTTAATACCTTTAGGTAAAGCTCCAGATGATTATTTTTGTGAAATTTCATCAAAATGTTTAAATGAAGGCATAACATTTATTTTTGATTATACAGTTTCAGATGTAAAAATCATAAATCTTGGATTTGAAGAAAGTTTAATTCCTAGAAAAAAAATGACTATGTATTTTGAATCATCTCACGACTTAATAAAATTTTCTAAACTTGCGCAAAACTTGAAATTAGAATATCAAAACTTGCCAACTTTTTCGAGGCTGACTGACTATATCATGGGGCAATCTGCTATAAGCGAATGCATGTGGTATGTTGCAAATTCTTACAAAAAAGTGAATCAAAATTGTACTGTTGGTAATTATGAAGATGAAATAATAGTATCTATTTACGATGTAGATCCAATAATAGAGCATGACCAATTAACTTATGTTGTCAACAGTGTGATTGCTTGCGCAGATATAGAAGTAGTTTCACAAAATGATGAAGAGGAAACAGTTTTTGACTTTGATGACAGCGGCGGATCAAAAAATTCAATTGTAACAATTTCTCTAAGTGTTTATCTGCAAAAAATACCAGGAAAAACAGAACATATGCATTCAATAGTAATAACTCTTGGAAGTGAAATTTTGCCACAAATAATATCCAAAAATGGACATGAAATTGACTTATTTAATGTTCAAACTACCGATGATGTAATTGGAACTTTTTGCGTTATTATTTCAAAGATACAACCAGACGTTTTGGTAGGTCATAATTTTATAAATTTCGACATGCCTCAAATTTGTAAAGCTATAAATTCATCTACAAATAGAATGTTGTATGCAAATATGATTTCTTCTTTTAATTTGACTAACGAAAGTCAACTCAAAATGCTTTATGCTTTGAATACAGATGAATATACATGCATTAACCAAAATTTGATGATAACATCGCCCATTATTAATGGAATTGGATTTGTGATCAAAGATTTAATGATTTTCACAATTAAAATGAGCAAAAAGCAAAAAATAATGATGTCTTTAAACGACGCTTGTGAGCTATTAGGTTTAGACAAAAAAGAACTAATGTCTTATTCATTTTTAAATAATTTGTTCAATATCTTAATCTATGATTTAGAAAAATCTTTAACAGATACCGAACTTTTATCTTTGTTAAATTCATTATTGGTTAAAACTTTGGAACATATAGGTTTTTCCCATAAACAAAAAGATTTTGTGAATTGGATAAAAAATGAACAAGTAGAAATAAATAATCATTATATAAAACCGCGAGACAAATTTATTGAATATCAAATTTTAGCTTCATACTATTGTTATATAGATTCAAATTTGGTGCAAAGGGCGCTGATCAAAGGCTGCTTTTTAACATCTGATTATGTACAAAGAAGGATGTATGGTTTAACAAATTCTTCATACAAAAAAGGAAGAGTGATGACTTTAATTTCGCAAATTTACAATGTGAATTTTTCACTTGGAGGTTTATTTTCTTTGAACACAATAACTGATGAAAGATATGCTTCTAGCAATAATTATAATGACACTAGAGGCGGCATGATGTTTTTAAATAAAGAAATTTCAGGTTTTGACAAAGATTTTACACTAATTATTGATTGCAACAGTGCTTACCCTAACGCTATGATTTACGGAATGACGCCAATGAATTATTATAATACTCAGCCAATAAGACCGGGTCATTATTTAAAATTTTGGGCTTTAAGCAAAGACTCTAAAAAAGTTAAAAGGTTTTGGTTTAGGATCGGAAATTCGCCAATAGGAGAAGTGGCAAATAGTTTAATCAATATGAGAAGCAGATTCAAAAAACAAGCTGCACTCGCTAGTGATGAATATACCTCCAATGCATATAACGATGTCCAATTGACAATTAAAACCGTCACAGTTTCTTTATATGGCGCTCAAGCTTTTAAATCAAAATTTGATGAAATAAGTTGGGGCACTTCTAATGGAATTACAATGTTCACTGGGTTCATGCTTAGCAAATTGATGGTCAAACTATATTCTTTCGGTTTTATCGAAAATGAAAACAAAATAAGATTTTCACATACTGATTCGATTATGTTTAAACCAAACCTTGAAAAAATGTTGGGGGTTGAATTACCAAAAGACACGACAAGTTATCACACCTTTATAAGTAAAAACATGGAAAAAATAAAAGACGCTTCTTATGAGATGGTTCAAATATTAAATGATGACATAAAATACGTCTTCCCTGTGAATCCTACTTTCAATTTTTCAATTGAAACTTTTTGCTATAATTGTGTTTTTTGCGAGCAGCTTAGATATTGCCTTATAGTTTATGGTCCAAATGGTTACAAAGATGCATTTTTAAAACTAAAAGGTTTTAAATCGTCTAATCAAAATGCAAGTAAAATATCAAAAGATTTGATGTTTAATGTTTTTGAAATGATCTCAAAAAGTTTAGATGATTTCACAGGAGAAACGTTATATTTAAAACTGCTTGATGAAGTTGAAATGTACAATCAAACCTTAAAAGTGGCAGACTATACAATTTTTATACAGTCTAAAAGATATAAAAAAGGTGTAAAAAATTTGTCAGTTATACACATGGTAAAAAAACATAACGACTTGGTAAAAATAGGAAAAGCCAAAGGTTTAATCAAACCCGGCCACCAGTTTGATTCAATAAAAGTTTTAAAGAAAAACAGATGGGTTCTGACAGGAAGAGCTAAAAAAGTAGAAGACAGAAGTGAAATGATCATTTTCGAAGATTTCAACCCACAAACAATGTCTGTCGATTTAAATTATTACGTATTTCAATCTTTGTCGGATTTAATAGTGATTTGCAAATCATTTGGGATAAATGAAAAAAAAGCTCAATCTGAAATCTCAAATATTATAAATGTTGGTATAACAAAATGGGAAAATAAAACTGATATTTTTAAAAAATGGTATGCTTTGCTTTCGTCTGTTTTTGAAACATTGGACACTTATATGGGATTAGCATTATATATAACGCATAAAAGATACGATCTTAAAGAACATATATTACTTTACACTTTTAACATAATAAAAAAATCAGTCGAAAAATGCAACAAAGATCGAAATAACAAAGATTTTGAATGCAATGATGATTTGTTAGAATTAGGTGTAAAATTTGAGCATTCAATGAAAGAGCTTGATGATTTGTGTGATGGCCCTCTAAATGATTTAATGAACATATTAAAAGTTGAAGGCGAAAAAAAAACTGATTTAATATATGGGTCAAAAAATGAACAAACTGGATTGGATTTTGCTTATGAATATGTTGAATGGGTCAAAAACAAAGTTGAAGAAGAAAAAGAATTAATTGTTTCTGCAAATAGCACAGTTTTAAATTTTATATATATAAAGTTTAAAATAATTAGAATGATGAACATAATATCAGTTTAATTTTTAATTGGCATTTATTATAATTGTTTTATAAAAAAATATCGCATTTCGACATTAAAGTTAATTGATGTTGTAATTTTTGCATTTATTTTTTTTTGAAGAGAGGAGGGTGGGAAGATACAATTAAGATATCACATACATTGGAACTAATAGAGTTCCTTTTTGTGTTTGTAATCTTTTATATTCAATTATTATTATATATTCTGGAATATTTTCTATTTCGATTTGTTTATTCATGTGATGATCTTTAATCGACTTCGAAGATACTAAATTGCCAGAGTTATTAATATAATTATTACTTTTATAATCCAATGAATACAAACTGTGGCTGTAAATATAGCTGAATAATTTTTTTAATTTTTCAGAATTTTCTTGCAAATTTTTAATGGTTACTTTTTCATAATTTTTATACATGTTTATTTTGCATTTAAGAAGGTCGTATAAATGACTCATGAATTCAACATTTAAAAGTTCATTGGGACATTTCTCAGATGTTTCATCTAAATAAAGTGTTGCAGTTTTTACAACCTCATTAAAAGAATCTTTACTTGAAATATTTCTTATAGGAAATTTATTTCTAATTAAAACGACTGTCATCAAAGTTAATGCTGGGCATAGATCTATGAAAAACGATTTTAAAATTGTAACAAGTTCTTGTGTTGTTAATTTATGTTTTGTGGTGCTCAAAACAATTAAGCCGAAATCGGTAATAGTGGAATTTTCTATTGATATTAAATCCCAATCATAACATCTAAGAAGTGTAGACATTACACTTTGTATGCATAAACCATCAATTGTTGGATAACAGTTTTCAACAAACAAGTGGTTATTGGTGTGGCACATTGAAAGCAAAAAGTAAATAGGGTCTTCTCTTACAGATGACTTTATAGTGTAATCTAATTTGTCAAAAACATTTTCTGTTGTTAATAACAATGAAACACTGTTGGTTAATCTACCACATCTGCCCATTTGCTGTATAAGTTCTGTTTTAGTAGTAGGCATATTGTGAATTATAAGAGCACCTATTTCTGGTATATAGGTGTTTGTTATTCTTACACACAAACTTACAGTCATAACTACACCTTTTATTGTAACACCAACTTCTATCGTGTTTGTCGCTAAAATTATTTTTCTGTGTTTTTTTATTTTATCACTTTTTAACATGTCAGTATTTTCTATTTTTTTCTGTAAAGTGTCAGTAGTTGCCAAAACAACATAAAAAGGTCCAAAATTGTCACCTCTTTTTATAAGCTCATTTTTGGCAGTATCCATGTTTATTTTTGCATTCATGAAAAATATAAGGCCATTTTTTATATTTTCACCACTTTCTTCTGTCATAAACAAGTATTTTTCATCTTTTTCGTCAAAAAATGAACTAATATAAAATTTTTCAAACGCATCAAATACAGAATTGCAATTTTCTGTTAAAAAATAACTTTTCCTTTTTGATTTTTGCCCTTTCACAACAGCTGTGCAGTTTTTCAGATCTATCGGTAAATTGTATGGCATTTTTTTGAAAAAATCAATAATAGAGTCAAATTCAATATTTGCAGACATCAAAACCATTATTAATGGCGCTCCCAACATTATCAATTGCGCTGCTATATTCAAAGCGTTATCTATAAAAAAGCCGCTTTTATTGTGAACTTCATCAAAAATTATTACAAATGGAATTGAAGCATCAACTTTCCCATCTATAAAATCATATAAATAATTTCTAAGTAGCAAAGTGCATATGGCTGTTGTTGCCACGCGGAGACTATTTTTATTTTTTGTAGATTTACTAATTTCAGATGTCATATATCCTAAATTTATGCCTGTTTGAAAAACTTCTGGATATATAGCGGAAAAACTTTCAGTGACTGATTTTACAACTGCTATTTGTGGTTCTGCAAGTAAAATTGGCACTTGAAATTTAAGCATTGAAAATAAATATGGCGCAATTGTTAAAGATTTGCCTGAACCGGTTTCTCCTTCTAATAAGAAAATAGAATTGCCAGATTTCAAAAATTCCAAAAGTATTTTGTGACAAATTGTTATAACAGGTGGAAGGTTCATTTTAATAGCTAAAGAAACACTTTCATCGATATTTTTTTTAGCCTTAGAATCACTTGACCAATTACCAAGTTTTACCAACGAATTGAAATCAAACATTGTCGGTTTAAACCATTGAAAATTTTGCCCATAAATCATCATGGCTTGCTCCAAATTTTCATCTAAATTTCTATGCATTTTGACCAGAAAAGATATAGAAGACAAATAAAAGTGGAAATTGTGAAAGTAAAATTAAATTGCACTGAAATGCGATTTCACAATTGTCATCATATAAAATTAAACAATAATATAAATGTTTTATTTAATTTTAAATAATAACGTTTTTTTAAAGAAATGTTTTTGTGGAAACAACAACGTCGATTATAAATTTATAAGCCGAATCTGAAATTTTGTTATATTCTAGTGAAATTTGCATATTATCAAATGATTTAGCTGAGCATCTTATTTTTTTATCTTCTTTCATGTCAATATCATATATGGTATCTAATAATACTTTATAAACTACGTAATTTTCTCCAATTTTCATATTATTTATAGGCACTATTTCTGAATAATTTGCCATTTTATAAGTCCCTAAATTTAGCTGCATTTTCGACAAAGGCATATACTTAAGATCTTTTGATAAAATAACATCATTGTTTCCATCTAAGCTTGTAATACAAACATAAATCTTAGTTATAACATCATCATAAACTGATAAATTTATTTTTGTCAATTTTGTTTCACTTGATTCAAACTTATAATGTTCATGTTTGTCTTTTATCTCAGAAAGACTTTTATATAAAGTGTTTATATTTTCTGATTCTTCTGTCATTATTCTTATCATAGATATATAAACGTCTTCGATTAGACTTTCACCATTTGAATATGTATTAGCATTAGAGTTAATGTTTATTTTTACATACACATTTTCATTGTGACCAATTGATATTGGAGTTTCTAATTCAGACATAGAACCTAAAGGCAATGTTACTGAAACTATCGATCTGTCACCAAACACTTTTGTAATCTGATTTTTGTCCCACAGCATTAACGCTGAACTCTGAGGCAAAAATATTATTCTTTTATTGTTTATTCTTAAATCTATGTGCTCAATTAAACTGTTTGTGTCAAAGGATCCATTTTTGCATATAATTGTTATTACTAATCTTGCAATAAAATAATGCCGTCCTAGCTTATCAAAGGTGCTTTCAAAGGTTCGTTTATTTTTTATGTTTTTTTGGTAATAACTTATTTCTTCCACTCCCTTTCTCAAGCTTTTTACAGTAGGATGGTCCCATAACTTTGGGCACTTATCTCCGTCGAAGATTGTGGCTTCTATGTTGGATTTTGTCAATAGGTATTCATGCCCATGATTTAAGCAAACACTATCCATTTTATTATAAACTGTTAAAAATAAGTGTTTATGGTCCAAAAAGGTTATTTTATCATAAATGTTAAAAAAAAATAAACATTCATGATCGTTTTTTTTTAAACAAGTTTTGATTTTAGCTTTTCATTTATCCTATTTTTTATATATTCATTTGCTGCACCATTAAAATCACCGTTTAATATTTTTTCAACTACCACAGTTATTGTTTCTGATTTTCCTGTGAAGGCATTTAGAAAAGAATTCATAATTACCTTACTTAAATTTAGAACTGCCATACCTTTGATTTTCTTATTGAATTTTTTAATTATTTCATCATAAGATTTTAAAATTATAGGATTATCCATTGCAGATGAAAGTTCTATTTTAAGATTTTCACTAACTGGCTGTTTCTTTTTTTTAAGTTCTTCTATTTTTTCACCAACTGTAATATCATAAAATGATGTACAATAAGGTGCAGCCTTTTGGTCTGATTGCAATATAATTTGCGAAGATAAATAAAATTCTACAAGCGCTTCTCTTACTTGAACATAATTACCTTCAGAATCTTCGCCAGGCACAGTAGAATGTGTTTTAATCATCGGAAATACTGTATATTTTGAAAATTCATCACGATTTTTAATAAATTTTGATATTGTGTTTAATTTTAATCTGTTAAAGTTTAACATTGTACTCAAATCTGCTTCCGAAAGTTCTTTTGATAAATTTATATTTAAAGAAGGTTTGCTTTCTGATTTTTCATATTGCGTCAGATAACCAACTTCAAACCCTATTTCTATATCAATATTGTTATTATTCACTGTAAAAGAATAATACTCTTTTTTCCCATCTTTTGATTTATTTATATTTATTTCGCATTTTGGGTCATTTTTTAGCAATTTATCTAATTCGGCAATCGTCAAAACCAATTTACCAACAGGTTGCTTTTTTCCAGTTTCTTTATCCATAATTTAACTATTTCTTTTTCTGTTTTTTCGTATAAGGTTATTGGTATTCCAGATTCTAAATATATATTTGTTGTTTTTTTAACATTAGCAAAACAACAATTTAAATAATCAAGCCCTTTTATAGTTTTTTTGTCATTTAATATATGACAATAAAATGTGTGACCTGATCTCAAATGACAATCTACACATTCAGAATAAAAAGACATCTGTTTTATGCCAAACAGTAATGAAAATATAATCAATTTAATAAAATATAAAATATAATGACATTTATATTTATAATTTTAAAGCAAAAAAAAAACAATTGTAAACCTAAAAATAAAAATAATCGATTTTCATGGTGATATTGTATCAACACAGCAACAAAGAAAAAACGGTAAGTATATGGGAGGTGAGGAGCAGGTAAAAGTTAAAAAGGCAAAAAAAGCAAATAAAATATTAATCAACAAACATAATTTCTGAAATGGAATTTTCTTGCTCTTTTTTTATTTTCAAAAAATCTTTAACTCTCATGTTATCATCGATTTTATACATTTTTATGTTAGTGTCTGACAATCCTTGCTTTATTATTAATTTCATGTCTTCTACTATACCTTCTTGTATATTATATCCATCATTGTGGGATTTGCTATTAGTATAATAAATATCTGCCAATTCTAACTGGTTTTTTTGTTTTTTTGCTCTTTTTGATAAATCTTTTTTTGTTTCACATTCTTCTAACTCTGCCTTTGTCATTCCAATATATAAAAATGATGGGCTTTCTACAAAATCTTTTACAAATTCATGTTTTTCATAGTTTTCCTTTGTTTTAAACATTAATAGCATATCTTTAAGGTCGTTTACCATTTTTTCAGAATTAGCAATCGTCATATCATTTAAGTTTAAAGAGAATAACTCCATTTCTATATAATTTATAAAGTCAAAATGAAGTTTTAATTCTATATCATTATCTTTTTCGTCTGCATATTTTTTATAAACAGCAAATATTTCATCATATGAATATACAGCTTTTCCTTCAAGACTATTCGCTAAATTCACAGCCATGGCAAAATTTTCAATATTTTTTTTGTTAATTTTGGCATTTTTAAAGTTTTCTTTATAAACATGCCAAGGTTTAACTGTCAAACTGTTAAATGGATTGCTCCATCTATACAATTTTCTATCAACTCTCGTGTTATTATGAATAAATAAAGATAACAAAGCAAAGGGTGTCGCATATAACAATTCAAAAGGCAGTTTGTATTTGTAAACTTGCAAACCTCTAATCATTAAACCTGCAATTTCAAAAACAGAAGAATAATTAAATTTTGACACAGCTTTAGATATTTTTTTTGGCAATTCAATTCTGGTCGGCTTAACCTTTTTTTTATCAGCATCGATTATTAAATTTAAACCTTTTGCCGCAGCCACATCTGATTTTATCCATTGTTTTTCTGGTATTTCATCAGAAAGATAGAAAAAGTTTACAATTCCTTTAATAACTGGAGCTTCTTTTGGCGGTTCTGTTAATTCTATTTTTGTATTTTTAATAAATATTTTATCTGATGAATCGGTTTCAAAGTATAATTCGCCTTGGTAGTAAGTTTTTTCTTTCCAGTCGAGTTTTTCTAATTTTGACACGTATCTAGTTAAAGTGTGCCTTGCCATAAAATCTTGTATTTCAGTTTTACTTTTATTTTCAAAATTTTCATAAACTTTGGTAGGAGCTATTAAGTAAGTTCTCATAGATTTTTCGTTTACAAGAGCTGTTAAAAATTTTACCATGTTTTTACTTTCTAATGCAGTTACAAATTTGCCATTCCCCAAACTTCTCCAATAACCTTCAAGTTTGTTTGACATGTCTAAAGGAAGTGATCGTTTTTATTTCACACCTTTTGAAATAGTAATACATAACTGTAAATTAATTAAAAGTATTTTAAGAGCCTTTCCGGAATGTATATGGGATGAAGTTATTAAAGTTTATAAAGATGGCGAACCAGGAAATAAAATTTGGGGAGGATCATGGAAAAACTATTTAAAATCTGACAAAAATTATTTTTCAGAAGTAAGAAAGGATTTTTTTATTGATGTCAAATTAGACGATGATGAAGTTATAAATTTTGGTGTTGAACACATAAAAATTGGCAATGGAGAATGGGCTGTTAAAATGGGATTTTTAAAAACTGACAATTTGCTTCAAATGAGGCAAAAAATTAATGTGATAACAGGATGGTCTATATTTTCACAAAATGTTGCAGTGAAAAAAAATGATTCAGTCATTTCAGATATTGTCATAAAATATGTAGGCGATAAAAGTTATAATTATACTCCATTTAATAATTCCATGGATAAACATCAAGTAGAAGCCATAACTCAAAATTTTGAATTGACATCTTCTGATTGTTGTGTATATTTGACAACAATAAATAAAGTGTCTAAAAATCCAGAAATAAACCTGAAAATATGTTTTCCTCAAACCCCACCAGAAAACGTAGAACAATTCATCAAAAATAGTGAAACAGTTTTGAATTCAAAAAGTTTTCCTTATTCGCAAGAAGATTATGAAAAAATAATCCAAAGCCAAAATGAATTTGTCCAAACTACTTTGTCAGATCCAAGTCTTGACGAAATAGATTTGAAAGATAAAGTTGAAACTTTAAATTTTAAACTTCAACATTTTGAAACTAAAAAAAGATACAATGTTCGAAACATTTTCAATTCAATGGTTAATAAAGTTGATTATATAGAAATAAGATTCGTCGAAAAAGGGATAACTTATGATTATGTTTATGGTGAAAAACCTAAAAAAAACAGCGTACTTGAAAATAAGGCGAAAGTTATGATAGAATACTTTTTGGACAGCTACTTTTTCTGCATACACAAATTAGGATTTTATACAATTGTATTGTTTATATCAGAGTCAAATTTCACAAATTTCATTTTGAAAAATAAAAATTACGACAAAAGTCTCACAGAGATAATAGAAATAAGCAAAGACATTGGTGAAAAATTGTTCAGTGAATTTTTAGATTTATCTTTATTTGACATTGAAAATTTGTCAGATCTTAAAATCAAATTTAGTTGGAATGAGCTTGCAAATTTCAGCCATTATTTGAATTTGTCAATGGTTTTGGCTGAAATGAAGAAAAAGCTCGCTGATAAACATGATAATACAATTTTTGCAAGTTGCATCAAAAAACATCATGTATGTAAATGAATTTGAAAACTGGATTTATGGATCGCATATAGATTCTGCTGGCACAAACTTTTTTAGCTTTGTCAATATAAATGTTTATTTAGAGTATGTCAAAATAACATTTGACATTTACAAAAGTTATGAGTTTCAAATTGAAATTATAAAACAGATATTAAAATACCTTTGCAAACTGACAAAAGAAAGCAAACCAATAAACGAAGATGCGAAAGAGCTTTCAGAAGTTTTTGAAATGACAAGAAATAGCAAATATTTAGCCAGCACCGATCCAAAAAGATTTAAAGGGATACAAGATTCTGATGACGACAATCAGAAACGTTTTCAGTATGCGCAAACTTGCCAATATGGAGATCAACCAAGACTTGTCACTCAAGTTCAATATGAGAGCATGAATGAAGAAGAAAAAGAAAGAACGACTTGGTTGACAAATTTAACAACTGGCAAACCATTAATATTAATATGCCCTAAAGGAAGAAAAGAATTAAATTTCATGGTTGATGTAAATGGACCAACATTTGTAGATCCAGACAGCGGTAAGCTAATGACAATTTGCATAGTTTGTTGTAGAAAATGTCTACCACAAAATCTAGAAAGGCAAAAAAAAAAATGAAATATGTAAAAGTAAAGGATATTTTCCAGTTTCTAGCATTGCCAAAAGCCAAAATTTAAACCACATATTAAAACTTACATTTGTAAAATACACTCTTAGATTGTTGCACATACCAGATAAATACAAAAACATAATTGGGGCCAAAGATATATATTTCTTTGGACCGATATATGTCAAAAGTGTGGAATTAAAACTTGTAAATGCCATATGTGCAGCTTTAGATGTCGAATTTGAAGATTTCTGTGTCAATTGTAAATTGTATTTTGATGAAAATCCTGACGAATTTGCGAAGTTTTTAGATTGGTCAGATAGCAATTTAGATACCACCCCTGAATTGTTCTTTAATAGGGCGACCCTTATTAATAATATTAAAATGTCAACAAGAAATTTTTCATTTTATGAATATGCGATTTGCATTTTGGTAAATTTTGTTTTTAAACATAAAGTTCTAATTTTTGGAGACATGAGGCAGTATTCGAAAGATTTATTTATTTCAAATACTGACACTGATTTTATAGTTTTGATGTTCTTAGAAGACACTTATTTTCCTATAGTGGAAATGACCAATCCAACTTATAATGGTCAAAAATCTTCCTTGGAATTTTTCCACAGTCAAACATCAAATTTAATAAAAGGTATAGAAAACGCAATTGTCCAAAGCGATAAGTATACAGTTGAAATGGTAACTACCTTGTTTAAAAACATTGAAAAAGTGGCAAAAATAAATTTTGTTTATTCAAAGCCAAAATTGACAGGCCATGCAATAAGTGTCACATACCAAGATGAAACATTTTTCTTTCCGATACCACAATCTATAAAATACCCTATAAGCAAATATAATGATGATTCAACTGAATTTCCTTATTTTAAAACTCTGCTGGATTTTTGCGAAAAAATAAATTTGGATGTTTTAAAGTACAAAGTATGCAATTTTATGATTTACGGTGTTAAATTGTCAAATGGTGTAACTGCATATATAAAAGAAGAAGACCTAAATTATGAAGAAATAACATCTAAAAATCAAACAGTAGAATATCTATATGATGAACGTTTACTCTTTACTGCAAATGATTCTCAGATAAGAGAAAGAGATTTGGAAGTTGAACAAGCCTTCAAAATTGAAGGAGGAAAACAGCTGAGTTATCCTTTATATGTTCTTTTGGCGTTAAAAATGTTGAAAAATCACATTCCTGACTTTGAAAAATGCCAAAAAAGAGAATTCCTGAAAGGAATCTTAGCTTAAAAGCAATGAAATTGATTATGAATCAAAAAAGCAGATATACATACTGTATAGTTACAAACAAAATCCACTAGATTTTTTGCTGCTGTTTGATTTAGAAAAATTCAAAACAATTTCTGTTAAAATTTATGAGCAGATTTTGGTCAAAGACATGAAAAAACATGTTACAGTAGCCGAGTTTGATTCAGATTTCGAACAAAACTTGCTTTATACGCCATTTTCATTCGACAAAAAAATTGTTCTTAGTGAATCAATGTCCAAAAAGTATCCAAAAATATTTTTAGAAGAATTGACTTCTCCTTTTAGTGGCGATTTTTACTTTAATAATTTAAAATGCATAGTTGAACATACTGACATTTCTTTAAAAAATTCAAAAATGCAAAATGTCGAATTTTCAGACTTTTCCTCTTAATAACAGGTTTTGCAATTGTGGATTCATATTTGAAGTGAATTATTCTGAAGAATACGCTATTTGTTCAAATTGCGACAATAAAGTAGATATAAATAAATATTTTACTAAACCTTATAGTTATACTTGGTTTTTGAAAAAATCCGCCTTGAAGCATCATCTGCAAAGATATCTTGTTTGTTACGATTTAGACTTGTTATATAAAACAAGATTTAAATGCCCTATCCATAAAACAAATTATAAAAACTTCGTTATCGAGTCAAAAACGTATTTAACATGTCATCAATGCATAACAAACAAACTGTTTTAATAAAATCAATGAAAACAAATGATATATATGAAACAGCGACCATGATGTCAAAATTGTTAGAACTTTATGAAATAGGTTATATTGAATTAGATGAATGCCCAGAAGATATTACTGAAAAATGTAAATTATTAGCCGAATATTACCATAATTTTCTGGCGATTAAATACACTTGTTTTTCAAATGATAAAAAAATATACTTAAAGTGCAACACATCCACAAAAGATGACTTTATTCATGTTTGTGAAACAATGAAATATTAAGAAAGTCATTAAACGGTGTTGACATTTAAATATTTACATCATAATCTTATTTTTTTTACGATTATGACTATTTTTTCAAATATAAATCACCAAAATGTAAAACTCAAAATCGTCATTTTTGTCTTTTTTGGAAATTTCCAAAGAAAGTTCTCCTTTATAAGATTTTTCATAAAAATCATCAAAGTGCGTTTTTTTTGACAGATTTGATGGTCCTAAATAATAACATTGGTTTGTTAAATTGACAGCATTATTTAAAAAACTGGTACCTATTTGCTCTTCATTCATATATTGAACCATTTTTGTATTTGAGTAAAAAACTGCCACTTCTTTAAAGTTAAAATTGTCGGATTTAAAAAAGCTATCCGAAGTTAAAGGTTTAGATGCGCCTTTTTCATACATGAACCAAATACCATATAGCCTAGTGAAAGTTTCATTTACTACATTTATTCTTATTTTTTCATTTTTTGAAATTTCACTAAAATGAAACGGCTTGATTTTTAGCAGATTTTTTATGGTGGGCTCTATAGGTTTTTGAATTTTTAATGCTTTTTTTTGGCATTTTAAACACTTTTTTGAGTCAATTTTGTCATCATCCACAAAAAATCCACAATTGCACATCTTAGGATCAATGCTGCTAATTTCAACCATATTAGATGTTATCACTGCATTTGTTATAGGGTTTTCTACATTTTTGTGCAATTCAATGATAAGGTTGCAAGGCTCAAAAATTTTCAAGTCTTTATTCATTATAATGCTGGGGAGCGGCAAATAAATAGTCACATGCATTTCTGTTGAAGTCACCTTGAATATTTTTGGGAATTTTATAGAATCCATTTTTTGCCTTCCGCACCACCAGAGAAAATAAATGAAAGAATTGTAGTCCATATTGAAAATTTCAACATCGTTTTCATGCTGTTTTTTTAATTTTACAATGTATCTTTCGTAAAGTTTTAATATATTTAAATACAATGCATTGTCACTATAATCATCTGCGTTTAATCCTGTAATTTTTATTTTTACTGATATTTGATTTATTTGGCAAGCATTATCAATTTCAGTTTTAAATCCTTGCACTTTACCTATACCTACTTCTCCAGTTTGTTGAAATAAAAAACCATCTGTTTTATTATTTTGTTCCGAAGAATATATTTTATACATGTTAATAATTTACCATAAAGGTAGTTATGCAATATATTTCAACTTTCAAGTCTTCTGGTGATATTGAAACGTTTATATTACCAAACCTGCCAATTGGCTTTGCAAAAGAACACTTAGCTGTAATTTTTGCATCTTTTTCTATGTTTAAACCTGAACGAAAAGTACTATTTCCTTTAGAAAACACTATTTGTTTAAAATCTGAATGTCTACTATCATATTTATATCCATGTGTGTCTTTTTCATATTTTACATTGTTTCCACATTTTTTTATTTCAACATTTAAAAGGTTAAGGTTTGTTGGAATCACACAAAGTCTTTTCACAACAGTCCCTTCTTCAAAAGGAATATTAAAAATTTCTTCCCAATATAGTGTGTCTTTGCTTTTAGATAAAGTAAATTCAAAAACTTGGACTGTATTTAAGACTTTTACAAGTGGTTTTTCAATATTTTTTGGCAAATAATTACCGTCTATCATTATAAAATCATCGACTAAATTAATTTGTGAATAACCACTTGAAGGGTCAAATATTTTTTTATATTTAGCTATTCCACTTGAAACGTCTACCACTGTTTGGTCATATAAAATTTCTATTGTGAATTCATTGTCATCTCCTAAATCAGAGTCTATAGAGAAATTTTTATTGTCAAAGTTAAACCATGGAATGGCAAATTTAAGAATTTGCTCTCCTAATATTTCTAAAAACCTTGACCGCCTATAACCAAAATTTAAATTGATTGAAAGTAATTGATCACTATTTAATTCCATAATAGTTTCTTGATTTAATTTAATTTTAATCCATTTAACTATTTCTGAAATTGCTAAACTATCCGGCTTATAACCAGATTTTAGTTCATAAAAAATTTTAACACATAAAATAACTCCATTTATAGCAAAATTTTTAATTTTTGGCAATTTATAAAATGATGGCGTTGACCCCATAAAAGAGCCTTTTATTTTTTCCACTTCGAACGTTTCATTTTCAAAAATGTCTGTAATATCATCTATATTAGAAAAAAGCTTTTTAAAAACATTTTCTGGCAATTTTTTGCAAATGCCTTCTATGTCCCCCATTTATATAAATTATTCTTTATATAATTTGATCATATTAAATAAAACTTAAGTAAATTGAAAGCTTTATTTTAAAGTATGATTGTTATATAATAATAAATAAAATGGATAACGACTATATTTTATCAGAAAGTGTTGGTAGCTTTGTCGTGAAAACGAATAAAGGTTATTCTTATAATAGTCTGCCGACAAGCGACATAATCTCACCAATGATAAAAGAATTGCAAGAAAATGGAATTTTTGTATTAAATTACATGAGAGTTGAAAAAATTGAATATGATTTTATGCCGGATGACACTTCAAATTCACAAAACTTTAAAGATAAAGACATTTTGAATGAAGAATCAAAAGGGATTTATTCAAATGACAAAAAACTTTTTATATTGATAAATGAAGTAGACAAACAAAATAATATTTATGATTCGTTTTACTTTGATTTAGAAGAAAATAGTCTATGCGCAGCAATGGTCATAAAAAAATCTTTTTGCCTTTTTTATCCAAGGTTTAATGATAAAAAACCAGCAATGTGCAATGCCTTTTCTAATATGCAACTGGCAGATTATTTATTAATGTCAGGCAAAAAAAGGTATATATGCGGTGTTATATATGAAGGTGGGCCTATAGAAGATTGGTTAGAAAAGTGTATCGTTCTGAGTGGTTGTGTAAATTTTAAAACGATACAGCGTAAAATTACACTTTTGTCTAAAAAAATTTCAATAAGAGGCGATTATATGACAAATTTTAGACTTATTAACATGTTTGAAGATTTTTCAAACTTTATAAATATATATTTGCACCTAGGGCCACATTACGAAAAATTAAGAAATGAACCTTTCTACACAGTCATTTACAATATTTTCGAAAAAAAATTGAAAGCTGAATTCCCTGAAATGATGGTAGGAATAACATACAATCAAGAAAAGTTAAATATTCAGAAAGAAAAATTGTCAAAATTTAAAAATGTTTTAAATGATAAAGCGTTTTATCAAAATTTAACTTGGTTCCTTGAAGATTTAGAATGCAATTCAAAAACTGGAAAAAAGTTAAATAAAAAAGACAAAAAAGAAAAAAGCAAAACCGAAAAAGAAAGGAATTTTTATGAATGTTTAAGCGCAATCACAGTATTTTTGCAATTATACGAATATTGCTTAACCAAAAAAGTTGGAAATATGGTGACAAAAGATGAATGTGAATTTTTCGAAGAATTTTTAGATGTATATCTTTCCATGCCTTTGTTCAATTATAGAATTGAATTAATTGATGAATGGTATGAACTTGGGATAAGAAGACATGAAGTTATAAAAATAGAACAAGGAATTAGAGAAAATCTGATAATTGAATCCCAAAATTCATTCGAATACGAAATAATTCACGAACGTATCATTGATCAAATTTGGATATTTAGAGAAACATCAACACGTACTATATTTCTTGGAATAAATGAAGATTTTATAGAAACTGATCTTTGTTCAGATTTACTTTTTGGCTCTTTAGATATTTCTATTAACAAAAACAAGTTTTCAGTGATACTTTTTAATCCTAATTGCAAACTTCTTGTTGACATGATAGATGATTTGTCTGATGTTTCAAAAGAAGAAGCTATAAAAATGATTGAAAATGAAAACTCTGACATGGATTCATACGAATACGTTGTATATAGTGATGAAGATGGAAATTTGGTTTTGAGAATTATAGGTCCAAAAATTACAAATTATATTAAAGTTCCAAAGTTGGATTACCAATGGGTCAAAAAAAAGGATACAAAATATGTTTCAGATACAAACAAATGTTTAAAAGAAAAATCAGGCAGCGAATGGTTTTTTGATTTTAAAAAGTTTTAAAATCAATTTATTTACTTTGTTTGTTAAAATAATTTATCATTATAATTTATGAGCATAATTGATTAGCATGATTAATCAAGCATAGTCGATTTTAAGTTATAAAAAAAAAATAACAAAAAGCAATATCACAAATGCAACTAATTTATAAATAATGATATATTAAAATTTTATAACATATTTTTTTTTACCTCTAAAATCTAATCGGATTGGTATTTGAATTAGAACAACATTTTTTTATTGTAACATGTTGATCATAATTTTTCGGTGTGTTTGTGATGTGTGAATAAAAAATTTCAATGTTTAAATTTGATAATAAATCTGTAAATTCTACTACTATCATTTTTAATATTTTTCCGTCTTTATCGTCAAAATCTAAAATTTCAATATCATTACAGCCATATAAATCACTGTAAAAATTTAACTTGTAACTTTTAAATTTGCATTGTCTCATTTGCTTTAATACATAAATCACCTTAGTTTTTTTTGAATAACTACTATGAAGGCAGATACTGCCCAAATCTTTGCTATCATCATTCACATAAAATGTAAAAAGTTTTGTGTTATTTTCTATATGATCATTTGCGATTAGAGGTTTATTTTTAAATAAAAAACATAAGCTTTCTATTTCTGTCAAAAATTTCTTTGGACATTTTTTGTTTAATCTAAAAATATAGTTTGTATAATTTTTAACAGGGACAAAACCTAAAAAAACTTCAAAATTTTCTTTTTCATCTTTCATTATTAACGACATTTGCAATTTTTAATAGAGTATTAGAGATGGCGATTTTGTTTATATTGTTGAATGCGGATTTTGATTTTATTATTATACAAATAAAAAATGTAAATGTTAAAATAGGGCCGCCTTTAAAAAAAGTGTTTTTTAAAATATAAGAAATAATATATTTTATATTTTTAAAAATTAATAATTGATTTGCATATTTGTAATAGTACTAAAAATATTAAAATTACAAAGATGGCCGAAAAACCTCTTGCAAAAAATAACTTGTGTACCAATTTTGAAATTTGTGGCGTAAATACAATAAGTGAAACTTCAAAGATAGTTTTATCAAGTAAAAATATATCAATATATAGTATTGTAAAAGAATATGCAGAAATATCAATTGATATTTCAAAATGTAAATTGCTAAGGGTGATTAAATTTACAAAAAGTGTTTTTGTAAATAAAACTACAGAAAGTTTTCAGTTCATTTTAAAACTGCACGCTTGTGAAAATGATTCTGTATTTGTAAAAAAGATTGATAACATGAAATATGATTCTTTTATAATTATATATTTGCATTCAAAACATTCAGAAACTGAAACCTGGAATGTTGTAGAAATAGAACATGATTCAGTCAATATAAGTTTTACAGTAAAAAATGCAAAAATCACATCTTATAATGAAGATTGTGTTTTTGGTAAAGATGTCCAAACTGTGAAAGAAAAAGCAAGATTGAAAAGCAAAGAAAAAAATGAAAAATGCAAAATTGTAATTTATGATTAGTAGTAATTATTAAATATTTTTCATATAAACAATGCCATTTTCAATTTTTTATGTTTAAATGTAGACAAATCACAAGCAAATAAACCATAAATAAATCTTCAATGTTTGCAATGCCATTTTTGGCAAATAAGAACGCAATAAAATAAATATATAACTATCTTTTATATTGTTAAAAAATTTTCTATTTCGTATATTTTATATAAGATATAATAGTGCTAATAATTATAATCAACATGGAATCTGATAACTCTGAAAAAATTGTGAAAACAGATATAGTTTTTCAATATAAAATGCATAGCATGCTTGATTCAGGCACAAAGACGGTATTTGAACAAAACCTTAAAAGAAAAAAAGAAGGCGCACCAGAACAAGTAAAATTGTTTTTTCCTGTCAAAAGAGAAGGCAGTTTTGAAATCATTCAAGGTGATTATTTAACAATAAGAAAATTGCAAGTGTCCTACGAAATAAAACCTGACCTATTAAAACAAGAAAAATACGTAGAATTATTAGATGAAAAATGGTGTTTGACTAAAGAAGAAGTGTTTATAGCAACAGGAATCATTACCGACATGCTTTTGGAGATAACCATAGATGCTGTCAAGTTCGAAATAAAAAAACTTAAAGAGTCTCAAGGTCCAAATTTTGACATTGAAAAACCTAAAAAAAACAGCGTACTTGAAAATAAGGCGAAAGTTATGATAGAATACTTTTTGGACAGCTACTTTTTCTGCATACACAAATTAGGATTTTATACAATTGTATTGTTTATATCAGAGTCAAATTTCACAAATTTCATTTTGAAAAATAAAAATTACGACAAAAGTCTCACAGAGATAATAGAAATAAGCAAAGACATTGGTGAAAAATTGTTCAGTGAATTTTTAGATTTATCTTTATTTGACATTGAAAATTTGTCAGATCTTAAAATCAAATTTAGTTGGAATGAGCTTGCAAATTTCAGCCATTATTTGAATTTGTCAATGGTTTTGGCTGAAATGAAGAAAAAGCTCGCTGATAAACATGATAATACAATTTTTGCAAGTTGCATCAAAAAACATCATGTATGTAAATGAATTTGAAAACTGGATTTATGGATCGCATATAGATTCTGCTGGCACAAACTTTTTTAGCTTTGTCAATATAAATGTTTATTTAGAGTATGTCAAAATAACATTTGACATTTACAAAAGTTATGAGTTTCAAATTGAAATTATAAAACAGATATTAAAATACCTTTGCAAACTGACAAAAGAAAGCAAACCAATAAACGAAGATGCGAAAGAGCTTTCAGAAGTTTTTGAAATGACAAGAAATAGCAAATATTTAGCCAGCACCGATCCAAAAAGATTTAAAGGGATACAAGATTCTGATGACGACAATCAGAAACGTTTTCAGTATGCGCAAACTTGCCAATATGGAGATCAACCAAGACTTGTCACTCAAGTTCAATATGAGAGCATGAATGAAGAAGAAAAAGAAAGAACGACTTGGTTGACAAATTTAACAACTGGCAAACCATTAATATTAATATGCCCTAAAGGAAGAAAAGAATTAAATTTCATGGTTGATGTAAATGGACCAACATTTGTAGATCCAGACAGCGGTAAGCTAATGACAATTTGCATAGTTTGTTGTAGAAAATGTCTACCACAAAATCTAGAAAGGCAAAAAAAAATGAAATATGTAAAAGTAAAGGATATTTTCCAGTTTCTAGCATTGCCAAAAGCCAAAATTTAAACCACATATTAAAACTTACATTTGTAAAATACACTCTTAGATTGTTGCACATACCAGATAAATACAAAAACATAATTGGGGCCAAAGATATATATTTCTTTGGACCGATATATGTCAAAAGTGTGGAATTAAAACTTGTAAATGCCATATGTGCAGCTTTAGATGTCGAATTTGAAGATTTCTGTGTCAATTGTAAATTGTATTTTGATGAAAATCCTGACGAATTTGCGAAGTTTTTAGATTGGTCAGATAGCAATTTAGATACCACCCCTGAATTGTTCTTTAATAGGGCGACCCTTATTAATAATATTAAAATGTCAACAAGAAATTTTTCATTTTATGAATATGCGATTTGCATTTTGGTAAATTTTGTTTTTAAACATAAAGTTCTAATTTTTGGAGACATGAGGCAGTATTCGAAAGATTTATTTATTTCAAATACTGACACTGATTTTATAGTTTTGATGTTCTTAGAAGACACTTATTTTCCTATAGTGGAAATGACCAATCCAACTTATAATGGTCAAAAATCTTCCTTGGAATTTTTCCACAGTCAAACATCAAATTTAATAAAAGGTATAGAAAACGCAATTGTCCAAAGCGATAAGTATACAGTTGAAATGGTAACTACCTTGTTTAAAAACATTGAAAAAGTGGCAAAAATAAATTTTGTTTATTCAAAGCCAAAATTGACAGGCCATGCAATAAGTGTCACATACCAAGATGAAACATTTTTCTTTCCGATACCACAATCTATAAAATACCCTATAAGCAAATATAATGATGATTCAACTGAATTTCCTTATTTTAAAACTCTGCTGGATTTTTGCGAAAAAATAAATTTGGATGTTTTAAAGTACAAAGTATGCAATTTTATGATTTACGGTGTTAAATTGTCAAATGGTGTAACTGCATATATAAAAGAAGAAGACCTAAATTATGAAGAAATAACATCTAAAAATCAAACAGTAGAATATCTATATGATGAACGTTTACTCTTTACTGCAAATGATTCTCAGATAAGAGAAAGAGATTTGGAAGTTGAACAAGCCTTCAAAATTGAAGGAGGAAAACAGCTGAGTTATCCTTTATATGTTCTTTTGGCGTTAAAAATGTTGAAAAATCACATTCCTGACTTTGAAAAATGCCAAAAAAGAGAATTCCTGAAAGGAATCTTAGAAAAAACTGACTTTAAGAATATTTTGCTTAAAAGCAATGAAATTGATTATGAATCAAAAAAGCAGATATACATACTGTATTGTTACAAACAAAATCCACTAGATTTTTTGCTGCTGTTTGATTTAGAAAAATTCAAAACAATTTCTGTTAAAATTTATGAGCAGATTTTGGTCAAAGACATGAAAAAACATGTTACAGTAGCCGAGTTTGATTCAGATTTCGAACAAAACTTGCTTTATACGCCATTTTCATTCGACAAAAAAATTGTTCTTAGTGAATCAATGTCCAAAAAGTATCCAAAAATATTTTTAGAAGAATTGACTTCTCCTTTTAGTGGCGATTTTTACTTTAATAATTTAAAATGCATAGTTGAACATACTGACATTTCTTTAAAAAATTCAAAAATGCAAAATGTCGAATTTTCAGACTTTTCCTCTTAATAACAGGTTTTGCAATTGTGGATTCATATTTGAAGTGAATTATTCTGAAGAATACGCTATTTGTTCAAATTGCGACAATAAAGTAGATATAAATAAATATTTTACTAAACCTTATAGTTATACTTGGTTTTTGAAAAAATCCGCCTTGAAGCATCATCTGCAAAGATATCTTGTTTGTTACGATTTAGACTTGTTATATAAAACAAGATTTAAATGCCCTATCCATAAAACAAATTATAAAAACTTCGTTATCGAGTCAAAAACGTATTTAACATGTCATCAATGCATAACAAACAAACTGTTTTAATAAAATCAATGAAAACATATGATATATATGAAACAGCGACCATGATGTCAAAATTGTTAGAACTTTATGAAATAGGTTATATTGAATTAGATGAATGCCCAGAAGATATTACTGAAAAATGTAAATTATTAGCCGAATATTACCATAATTTTCTGGCGATTAAATACACTTGTTTTTCAAATGATAAAAAAATATACTTAAAGTGCAACACATCCACAAAAGATGACTTTATTCATGTTTGTGAAACAATGAAATATTAAGAAAGTCATTAAACGGTGTTGACATTTAAATATTTACATCATAATCTTATTTTTTTTACGATTATGACTATTTTTTCAAATATAAATCACCAAAATGTAAAACTCAAAATCGTCATTTTTGTCTTTTTTGGAAATTTCCAAAGAAAGTTCTCCTTTATAAGATTTTTCATAAAAATCATCAAAGTGCGTTTTTTTTGACAGATTTGATGGTCCTAAATAATAACATTGGTTTGTTAAATTGACAGCATTATTTAAAAAACTGGTACCTATTTGCTCTTCATTCATATATTGAACCATTTTTGTATTTGAGTAAAAAACTGCCACTTCTTTAAAGTTAAAATTGTCGGATTTAAAAAAGCTATCCGAAGTTAAAGGTTTAGATGCGCCTTTTTCATACATGAACCAAATACCATATAGCCTAGTGAAAGTTTCATTTACTACATTTATTCTTATTTTTTCATTTTTTGAAATTTCACTAAAATGAAACGGCTTGATTTTTAGCAGATTTTTTATGGTGGGCTCTATAGGTTTTTGAATTTTTAATGCTTTTTTTTGGCATTTTAAACACTTTTTTGAGTCAATTTTGTCATCATCCACAAAAAATCCACAATTGCACATCTTAGGATCAATGCTGCTAATTTCAACCATATTAGATGTTATCACTGCATTTGTTATAGGGTTTTCTACATTTTTGTGCAATTCAATGATAAGGTTGCAAGGCTCAAAAATTTTCAAGTCTTTATTCATTATAATGCTGGGGAGCGGCAAATAAATAGTCACATGCATTTCTGTTGAAGTCACCTTGAATATTTTTGGGAATTTTATAGAATCCATTTTTTGCCTTCCGCACCACCAGAGAAAATAAATGAAAGAATTGTAGTCCATATTGAAAATTTCAACATCGTTTTCATGCTGTTTTTTTAATTTTACAATGTATCTTTCGTAAAGTTTTAATATATTTAAATACAATGCATTGTCACTATAATCATCTGCGTTTAATCCTGTAATTTTTATTTTTACTGATATTTGATTTATTTGGCAAGCATTATCAATTTCAGTTTTAAATCCTTGCACTTTACCTATACCTACTTCTCCAGTTTGTTGAAATAAAAAACCATCTGTTTTATTATTTTGTTCCGAAGAATATATTTTATACATGTCAATAATTTACCATAAAGGTAGTTATGCAATATATTTCAACTTTCAAGTCTTCTGGTGATATTGAAACGTTTATATTACCAAACCTGCCAATTGGCTTTGCAAAAGAACACTTAGCTGTAATTTTTGCATCTTTTTCTATGTTTAAACCTGAACGAAAAGTACTATTTCCTTTAGAAAACACTATTTGTTTAAAATCTGAATGTCTACTATCATATTTATATCCATGTGTGTCTTTTTCATATTTTACATTGTTTCCACATTTTTTTATTTCAACATTTAAAAGGTTAAGGTTTGTTGGAATCACACAAAGTCTTTTCACAACAGTCCCTTCTTCAAAAGGAATATTAAAAATTTCTTCCCAATATAGTGTGTCTTTGCTTTTAGATAAAGTAAATTCAAAAACTTGGACTGTATTTAAGACTTTTACAAGTGGTTTTTCAATATTTTTTGGCAAATAATTACCGTCTATCATTATAAAATCATCGACTAAATTAATTTGTGAATAACCACTTGAAGGGTCAAATATTTTTTTATATTTAGCTATTCCACTTGAAACGTCTACCACTGTTTGGTCATATAAAATTTCTATTGTGAATTCATTGTCATCTCCTAAATCAGAGTCTATAGAGAAATTTTTATTGTCAAAGTTAAACCATGGAATGGCAAATTTAAGAATTTGCTCTCCTAATATTTCTAAAAACCTTGACCGCCTATAACCAAAATTTAAATTGATTGAAAGTAATTGATCACTATTTAATTCCATAATAGTTTCTTGATTTAATTTAATTTTAATCCATTTAACTATTTCTGAAATTGCTAAACTATCCGGCTTATAACCAGATTTTAGTTCATAAAAAATTTTAACACATAAAATAACTCCATTTATAGCAAAATTTTTAATTTTTGGCAATTTATAAAATGATGGCGTTGACCCCATAAAAGAGCCTTTTATTTTTTCCACTTCGAACGTTTCATTTTCAAAAATGTCTGTAATATCATCTATATTAGAAAAAAGCTTTTTAAAAACATTTTCTGGCAATTTTTTGCAAATGCCTTCTATGTCCCCCATTTATATAAATTATTCTTTATATAATTTGATCATATTAAATAAAACTTAAGTAAATTGAAAGCTTTATTTTAAAGTATGATTGTTATATAATAATAAATAAAATGGATAACGACTATATTTTATCAGAAAGTGTTGGTAGCTTTGTCGTGAAAACGAATAAAGGTTATTCTTATAATAGTCTGCCGACAAGCGACATAATCTCACCAATGATAAAAGAATTGCAAGAAAATGGAATTTTTGTATTAAATTACATGAGAGTTGAAAAAATTGAATATGATTTTATGCCGGATGACACTTCAAATTCACAAAACTTTAAAGATAAAGACATTTTGAATGAAGAATCAAAAGGGATTTATTCAAATGACAAAAAACTTTTTATATTGATAAATGAAGTAGACAAACAAAATAATATTTATGATTCGTTTTACTTTGATTTAGAAGAAAATAGTCTATGCGCAGCAATGGTCATAAAAAAATCTTTTTGCCTTTTTTATCCAAGGTTTAATGATAAAAAACCAGCAATGTGCAATGCCTTTTCTAATATGCAACTGGCAGATTATTTATTAATGTCAGGCAAAAAAAGGTATATATGCGGTGTTATATATGAAGGTGGGCCTATAGAAGATTGGTTAGAAAAGTGTATCGTTCTGAGTGGTTGTGTAAATTTTAAAACGATACAGCGTAAAATTACACTTTTGTCTAAAAAAATTTCAATAAGAGGCGATTATATGACAAATTTTAGACTTATTAACATGTTTGAAGATTTTTCAAACTTTATAAATATATATTTGCACCTAGGGCCACATTACGAAAAATTAAGAAATGAACCTTTCTACACAGTCATTTACAATATTTTCGAAAAAAAATTGAAAGCTGAATTCCCTGAAATGATGGTAGGAATAACATACAATCAAGAAAAGTTAAATATTCAGAAAGAAAAATTGTCAAAATTTAAAAATGTTTTAAATGATAAAGCGTTTTATCAAAATTTAACTTGGTTCCTTGAAGATTTAGAATGCAATTCAAAAACTGGAAAAAAGTTAAATAAAAAAGACAAAAAAGAAAAAAGCAAAACCGAAAAAGAAAGGAATTTTTATGAATGTTTAAGCGCAATCACAGTATTTTTGCAATTATACGAATATTGCTTAACCAAAAAAGTTGGAAATATGGTGACAAAAGATGAATGTGAATTTTTCGAAGAATTTTTAGATGTATATCTTTCCATGCCTTTGTTCAATTATAGAATTGAATTAATTGATGAATGGTATGAACTTGGGATAAGAAGACATGAAGTTATAAAAATAGAACAAGGAATTAGAGAAAATCTGATAATTGAATCCCAAAATTCATTCGAATACGAAATAATTCACGAACGTATCATTGATCAAATTTGGATATTTAGAGAAACATCAACACGTACTATATTTCTTGGAATAAATGAAGATTTTATAGAAACTGATCTTTGTTCAGATTTACTTTTTGGCTCTTTAGATATTTCTATTAACAAAAACAAGTTTTCAGTGATACTTTTTAATCCTAATTGCAAACTTCTTGTTGACATGATAGATGATTTGTCTGATGTTTCAAAAGAAGAAGCTATAAAAATGATTGAAAATGAAAACTCTGACATGGATTCATACGAATACGTTGTATATAGTGATGAAGATGGAAATTTGGTTTTGAGAATTATAGGTCCAAAAATTACAAATTATATTAAAGTTCCAAAGTTGGATTACCAATGGGTCAAAAAAAAGGATACAAAATATGTTTCAGATACAAACAAATGTTTAAAAGAAAAATCAGGCAGCGAATGGTTTTTTGATTTTAAAAAGTTTTAAAATCAATTTATTTACTTTGTTTGTTAAAATAATTTATCATTATAATTTATGAGCATAATTGATTAGCATGATTAATCAAGCATAGTCGATTTTAAGTTATAAAAAAAAAATAACAAAAAGCAATATCACAAATGCAACTAATTTATAAATAATGATATATTAAAATTTTATAACATATTTTTTTTTACCTCTAAAATCTAATCGGATTGGTATTTGAATTAGAACAACATTTTTTTATTGTAACATGTTGATCATAATTTTTCGGTGTGTTTGTGATGTGTGAATAAAAAATTTCAATGTTTAAATTTGATAATAAATCTGTAAATTCTACTACTATCATTTTTAATATTTTTCCGTCTTTATCGTCAAAATCTAAAATTTCAATATCATTACAGCCATATAAATCACTGTAAAAATTTAACTTGTAACTTTTAAATTTGCATTGTCTCATTTGCTTTAATACATAAATCACCTTAGTTTTTTTTGAATAACTACTATGAAGGCAGATACTGCCCAAATCTTTGCTATCATCATTCACATAAAATGTAAAAAGTTTTGTGTTATTTTCTATATGATCATTTGCGATTAGAGGTTTATTTCTAAATAAAAAACATAAGCTTTCTATTTCTGTCAAAAATTTCTTTGGACATTTTTTGTTTAATCTAAAAATATAGTTTGTATAATTTTTAACAGGGACAAAACCTAAAAAAACTTCAAAATTTTCTTTTTCATCTTTCATTATTAACGACATTTGCAATTTTTAATAGAGTATTAGAGATGGCGATTTTGTTTATATTGTTGAATGCGGATTTTGATTTTATTATTATACAAATAAAAAATGTAAATGTTAAAATAGGGCCGCCTTTAAAAAAAGTGTTTTTTAAAATATAAGAAATAATATATTTTATATTTTTAAAAATTAATAATTGATTTGCATATTTGTAATAGTACTAAAAATATTAAAATTACAAAGATGGCCGAAAAACCTCTTGCAAAAAATAACTTGTGTACCAATTTTGAAATTTGTGGCGTAAATACAATAAGTGAAACTTCAAAGATAGTTTTATCAAGTAAAAATATATCAATATATAGTATTGTAAAAGAATATGCAGAAATATCAATTGATATTTCAAAATGTAAATTGCTAAGGGTGATTAAATTTACAAAAAGTGTTTTTGTAAATAAAACTACAGAAAGTTTTCAGTTCATTTTAAAACTGCACGCTTGTGAAAATGATTCTGTATTTGTAAAAAAGATTGATAACATGAAATATGATTCTTTTATAATTATATATTTGCATTCAAAACATTCAGAAACTGAAACCTGGAATGTTGTAGAAATAGAACATGATTCAGTCAATATAAGTTTTACAGTAAAAAAATGCAAAAATCACATCTTATAATGAAGATTGTGTTTTTGGTAAAGATGTCCAAACTGTGAAAGAAAAAGCAAGATTGAAAAGCAAAGAAAAAAATGAAAAATGCAAAATTGTAATTTATGATTAGTAGTAATTATTAAATATTTTTCATATAAACAATGCCATTTTCAATTTTTTATGTTTAAATGTAGACAAATCACAAGCAAATAAACCATAAATAAATCTTCAATGTTTGCAATGCCATTTTTGGCAAATAAGAACGCAATAAAATAAATATATAACTATCTTTTATATTGTTAAAAAATTTTCTATTTCGTATATTTTATATAAGATATAATAGTGCTAATAATTATAATCAACATGGAATCTGATAACTCTGAAAAAATTGTGAAAACAGATATAGTTTTTCAATATAAAATGCATAGCATGCTTGATTCAGGCACAAAGACGGTATTTGAACAAAACCTTAAAAGAAAAAAAGAAGGCGCACCAGAACAAGTAAAATTGTTTTTTCCTGTCAAAAGAGAAGGCAGTTTTGAAATCATTCAAGGTGATTATTTAACAATAAGAAAATTGCAAGTGTCCTACGAAATAAAACCTGACCTATTAAAACAAGAAAAATACGTAGAATTATTAGATGAAAAATGGTGTTTGACTAAAGAAGAAGTGTTTATAGCAACAGGAATCATTACCGACATGCTTTTGGAGATAACCATAGATGCTGTCAAGTTCGAAATAAAAAAACTTAAAGAGTCTCAAGGTCCAAATTTTGACATTGAACTCTTAAATAAAAGAATAAAAATGTTAAATGTAAATGAAGTGAGAATGAGCTTGGTAAGTGGTCCAGAAGAAAGAGGCGGAAGAGCTAAAACTGACGAAGAACTGGAGCTAGAAAAAGAAGTAAATAAAAGAATTATAGAAGGTTTAAGATTAGAGCAGAGACGTCAAGAAAGAAAAAAAGAAGAAGAAGAAAGAGAAGAGAAGAAAAAAAAGAAAGAAGAGGAAGAGAAGGAAAAAGGAAAAGAGAAGAAAAAGAAGAAAGAAGAGGAAGAGAAGGAAAAAGGAAAAGAGAAGAAAAAGAAGAAAGAAGAGGAAGAGAAGGAAAAAGGAAAAGAGAAGAAAAAGAAGAAAAAATCATGTAAAAAAAAAAGAAAAAGTAAAAGATGATGCATTTTATTTGCATATTTTATCTTGCGCTTTAAATTATTTTACTGAAAAGAATTTGATGATTATTTATAAAATAAAAGAAGCTAAGCTTCTTTTTTTCTGCAACTTTTCGTTGTCTGCCATTAAAACTGCTTGTGATTTAAGCTTTCTATATTTATTTGTAGATTTAAAGACATTAACATGTATGTAAATATAATTTAACTTTGAAAATATTTTTCACCTTTTTAAAAATTATACTTTGTTTATCCAATTTAACTTAAATCGCTAAACTTTATTATTCTCTTTGCTATAATATAAAGTTGTTTATTTCATGATTTATCATGGGTACAATTAAAAAAATAGACACAGAAAAAAAAAATAAAGAGTTTTCTGTATTTAGATCATTGATTTTTACAATATTTGAATCGGCAGCCAAAACAGTTTTAGATGAAAATAAGATTAAAAAAACTAAAGGCGCACCGGAAAAAAAAATGAGTTTTTACACCATAAAAAGACATATTAACTTCAGTTTAACTTTAAATGGCGTGAAAAGTGTAAAAAAAGTAATTTTCTCATTTAGTATAAAACCAGAACTTCTTTCAGGTGAATATTTTAGAGACTCATTAAGGACAAAATGGTATTTGACAGAAGAAGAAGTGTTTAAAGCAACTGAAATAAGTTGCATAATAGCTTTAGAAGCAATAATAAATTATAGCAAAAATAAAATGAAAAAGATCGAGCAAAATAAAAAAGGTATGTTTCTTACTTTAAAAGATATAGACAGTGAATTTGAATATTTAGATTTAAATTACTCAGATTTGATTTTTGAAAAAAATCTGGAAAAAGTTGACAAAACCGATGAAGAAAAAATTATAGCAAAAAAAGTAGAAAAAGAAATAATAGCGGCGCTAAAATAATTGTAAAATAAAGTTTGTTCTTATACAATATTAACATATTTTAACTCTGTTAAGTGAAAAAATGGATAAAAAAGAAATATTTCTTTGCCATATTTGCTATTTTTCTTATATTCTTTTGCCTCCTAAAATTCTATTTTTGTGCCTTTGTTGTATAATTTAGTTGTATTTGAAAATCAATAGTGAAAAATTTTCATTGCCATTTATAAATATGTGAAGTAATAACTGCAAAAAAATGTCATGTAATTTTATTTTTTTGCAACTTTATTGTTTCTTTAAAAATTCTTATAGTTTATATTGTGTTATATATCAATAACTGTAAATCTAATTTTTGCAAAACCGCCACAAATTTGTTTTTATTAAAATGTCTAAAAAAATTTCAGAAAAAAAAGTGCTACTTGACGAATTTATATTAGATTGGAACTTAGAAAAAGCAAATGCAGCTGAAAGCGCAAAAGAAAATTATAGAGGACAAGATCTCGCAGATTTATTACAAGAAAGTGAAGAAAGAAAAAAAGAAGCAGTACAAATTGCAGAGCCAATAAAAAAAACAGTTCCAGTCAGACAATTATTGGACCAAAAATTTTTGTCGATAATAGCACCAGAAATAGTTCACAATTTAAACAGGACAAAAGAAATAGAAGAGTTAATAAATGTTTATTCTTTAAATACGGTACGGTCAGTATCGATATTTAAAAAGTGGGAAGAAACTTTAGAAAAAGAATATTCATCTGACGAATATAAACATGAAAAATATAGAATAAAAGAATTATCTTCTTTGCGCAAATTAATAATTTCATCTAATAATTCATACTCAATAAATATTTTGACAAATGCTTTAAGTATTTTGAAAAACAATTTGGAAATATTAGAAAAAGCAGCCGTTGGCGTTTAAAAAGAATAAATACAAGGTAAAATGTTACTTATTTTGGCATTTTTTATCAAAATTGAAATGTTTTATGATTGTCAAAAAATATCAGCCTTGAAATTTTGTATTTGAAAATTTATTATAATTGCATTTTTTTACATTTTTTTTTGCTTTTGTCGACTTTAAAAATTTTGTAATTTATCTTTATTATGTATAATTAGTTTCAAATTTAACTTTCTTATTATAAAACTATTTGTGAAACTGTTTATAAACTGTTTGTGAAAATGGATGTTGAAATTCAAAAAATATGGAGGTCAGAAGAAGAAAAAAACGCAAAAAAATCAACAACATTAAATAAATTAACAAAGTTCAGTAGTATATTAAAAGAAAGTGCAGAAAGAATAAAAGAAGCAAAAAGTATTGTCGAGGAGATAAAGAAAAAAGAAACAGTTTACACATTGTTCAATTCAAATTTAACATACGCGATAGTGCCAGAAATACAACATACTTTAGACAGGATAAAATACCTAGGAGAATTATTAACTTTATATAATCAAAGTTCATCATGGTCTTTAATAGCATGTGAAGAATGGGAAAAAGCTTTGGTAAAAGAGCTTAAAAGTTCTGTAATTAGCGATGATTGTTTAAAAGTAGAAAAATTAGTTTTGACACATAAATTAAAAATTTCATTAAATGATTCTATTTCAAAAGCTTATTTGGTAGAGAGTTTAAATATTGAGAAAAAAAATCTAGAACTTTTAAGAGGTGGAAAAAAAGACACTGTTTAAAATAATACTGCTGCCCCCATTATTTCCTTATTAATCACCTATAAATCAAAAAAAACCGCATTTTATGTTTTTCTGTCAAATTTAAAATGTTCTGTTAAATTTAACATTGTTTAATTCATAAATTTTAAAAAGTGACTAAGTTTCTTTTTTTTGCAGAATAAATTAATAAATCTCATGTCAATATAAATCGACATGTTTCAATATTATAATTTGTCATGTCGCATAAGAAATTATAAAAAAATAGATTTATTATAATATTTTGCACATTTAAAATTTTTCTAATTCATTTGACTTAAATAATATATAATCATTTTAAACTTTGCATTTCTATTTTATAATAATATCCAAATGGCATCTTATTGTTTTGTAGAAAAATGTTCAGAAAACAACGATTGTTTTGAATTAAAAGTAATGGACGTGTTTAATTTGACAACAAAAACGGTGATTGATGAAAGTAAAAAAAGGTTCAGGCAAAATGCTCCAAAGCAAACAGCTGTATTTCCTTTTGTTACAAAATATGGTAAAATAAAAACTGTTATTAATGGTGCTTTAGAATATAAAACAGTAAATTTATCATTTCAAATTGCACCAGAAAACACTCTTGACAAAGAAACATTTGAATCTATAAGAGACTGTTGGTATTTGACAGAAAATCAAGTACATAAAGCCACAGAAATTGCCGCTGAAATTGGCTTAGAAATGTTCATAAAAAATATAGAACGCCATATAGAAAATTTCATAAAGAAAAATGAAAATTTAATAATTGATTCATACGTTGTGAGCGAAGAAATCGAAAAATTTAAAATTAAAATCTTAGGAAGCGCTAATGTAGAGCCAAATAACCTACTGCATTATGAAACTGAAAAAAGAACCGCAGAAGCAAAAAAAGTGAAGCATAAAATCATTAGTGATTTGGAAGTTTTATATAGAAAGCAAGACAGGAAAAGAAGGAGAAGGCAAAGGATAGCAAAAGCAAAGAAAGATCAAAAGATTTAATAAAAATCATGTTGTAATTTGTTAATTTCTGTTTAATTTGTTTAAAACTAATAAGAAACTTAGTTTCTTTTTTTTAAAAAAATAAGTGGCCGATTTAACAACAAAAAAACAACTTTTGATAATATTTTATACTTTTAAAAAATTTCTACTCATTTATTTTATATTACTTATACTAATTAAGATATTATTTTATTTTATGACTTCACAGCTTAACAATCGTAATAAAAATGGCAATTTGCAATCCAACACAAGAAGATATATCAATAGAAGAAAGTTATGACTTAAAAATAGAAGCTTTGATTTATTCAGCGACGTCTTTGATATATGAAGTAAACCTCAAAAGAAAAAATCAGGGCATACCAGAACAAACGAAGTCAACTGTTAAAGTTACAAAACATAAAAAAATTAATGTGTTGTGTGAAGGTGTTATAAGAAGAAAAACTATGAAATTAGATTACGAATTTACACCAGAAGTTCTTATGGATGGGCCAAATTCAGAACTAGTAAAAGAAAAATGGTATTTAACAGAGAAACAACTACGTAAAGCAACAAATACTGTTGCTTCCATGGTTTTGGATCTTCTAGAAGAACAAGCTAAATATAAAAAAAAGCAGATAGAAAAAGAAAATAAAGAGTCAAGCTTAGAGCAAAAAGATATAAATGAAGAATTAGATAAATTACAAAAAACTTATGACACATCAACTGCGATGAACAAAGCGTTAAACAAAGATGGACAGTATAAAACTGAAGAATCAGCAAAAATCGCAGAATTAGTCAGAAAAAGAATTTCTGAAGAATTAAATGACATGTTCAAAGCTCATGATAAAGAAACAGCCAAAAAAAGTCAGAAAGCGCAAAAAAGCAAAAAAGGTAAAAAAAGATCTAAATAGATTTTTAATAGTCTTGGTAAATTTGCCAAGCTTTGATGTATTTCTTTAACGTGCATTTGTGTTTATAAGAAGTTGAGCTTCTTTTTTTAATAGTCGAGGAGAGGGGTGGGAAAAAAAGAAATTGAACCTTAAAAGTTAAAAAAATGTTTAAAACCGACAAACGTGTTGACATTTCCTGCATTACTGGCAAATAAAATACGAAATTGACTTAAAAATTAAAAAAAATCACATTATTTTAGCTATTAAAAATTTTCTATTTAGATTATTTTATATATGATTAATATTAATTAAAATCTTAAAATCTTTACATGATAACTTATAACGTGTTGACAATTGCAGCAATATGGGAATTTTAAGCATGTCAGAAAGATTCTACCAGCTTTGTGAATTTAAATCAATGTTGTATACAGTTTTTTATTCGGCAGCTGAGGCGATTTTTGAACAGAACTCTTTTAGATGTTCTGAAGGGTTTCCAGAACAAGAATTATATTTTCCAAAAATCACAAAGCATAAAGATTTTAATGTAACCTTGAAAAATATTACACATACTAAAAAAGCAGAAGTATCATATTCGGTATCACCAGATTTAAGTCTAGATGAAGACGCTATACTTACATCAGATATAAAATGGTATCTAACAAAAGAGCAAACAACTGAAGCCACAGAATTTTGTGTTATTATAGCTTTAAATGCGATTGTTGATTATTCTCAAAAAAAAATTGAAAAACTTGAAGAAAGAATTAAAAACAAGTCTTATACTTTCCAACAAATAACTGATGAATTATATTATTTAGATCTAATGTATAGAGACAATACTATTGTGAAAGATAAAGGAATGACTTTTATGAATAGTGATGAAGAAGCTTTAGCAAAAAAAGTAGAAGAAATCATAACACAACATCTGAAAAAAATGTTTGAGGAATAAAAATTTGCAAAAAGAAAGTCAAAAAGGCAAGAAGGCTCTTTTTCCAAAAAAAATAAGGGCGCTGCCTTATAACATGTCTTCTATGTCTTTTACGACTCCAGCCCCAGCCGAATAACTAACGCTTTATTTAAGCCTTAATTTTTATTTTAGATGGCAAGCTTTAGCTAACACTTTTTATGCCGCATAAATATATATTGTTTATTAAACAAGGAGCTCAGCTTCTTTTTTTTTGATTCATTCAAAGTTCTAAAAACTGGAAAGTTAAAACAAACTGGAAAATTAAAACAAACTGGAAAATTAAAACAAATTACTATAAGTAATTTTAATTACTATAAGTAACTTTAATTACTACAGTCACTACTATTTGGCGGTTTTTGGCTTTGCCGAGAAAGGCCGAGAAAAAAACAAAAAAGTCGAGGAAAAACAAAAAGCCAAAAAAGGCCGAAAAAAAACAAAAAGGCCAAAAAAGACCCCAAAAAAAACAAAAAAGTCGAGGAAAGCCGAGGAAAAACAAAAAGCCAAAAAAGCCAAAAAAGCCAAAAAAAAAGCCAAAAAAGCCAAAAAAAAACAAAAAGGTCAAAAAAGCCAAAAAAGCCAAAAAAGCCAAAAAAAAACAAAAAGGCCAAAAAAGCGACACTAAAAATTTTAATAAATACCAGCGCTATTTTTAAACGAAAGTATTAAAAATAATACTTTATTTTTTAACTATGATTTTTGTTATATAAGTAAAAAAAACGGACAGAGAAAAAAGATAAAAAATCATATCTTTTTCTTTGTCACGTTTATATATAAACAAAAAAAACATTTATTTTTGACCATTATTTTTTTGTCATATAAGTAAAAAAATGTCACAAAAGAAAAACATATAAAATTATACATGTTTATCTTTGCGACATAATATTTAAACAAAAAAACATTTATTTTTGACCATTATTTTTTTGTCATATAAGTAAAAAAATGTCACAAAAGAAAAACATATAAAATTATACATGTTTATCTTTGCGACATAATATTTAAACAAAAAAAAACATTTATTTTTAACTGTAATATTTTCTTTATTATTATATTATTTATTATTTTTACATTATTAATTTTCTTGTAAGGTTTGTAAACTATTTTTAAATAAAAATGTGTGAAAACATATTAGATGTGCCATATTTGTTAAATGTGCTTAGGTTAAATTGGAGATCAGAGGAAGCAAAAATGGCAAATAATGCGCCAGAGGTAATACAATCAAGACACTTTTTAATATTAGAAAAAGGAAGCAAAGAAAGGTTTGTATCAGCAAATTTGACAATTGCCGATGTAAATAAGATAATTAATTTCGACCCTTTATTTTATTCTGATAAGCCATTAAAACTGTCAAAAAAAAAAGAAGAAGTTGGGCTAAAAATAAAAGAAATAAAAGAAGAATTAAAAAGGTTTTATGTAGAAAATGAATATTCCATTGTGGCATGGGAAGAATGGGAAAAGGCTTACTTAAAAATTCCTGTTCTTGACCATCCTAGCAGTAGAACTACACAAGAAATAGAAAGAGCAGCTTTAAAAAATAGCTTATCTGATAAAAAAACTAATATTATAGCTAGAAATTCAAAATGTATAACAATTTTGTCAAACATATTGAACTCTTTGAATTTGCACCTGGATGGCTTAAACGGCGTTGAACCATCAACTTATGTGTAAATTAACAGCTTGCTCAGTTTAAATTTTAATTCTTAAATTTAACTAAGAAACTTAGTTTCTTTTTTTTAATTTAATTATAGATTTTGCCAAAAAAAAATATTTAAGCCGCATTTGCCTTATTATTTTGACGTAATTCATTGTTATTTGACTTTTTCGTTTATTATGAAATTTTTTATAGAATGTTTTATAATATAAATACATATTATATAAATAATATATACATGATATATAAATATTGCACATATATATTCAGCTTGTTTTTGTGTAAAGTGAAATAATATTTTACATAAGATGTTTAAATATTCGCCAAATGACACAGACAAAAAAGATAAAACAAATAAAAAGTTATATTTTAGACATATAGCAAATCTGTGTCATGTTAAAAAAAATGAAGCAGATGATCTTGCCAAAACTGTAAAAGGGATACTTGAAATAGATCCTTCATTTTATGTCGATAGACCTTTTGAGTTGCTGGCAAAAAAATGTGAACTAGAAGAAATAATAACAAAGATAAAAACTTTGTCAGATATCTGCATCGCTGAATCTAATATTTTTCCTGCAAGATTCGAGCTGTGGAAAGAAGAATTCCTAAAAGAAGTTTTTTCTGATTATTCTTATTCAGAATCAGATATAGGAGATGAAAAGTTCAGATTACATGATGTAAACCTCGCGCGTGAGATGTTAATTTTAGACAAATATAAAATTACTATAAACAGTTTTAAAAAAACACTGGAATCTGCAATTTTATACATGGAAATTTTAGAAAAATTGTAAATAAGAAGCCTGCGAGTTGTAAATATCAAATAAAATTATAAAGAAACTTAGTTTCTTTTTTTTTTTTGAAAAAAACAATTTGTTATAAAAAATGATTTGTCGTTATTTTATAGATTCAAAAATTTGTTTATAATAAATAATCAGTGAAATACTTTGTTTATTAATACTTTGACAGTTGCTTCTTCATATAAAATGTATAAACTTGTATTAGTAAACGGTAAAACACTTACTGAGCGCAAGTTAGAATGGCATTTAAAAGAGCCAATAATTGCAAAAAAAGCTTCAGAAATGGGCAAACTTTTGTATTTTGAGAGATCTGAATTGTCAAGTAAAGACAGAAAAAAAACAGTAAATAAAATACATTCTAAAGTGTGCAGACTTATTAAAATTAACCCTGTAAAATATCTAAATAACCCTTCCCAATTGTTAAAAAAAATAAAAATGACAAAAGAAATGGCAAAAGAATTGCAAATTTCATTGGCATATTGCAATGTTGGATGTGAACACTTTGAAATGTCGTGGGACTTGTGGAAAAGATCTTACATAAAAGAAATATCATATTTTCATGGCAAATCACAAGAAAATTTCAAAAAAGAATTAAAAAATATAAAAAAATGGCTCTCTTTGCGTAAAAAAATAATATTGGAAAGAAATTCTATTTCCATGAAAATTTTAATGAAAGATTTTAAATATTTAAAGATGTATTTAGAAAATTTAGAAAATTTGCTATAAATGATAAAATTATAAATTTTTCATTTGTTTTTAAAGCATAAATTTGCAATTTATCAATTTTTTAAAATACTATATATTATTTTATAATATTTACATAAAATTTATACTTTTATAATTTAAACAGTTTATAAACCATAATTAATCTTTTCATTTAAGATGTTTAAAAACCTTGACGACTTTTGGGATTCAGAAAAAGCAAAAACCGCTAACAAAGCAGTAAATGTACTCAGATTTTCAAAAGTAAAATGTCTATTATCCGATAGTGAAGAAAGAAAAAAAGAATCAGGTGACATTTATACTATCATAAAAAGTACAAAAATAGTTTATCCTTTATTAAATAAAAAGTTTGAAGAAACAATTAAAGTAGAAATAAAAAATAATGCAGAAAGGGTCAAAGAATTAGAATACTTATTGAAATTGTTTTCTGATGAAGCCACACATTCCATGGCAATACTTGAAGAGTGCGAAAAATGTTTTGAAACGCCAGATTTTTATGAAGATTTTAGAGAAAGAGATCATAAAAAATCAAACTCAAAAACAACATTTGTAATGCGAAAATTAATAATTTCGTCAAACAATTCGGTCGCAATAAATAACATAGTAGAAGCTTTAGTTTTTCAAAGAAAAAATTTGGAAATCTTAGAAAAATCAATAGCTGATGATAAAAAATCTGACGATTCTGAATAATAACAATAAACTATATACTAAACTTAAAAAGTAAGATGACATTCAAAGTTTTTATTATGTTATAACATTTTAATGATAAACTATAAAGAACTAAGTTTCTTTTTTTAAACAGCTTGATTGTAAAAATTTAGCGCAAATATTAGATGCCCACTGCACCTCATTATAAAAAAAAATGCTGACATAATTAATTATTATTTGGCATTTTTGTCAGTTATTTATTTTTTTATAGAACATTAAGGATTACATTTATCAATTACGAAGATTAACTGTTTATAAATTTTAATATCATTATTTATTTAAAAAAAAACATTTAGCAAAATGAAAAAAAAAACAGCCAATTGCCAAATCTGAATTTAAATGGCATATATCTGAAAGTTTATCGGCTAAAATCTCATCTAAAAATGAAAAAAATAATAAATTTTTAAAGATTTTATCCAAAAGCCGTAAAATGTTAGATTCAGCAGAGCGTATTACTGATTTGTTAAATTTAACAAACGGTGTGAATACTTTGTCTAACAGTCTACCACCCAATTTAATTTTAGATGAAATATTACACACTGAAAACCATATAAAATTGGCACAAAGATTTTTAGAGAATTCTTCTGAAAAATATGACCGTTTAATAATGATATGGAAAAAATGGGAAAAAGCTTACTTTAAAGAAGCTTCAAGCGATAATAACGAAACGGAAAACGAAAACGAAGAAGAACTAATATCTTTGAAAGAATTGCTTGATTTGAGCAAAAAAAAAATATTAGAAAGAAAATCAGTATCGGTTAAAATACTGACAAGAGCTATAGATTCTACGAAATCAAATTTGCATAATTTAAAAGCTTTATATTTCATAATGAAATAGTTTTAAATATTTAATGTGTTTTAACTATAAATAAGAAAAAAAAGAAACTAAGTTTTTTTTAAAAAATTTAATTATGAAAATTAATACAAAATAACGCATAATTAGAAATTTATAAATTTTCATTAAGAAATAACCTGTATCTAAAAAACCTCTACACCCACCAAAAATGTTAATAATGGAAAGAAATTTTGATAAACTGAGAAAAATGTGGATTTCAGAAGAGTCAAAAATGGCCAATAAAAAAACATTACTAGAAATACATGAACATATCGAAAACATAGTAAAAATAAGTGATAATAGAATAAAAACAGCAAAAACTATTTGTGATAATTTAAATTCTTTTCCTAAAATCAACATGTCAAGTTATTTCAGAAAACCTATGCTATTATTGGAAGATACTGAAAAGGTAAAAGAAAAAATAAAACAGTTAAATACTGCTTTAATGGGGTTAGAAGTTGAATGTGAGCATTCAATGGTGGCTTTAGAAGAATGGTGGAAAGCATACATGAAAAAACTTATTACCGATTATGCAGGCCATGAAGATACAATAAATAGAAATATTGAGCGATTAAACCAGTCGTTTTCTACGACAAAACTAGCAATATCAAGAATCAATGCAACATCTGTCAGAATTTTAACAGAAACTTTACAAAATGAAAGGTCATATCTTCTGTCATTATCACTTTTTTCTGATAAAAATGTGATATTTATCAATTCTTCAGAATATTAAACTATTAGTTTAAAACTATTAGTTTAAATCGTTTTTAAGTCGTTTTTTAAAATATGAAGCAGATAATAATTGGTTTGTCAATTTTATTTATTAAATAAATATCATAAAGTTTGGAATTTTATACTTAAAAAAAGAAACTAAGTTTCTTTTTTTATCACTTTATTGCTATTAAAATTTTTATAGATTTGATCTGATTTGCACATCATGTCGATCACAATTTAAAATGTGCAATTTTGCAAAAAATGAAAAGAAAACACTAAAAGGATTTAAATTAAAATGGCGATTGCAAGAAATAGCAGAAGTCAAAAAAAACATACGAAGAAGCAAAAATAATAAAAATTAAAAGTTTTAAAGATGAAAGCAAACTAATAAAAAAATAGCAAATAATGTAAAATTAAAATTGAATCTGCAAAATCATATCTGCAAAGTTTGCATATATCCACCGTTAAATTATCTAAAGCTGCTTTAAAAAGTATTTTATATTGTAATTTGCTATAATTTGCCATTTTTGTTAAGATTTAAAATTTTGTATATTGTTTTATAATATATGTTTAATTGCACATTAATCTATTTTGTTAGTTTATAAATATTCCATTTGCATAAAATGTCTGAAGATCTTAAAAAAAAATGGCATTTAGAAGAATACAAATTGGCCAAAAAAGCGTCAAAGATGGATAAAATATCTCATTTAAAATATTTAGAAAAAATAAGCAAAAATAGAATAAAAACTTTGGTGTTTTTTGTTGGAGATTCAAATAAATTAATTGAAATCGATAATTCAGCATACATTAACGATCCGGAAAAGTTATTGACAGAAATAAAAAAAGCCGAAAAAAAGATTAAAAAAATAGAAAATTACATGAAAAGTTTTTTTAGAGAATGCGAACATTCTGATGTGGCATGGGAAGAATGGGAAAAAGCTTTCATTGAAGATGTTTTAAATGATGGTTCTTTTTGGAAAAACAAAAAAGAAATTGAAAAAGAAAATGAAAAGGCAAATTTCAAAATGATATGTGAAAAATATAAACTTGAAGTTTCAGAAATAAATTCAATTTCTATGAGTATTTTAAAAGATGAATTAATTTCTGCAAACATATCTTTAGAAAAATTGCAAAATCTTCAAAATTTACAAAATTTTAACTCAACTATTTTTTAGTTTAACATTAAAAAAATAAACAAGAAGTCAAGCTTCTTTTTTTAATAATTGCAGTTATTGCATTTTTTTAATCGAAATAATAATTGCCAAGACTGCCACTACCCCTCTTATTAACCAAAATCGCTTCCTTATTATTTTTGTTGTTTTATTTTATTGTTTATATTATTGTTTATATTACAATTTGCATAATCGTTACATAACTTGTTAAAATTTCTATCTGTCGTTTTATTATAAATATAAATGTCTGAAACCGAAGCAGAAAAAGAAAAATTGCAAGATAGACTTAAAGAAGAATGGTTTGCAAAAGAAAAAGCGTTGGCTGAAACCGCAACAGAAATAAAAAAAGTAATGCATTTTAGAAATTTAAAAATGCAATCTGACTTAAGAGAAAAAAAAACAAGAGATATAGTAATAAAAACAATTGAAATGGCCAAATTCGACATTTCTTTATATGCTAAAAAACCTTTTCAATTACTATTGGAAATAGAAAAAGTCGAAGAAGGGATAAAATTGATAGAATTTTCATTGAAAGATTTCATTTTTGAATGTGAACGTTCTGTAATATCATGGGAAGTGTGGGAAAAATCTTACATGGAAGAAGTTTTTTCTGAAAATTCTGAATGGGAAGATAAAGGCGTAGATGCAAAAAATAAATTAATAAAATCTTTTTCCTCTTTAAAACACAAGGTTAAAGTTATAAACTCAATTTCTATAAATAACTTAAAAGAAGCATTAGATTCTGCAAAATCATATTTGCAGAATTTAAAAGATTTAAATGTAAATAATCCATTAATCATTGTCTGTAAATATTAAAGTTTACAAATCTTACATTTCCTCTTTTCATTTACATGTTAAATAAAAACTTATTTAGAATATATTTTACTGTTTTTGCAGCTTTTAACCGGTTTTATTTTTTTTATAGTTTATATTGTCATATATATAACATTGTTTATTCTCTTGTTTATCTCATTTGTTCATTTTATTCGTTTTTAACTTTTTGCAGATTTTTCTTTATATAAAATGTCTAATACTAAAGCAGAAAAAACTGAAATTGACGAAAAAGTTGAATTTAGGCAACGACTAAAAGGAGAATCTTTTGAAGAATTTTCTGATGAAACTTCTGATGAAACTTATGATGAATCTTTAGTTATTCGCAAATTTGAAGAATCAGCATTTCCAGAAGGGAAAAAAGAAGAAACGTTTGGAGAAGATTTGATCAGACGTTACTTTAAAAACGAACCAGAAGAAAAAACTTCCGATAAAAAGCATATAGAAGACAAAGAAAAGTTGCAATTAGAAGAATCTATTCTTGCCAGAAAAGCAGATGAATCTAGCAAAATGGTAAAATTAAGACTTTTACTATTAGAAAGCGAAGAAAGAGAAAAAAATGCAAGTAAGGTTCTTGAGTCTACAAAAAAAATAAACATGGCTGACCATTTAAAATATCGTAATTCAACAATAATGACAGGAAAAGAGTTAGGAAGAGGCTTATACAGGTTGGTAGAATTAGAGACTTTAATGAACATATGTTCTAATAACTTTTCTTATTCCCTGACAGTATGGGAAGAGTGGGAAAAAGCTTATATAGAGCAGCATTTAATTAATTCCCTTTGTATGCAAGAAGTAGAGAACAGAAGAAGAAAATTAAAAGAGTCGTTTTCTGTCCAAAAAATGAACATGATGTTAAACAGTTCACTTGCGATAAACCATCTAACGGAAGCTGCAAACGTCGAAAGGAAAAGTCTGGAAAGTTTGAAAAAATTAATGGTTGATTCTGCAAATCCTTCTGAAAAAAAATAAGATAAAAGATTATTTTAATGTAAATTTTCATATAAATTTAAATCTTAAAAAAGCTGAGCTTTTTTTTCGCTAATTTTTCTTTCCTGAGCCTTTGTCATTATTTCATTATTTTGTTTAACATTTAAAGTTAATAATGAAATTTCATATCGAAGCTTGGTATAAAAAGTATAGTACTATTTTTTTTAGCCGTTTTCACCTATTTTAGCTATTTTTAGTTGTTTTTATTTTTTTTATAGATTCATTTATAATATATATACTATAGTTTTAGCTATATTAATTAATTGCTTATTTGTATATTTCACAAGTTGTTTTCTTATATTCAAAATGTCTTATACTAGAGAAAAAGTATCAGAAACGTATGAAAGTTTTAAATCTAGGCGGCATTTAGAAGAAGCAGAGCTTGCTAGAAAAGCAAACGAAGATTTTAAAGTAATAAAACTTAGACATTTAATGTCGGAAAGTGAAGAAAGAATGGAATCAGCAAAAAATATTCTTGATTATTCAAAAAAAATAAAAGTAGATAATTTATTAAAAAATTCTGATTTTGACTTCTTACTGATATCAGGAATGGATGAAGCTTCTAAAAAATTAAAAGATTTGAATAAACTAATGAAGTTGTTTAGTTTTAATTCAGTTAATTCCTTAATTATCTGGGAAGAGTGGGAAAAAGCCTATATGGAACAGCATTTAATTAATCCTAAATGTGTGGAAGATTTAGAAAAGAAAAAATATAGGTTAGAAGAATCATTTACTACACAAAAATTGACATTGATGTATAATAATTCGCTTGCTATTGGTGATTTAACAGAAGCCTCAAAATTTCAAGAAAAAAACTTGGAATCTTTTAAACGATTATCTTCTAATACCTCAATTATAAATGATCCTGAAAATGCCCAAATTTAATTTGCATCTTAACTAAAACTTAAACAAAAAGCTAAGCTTTTTTTTACCAGATCTTTCTTCGATGCGTTTTTTACTTTTTTCTTAATTTAACTTAATATTTAAGCTTAACAGTGATATCGTTTAAACGCGATGTTATTTTTAAAACACAGTGTTATTTTTAATCATTTTTATTGTTTTTATAGTTCTTATTTTTTTTTTGTAAATTGCTTTATAATATATTAATTATAAGTTTTAAATCTGTTAAAAATTCTATTTGTTTGCATATTTTACAAGTTGTTCTTTGCACAAAATGCATCGCACTGAAATGGATACTATAGAAACAAATGAAGAATTTGTGACCAGACGGCGTTTAGAAGAAGAAGAACTAGCAAAAAAAGCAAAACAAAAAATTAGAACAGAAAGGCTTAAAGATTTGTTTTTAAAAAGCAAAACAAGAAAGGAAATGTCAATTTCAATTCTTGATAATATAAAAGAAACAAAACCAACTTATTCTTTGTTAAATTCAAAGCTCTCTGTGGCAAGAATGGCTATTAGTGGAAGAGAACATAGACAAAAAAAAGTTTTAGAAAGATTGTTAGAGTTATCTAACATTAATTCTACCGATTCTATGATAATATGGGAAGAATGGGAAAAAGCCTATATAGAAGAACATTTAGCAGATTATGGAATTACAAGGAAAAAAGAAGACGAAAGAAGAACGATAGAAGAAGCGTATGCTGTAGAAAAAATGATGACAATGTCCAATAATACAATCGCAATAGCTAATTTCGTAGAAGCTTTAGAAGTTCAATTGGAAAACATAAAAATTTTAGAAGATTTCATGATTAAACATTCAAGTGATATTGACTCTGATTAACACCAAAATGATTCGTATGCCGATAAAAATTTAAATAAGAAGCTAAGCTTCTTTTTTTACTGCTTTATTTTCTTAATTTACAATTTAAGATTAATATTGGAGCGCTATGTCATTTTTTAAATGATTTGCCACTTTTAGGTGGTTTTTATTTTTTGTAAATTACTTTTGATATTTAATCATTGAATTTATTCAACACATTTGTTAATTTTATCATTTGTTTGTTTATAAATTTGGCAATATATTTTTCTCACGCAAAATGTTTAATTCTGAACCAAAAAAAAAGGAAACGAATGAAGAATTTGAAGCCAGAAGACATTTAGAAGAAAAAAAACTGGCAAAATATGCATCAGAAACTGATAAAATAGAAAAATTTAAAGCATTGTTGCTAGAAAGCGAAGAAAGAGAAAAAAATATAGATAATGTACTTGGCAATGTGAAAAAAATAAAAACTCCTACTTTTCCTGTAGATCCAAATGTTAAATCTGAGGTAGTAAGAAAAATGGCAAAAACTTTCAATGAAACCATTGAATTAGAAAAATTGCTGAATTTATTGCATGTTGATTTTGTTAATTCAAAGGTAACATGGCAAGAATGGAGCAGTTCATACATAGAAAATCTAGTTGATCCTGTCGATAAAAAAAAATCAAAAGAATCGCTTTCTTTTCAAATGGTAACAATGATGTGTAACAACTCACTTGCCATAAATCACCTGACAGAAGCTTTGAATATACAAAGAAAATCATTAATGTTTCTAAAAAAATTAAAGTCTGATATCTCAAGAGCTTCTGACTTTGATTAAAACCAAAACTATTTGTTTGTATATTAAAATTTAAAAAGCTAAGCTTCTTTTTTTGCATTTCTATTTATTTATATCAACATTGAAGCTTTATATTTTAATGCAATTTTAAAGTATTTGTGGAACATTTTTAATCATTATGTTGTTTTAATAAGCTATTAAAAATTTTGCATATTATTATATATATAATGTGATAATTGCAAGTTTATTTGTTCAAAGATTTCAAAAGAATTTCATACTGGTAAAATGTCCGACTCAAAACCAAAAAAGACAAGGCATTTTAGCAAACATAATTCAGTGTGGTCTGAAAAAAAAGCAAAAAAAAATGTTAAACTAATAAGTGTTCAAAACATTATCGATGAAAGCGAAAAAAATCTAAAAACAAGTTACGAAATTAAAGATGCAATTGAAAAAGTAAAAATAGCTGATTTTTTATTAAATCAAATGTCAGAAGATTTAATAAAAGAAGAAATGACAAGCGCTTTAAAAAGAATAAAAGAAATAGAAAGTTTTATAAAAATCGTATCTGACAGTTCTGACAATTCAATGAAAATATATGAAGAGTCAAAAGATGATTTGATAAAAACACTTTTAGATGGATATTCTATGTATGACGATAAAGAAGAAGAAAATATGAAAATAAAATTAGAATCGACTTTAAGCATGCACAAAATAAAAACTCTATGTAACAATTCAATTGCATTAATCTATTTAGGGGAAGCTTTAGATTTTTCAAAAAAAAACCTAACGTTTTTAGAAACAGCAGCTGCCGAATTAGCGAAAACTCCTAATTCTGAATAAGATTAAATGGTAAATTTTATATCAATCATTTTAAACGATCAAAGATAATTTAAAATGTTAATTAAAATTTAAAAAGAAGCTAAGTTTCTTTTTTTATGAGAATACAGTAGGGAGTGCGATTTTTGTCAAATTTAAAATTAAATTTTGCATAAAAGCGGTATAAAACTGTTTTTGATTATTTTTTATTTTTATTATTGTTAAAAATTTTGCATATTGATTTTACGATATATTATAAATATTTGCCATTTTAATTATTTATGCAAGATGTGTGACACTGAAAACGATCCGTCTATAAAAAAAGAAGAAGCTTTTGAAATTGTTAAAACAAAATGGCACTTAGAAGAATCAGAAAAAAGCAAAAAGTCACTTAGATCAGATAAAATTGTTTATCTTATTGGAATTTTAAAGTCGGCTGATTGCAGGATGATTTTAGCAAATAATAAATGCAGAGAAATAATGAAAATATCTGAAAAAAAAATTTCAGAATGTATAAATAGCCCTTTGCAGTTTTTGATTGACACAGAAAATGTCAAAAGAGAAGTGAAAAATGTAGAAACCTTGTTGGAAGGTTGTTTTATTTTGTCTGAACATTCCGTAATAGCGTGGGAAGAGTGGGGAACAGCGTTAACAAAAGGAATTTTAAATGACAGTAAAGGAAGTGAAGATGAAATAAATAGTGATATTAAAAATTTAGAAAAATGGGTTTCTTTGTATAAAACTATGATTATAGAAAAAAATTCGATTTCTATAAATATTTTAATACATACACTTGGTATTGCAAAATCATATTTGGAAAGTTTGCAAAATTTCTCTTTAAGTGGCATTTCAATTGCCAATTCTTAAAATTATCAGTTTTAAATGCCGTATTTGGTTTTTTTAAGCTAAAACAGCACAAATTATATTTTTACTACTATATTTTATTTTTATCTTTGTTTTTCTATATCTCCATATCTCAGTTTCAGTCGCCAAAAAATATTTGACCACACTTTGCAAATTTTATAATTTTCGTGATTTATTGAAAATTTGTATATTGTTTTATGATATATACTATATTTGCATAATTTATCTGTGTTTTGGTTTTATAAATCATTATTTTGAAAAAATGCCTTTCGATAAATTTTACGACAAAGACTCATTTGAAAAGTATAAAATAAAATGCCGAAAACAAGAAGAAGAAATAGCTAATGACTCAGGAGAAAGCTTTAAATTTATGAAAATTAATCGTTTATTAGTAGAAAGTGAAATGAGAGAAAAAACAGCAAAAAACATTGCTGATGCTACAAACAAAATAAAAATAGACAATTCTTTTTTAAAGGCAGAGTTAAATCCGATAATAAAAATAGAAATAGAAAATACTTCAGTTAGAATTGAAGAAATAAAAAAAATGATAGAGATTTTTTCTCGCGTTTCTGTGATTTCCATTATAACATTTGACGAGTGGAAAAAGGCACACATAAAAGAATCTTTGTCTGATCCTTCAAAATGGGAAGACGGAGGGGAAAGTGAAAGGTTAAAATTAGAAGAATTTTTTACTGATCGCAAAATAATGATTTCATCAAAAAATTCAACCACGATAAGCACTTTAATAGAAGCTTTAAGTATTTCGAACAAAAATTTAGACATTTTAAAAAATGCTGTTGGCGATGTTTCAACCGTTAACTCTTAAAAAAATATTTGTAACTTTGTATTATTTTAAAGATTAATGCTTGTAATTTTAAACAATTTAGTAATTTAGTTGTTTTTACGATTTAAATCATTATGCAAACTGTTATTTAAACAGAATATAAACTCAAAACAAACAAAAAGCTAAGCTTTTTTTTTTGACACTACATGGTAGATAAAAAGTAGATCGCACTAAAGCTAATTTTTACGACATTTTCACAGTTTAAATTTTTTCGATTAACAATTTTAAATAAAATGTAACATTAAAAATCTTATAGTTATCTAATAACTACTTTTTTAAAATGGCAATAAATTATCTTACAGTAAAAAAAGATTTCAAATCAGAAATGTTAGATTTGATGGGTTTAGCCACATTAACAATTTTTGAAGAAAATTTCAAAAGAAAAAGACAAAATGCGCCAAAACAAAGAATGATATTTCATACTCTTAGAAAGCATGGAGAAGTAGATGTTACTTATTCTGATTTTACAGAAAAAAGACATACAGAGTTTCTCTTTCAAATACGACCAAGTTTGTTTGTTGGCCCAGATATTATTAAATTATTAGAGAAAAACTGGTATTTGACAGAAGATCAAACCGCCAAGGCTGCAGAAATAGCTGCTGAAACAGCTTTAGATATGGCTATGGAAGTTATAAAAAATCAAATATCAGAAGTTAAACCGGAAACTTGTAGATTAGCCATTACTCAAGACGATTTAAAACAAGATCTAAAAGATATAGAAACACTTGATGAATTAATCGATAAAATACAATTTTGGAACAATCCTTACTATAAAACTGAAGAACAAGCTAAAACAATGCAAAAAGTTAAAAATAAAATACTTAACTCTTTGGAAGTGTTGTATAAAAAACAAGATGAAAATGCCAAAAATAAATCAAATCTTTAAAAACCTAGCGATTTTTGCAAATTTATGTTATTATCAAGTAAAAAGTTTCAAAAAAAAGTAAATTCCATGTATTTTGTGTTGCTAAATTTTTTTGTTTGTTTATTTTAAATTATTTAAAATAAATAAGATTTACAACAACAGTTTGGTATTTGTTTAATTATTAAATAATGCAGTGCAAAGTATTTACCGCTATGGAAGTTGAAAGAGAAAAATACAAATATTATAAAATAGTTGAAACAATAGCTGAAAGCATGACAGAGACAATTCTTTTTGAAAATAGTCTTAGAGAGTTAGAAAAAGTCCCAAAACAAGTGTTGACTCATACAAGCTACGAAGCGTCTGGAAAATTACACATATCGTTAAAAGACAACATAAGAATAAAATATTTAGATTCATTTTATGATTTAAAACCATCAACACCTTTAAGCAAGTGTGGTACAAAAAAACTAATGGACATCGACTGGTATTTAACCAAAGAACAAACGCAAAAAGTCCTTGAAACAGGAACAAAAATGCTTTTAGAAGAAACCAAAGAACTTTTAAAAAAAAGAGTTAAAAAAATGAAAAAAAGAGCCGAAGGTTTAGATTTAACAAGAGAAGAAATAGAAGATATGTTTGATTCTCTCAATTTAAACTACAAAAAAGATGATTTGAAAATGTTTTCAAGAGATGAAGAAAGAACTGTTTATGAAATAAAGCTCGCAAGAAAAGTAAGCGAAAAAATAACAGAAGAATTAGAAAAGATGTATTAAAAACAAATACTGTAAATTCATATACTGTAAATTAACATATACTATAAAGTAATTAAAAAATAAGAGAAAATAAACAAAAAGAAACTTAGTCTCTTTTTTTATTAATATATTTATGAATGATTTGCACATTTAACATCGTATTTAAATTGGCACAAATACATATTTAAATATTGCATTTTTTTTCATTTTATAAAAATTCTACTTCATTTATCTACATAAAAATCACATCAATTAAATTTGACAAATTGAAAAATTATTTGTTGGTTTTTTATGATTAATCATGTCAATAGAAGCAGATATTTACGATTTGACAAAAGAAAACTTAAAACCAAAGATAGAAGCGTTAGTTCGTTCGTCTGTTAAAACAATTTTCGATGAAAATTTTAGAAGAGGACGTGATGGTGAACCAAAACAAACCATGATTATATATCCAATAATAAGATATAGATCGTTTTATGTTAACATTGGTGGCATCATGCAAAAAAGGTGCATAAAATTCAAATTTGAAATAATGCCAAATTTATATTTAGACGCAGTTAACAGAATGTTTTTAAGCAGAAACTGGTATTTTACAGAAAAACAAATGGCTGAAGCTTCAGAAGTAGTAGTTGAAATGGGTTTAAACATGATCATACAAGAAGTCAGGCAGTATTTTGAGGATTTAAATAAAACTGCTGAATATTCTGTATATGGTTTTAGAAAGATTAATAAAGAACTGAGAAAAATAGTAATACAAGATAAAATAATTACTAATATTGAAACAGAAATGAAATTTGTTGTAGAAACTGAAGAAGAAAATTATATAGCGCAAATAAGCAAAAAAAAAATAATCAATACTCTAACAAAGTTATATAAAGACGAAAAATTTGCAAAAAGAAAGTCAAAAAGGCAAGAAGGCTCTTTTTCCAAAAAAAATAAGGGCGCTGCCTTATAACATGTCTTCTATGTCTTTTACGACTCCAGCCCCAGCCGAATAACTAACGCTTTATTTAAGCCTTAATTTTTATTTTAGATGGCAAGCTTTAGCTAACACTTTTTATGCCGCATAAATATATATTGTTTATTAAACAAGGAGCTCAGCTTCTTTTTTTTTGATTCATTCAAAGTTCTAAAAACTGGAAAGTTAAAACAAACTGGAAAATTAAAACAAACTGGAAAATTAAAACAAATTACTATAAGTAATTTTAATTACTATAAGTAACTTTAATTACTACAGTCACTACTATTTGGCGGTTTTTGGCTTTGCCGAGAAAGGCCGAGAAAAAAACAAAAAAGTCGAGGAAAAACAAAAAGCCAAAAAAGGCCGAAAAAAAACAAAAAGGCCAAAAAAGACCCTAAAAAAAAACAAAAAAGTCGAGGAAAGCCGAGGAAAAACAAAAAGCCAAAAAAGCCAAAAAAGCCAAAAAAGCCAAAAAAGCCAAAAAAAAACAAAAAGGCCAAAAAAGCGACACTAAAAATTTTAATAAATACCAGCGCTATTTTTAAACGAAAGTATTATTTTAATACTATTATTTATGATATTACAATTAGTGAAAAAATAGAAGAACTAAAGAAAAAAAACAGCCCTATAAGTGAAAATCTTAAAAGTGAACTTTCATCCGCAATGGACAACCCCATAATTTTTAAATCTTACGATGAAATAGTTAAAAAATTCAACAAAAGAATTAAAGGCATGGCTGTTCTAAATTTAAGCAAAGTTATCATGAATTCTTTTCTGAATGCTTTTACAGGAAAATCAGAATCAATAACTGTAGTAGTTGAAAAAATATTAAATGGTGATTTCAATGGTTTAAGCCAACAATGTTTGATTTTAATTCTTTAGTTAAACTTGGTGATTGGTCACATTCACAACATAAATTTTTACCTGTTATAAATTTAAAATTACAAGGCTTTATTTTTATGGTGGTACATTTAAAGATGTATCTTTTATTACAATTTTCAGTTTAATATGATCAGATGTTTTATTTATTACATTCAATGATAAATATAACACTTTTTTTAAAAAACTAATAGTTTTAACTTGTAAGCAAATACAGTTTTAATATCGAATCTGTTTTTTTTTTAAATACACAATTATAAAGCGTATTGTAATGCTTATATTTAATTACAAATTAAACGTTAAGTTTTTATTTTTGTTAAGCTAAGTCAAAATTAAATATTTTTTTGCCTAGATATGATCAAATTTTACAACATTTTTATGGATCATTAAAAATAAATAATTCAAAGAAAAAACAAATTGTACATGAATTTTCATAATTTTATAATATGATCCCATTCAAATTAACATAAAAATAGGTGTATCATAATGTTTTATATTATTAAAAAAATTTCTATTTCATATGTTTTATATAATATATAATAGTTATAAATCTGACCATCTTTGTTTTATAATTTTATAGTTGACTAATAATCATAATTGATATGGCAACTGGTGGTTTAAAACAGAGTCCACAAATAGATGAAATTTTTCAATTAAAAGTAGACACTTTACTTGATTCAGCTACAAAAACAGTGTTTGAAGAAAATTTAAAAAGAAAAAACCAAGGCGACATGCCAGAACAAGAAAAGTTATTTTTCCCTGTTACAAAATCTGGAAAATTTGAAGTCATCCAAAGAGGTGTTTTAAAAAAGAGATCATTAAGTGTCACTTTTGAGATAAAACCAGATTTGCTTCAAGAAGGGTCGACCATGAAATTATTAGATGAAAAGTGGTATTTAACAGAAAAAGAAGTATATAAAGCAACAGATATTGCTGCCATCAAATGTTATTTTAACATACTCCAAATAAACATTTATGTTTACAAAGCTAAAAAAGTTTGTACCAGCTGAATCAATGTGTGATCCATAAATCCAGTTTTCAAATTCATTTACATACATTATGTTTTTTGACGCCACTTGTAAAAATTGTATTATCATGTTTATTTCTGAATCTGATTTTGAAATCATATCGACAGCGAGCTTTTTTTTCATTTCAGCTAAAACCATTGACAGTTTTAAATAATGGCTAAAATTTGCAAGCTCATTCCAGCTAAACTTGATTTTAAGATCTGACAAATTTTCAATATCAAATAAAGACAAATCTAAAAATTCACTGAATAATTTTTCCCCAATATTTTTAATTATTTCAATTATCTCTGTGAGACTTTTGTCATAATTTTTATTTTTCAAAATGAAATTTGATTCTGATATAAATAATACAACAGTATAAAATCCTAATTTGTGTATACAGAAAAAGTAACTATCCAAAAAGTATTCTATCATAACCTTTGCTTTGTTTTCAAGCACACTGTTTTTTTTAGGTTTTTCGCCATAAACATAATCATAAGTCATACCTTTTTCAACAAATCTTATTTCTATATAATCAACTTTATTGACCATTGAATTGAAAATGTTTCGGACATTATACCTTTTTTTAGTCTCAAAATGTTGAAGTTTAAAATTTACAGTTTCCACTTTATCTTTTAAATCTATTTCATCAAGACTTGGGTCTGACAAAGTTGTTTGAACAAATTCATTTTGACTTTGAATTATTTTTTCATAATCTTCTTGTGAATAAGGAAAACTTTTTGAATTTAAAACTGTTTCACTATTTTTAATGAATTGTTCTACGTTTTCTGGTGGATGTGTCATCCAGTCACAAAGTATGGAAAATTAAACATTGTTCATAATGGCATTACAGAAAATAGAGATGTAAAACTTACTTTTCAAATGCGACCAGATTTGTTTTTTGATGTGTCTACCATTCGATCATTAGAAAATGAATGGTATTTAACAGAAGATCAAACGACCAAAGCCACAGAAATAGCCACTGAAATAGCTTTAGAAATGTCTATAGAAAATGCAAAACATCAAATGGCAGAGGTTGAAAAACAAACCGATAACTCAGTTTCTGATTCAAAAAATACAACTGAGGAATTAGAAAAGTTAAGCATGGTCATTGAAGGAAATGCTTTAGTAGAAGTAGGAGATGATCTTTATAATAAAATTGAAGAAAGAACAAAAGTGGCAAAAAAAGTAAAAGAAATAATTAAGGCTTTGGAAATATTATACAGAAAACAAGACGAAAAAGAGGCTCAAAAAAAGACGAAAGCAAAAAGCCGTAAAACCAAAAAAAGTAAGTAAAACAGTATTATCTTTTATTAAACCTTCTATTATGAATTTAAAACATTCATAAAAGGTGCATTTTTAAATTAAACAAGAAGCCAAGCTTCTTTTTTTTTAAATTGTAAAAACATTGCAATTTTTATATAATAATCTGTTTTTGGTTAATTTTTTTTTATAAAAGTAGCGAATTAAATAAAATCACATGTTAATCGTCTACTTAGATTAATAAGAAAATAATTACATAATAACATTTTACACCCTTAAAAAAATTTCTACTTCGTTTATTTTATACAACTTATATCGGTTAAAGTCTTATAATCTTTTCTTTATAATCTTTCATATACTTGACGATTATAATAAATATGACATCTTTTGATTCAACCCAAGAAGATTTAATAACAGAAGAAATTTTCAACTTAAAAATAGAGGCATTGCTTAATTCAGCAACAAGAACGGTTTTTGAAGAAAATCTTAAAAGAAAAAATCAAGGTGCGCCAGAACAAAAAAAATTGATTGTGCCGGTAACAAAACGTGGAAAATTTGATGTTATGGATAATGGATATATAAAAAGAAAACGTGTAAAAGTAGATTATGAAATAAAACCAGAAGTACTTACAGATGGATCAAGCTCAGAATTGTTGTATGAAAAATGGTATTTAACAGAACAACAAGTCCACAAAGCAACAGATATAGCTGCTTCTATGGCTTTAGAAATAATCATAGAAAAAGCTAAATATCAAATAAAAAAGTTAGAACAAGAAGCCAAAAATTCAAACTCAGAATTAAAAGATGTAAATGAAGAATTGAAAAAATTAGAGGTAAGTTACGAAACAACATCTACATTAGATGAAGAAGAAATCAAAGATGAACAATACAAAACAGATGAAGAAACAAAAATTGCAGAATTAGTAAAAAAAAGGATAATTAAGGCTTTAGAAAAAATGTTTGAAACCCAAGATAAAGAAAATGCTAGAAAAAATTCTAAAAACGCAAGGAAAAATAAAAAAAGAAAGTCTAAATAAAGCTTTAAATAATAATTTGCTAAATTTTACTGTATTTTCTATTATAAACCTTTATATGTTGTAAAAGTACATTTAAAAAATTAAATAAGAAGTCAAACTTCTTTTTTTAATTAGTAGTAGAGATTACTTTATTGCTTTAAAAAAACATACCTTCAAAATTCAGCTTTAAATACAATTAAAAAGTTAAAATGTTAAAAAACACAACAAACAGAATAACAAACAGCTTCTTATATTTTTTTATAATCATCTATCAAATTAATGTGAAAATAAGAATATTACAACATTTTACGTTCTTAAAAATTTTCTACTTCACTTATTTTATATATGACTAAATGTTGGTTAAAAATCTTATAATCTTTGTTTGATAAATCTTTATGCGATTAACAATTATGGTCAATATGGGATTTTTTAATATGGCAGAAAGATTTGCAGAATTACAGGTTTTTAAGTCATTAATGTATACAGTATTTGAGTCAGCAGCGAAAACGGTTTTTGCCCAAAATTCAATAAGAAGATCCAAAGGTGTACCAGAAAAAGTGATATATTGTTGCCCTGTTAAACAACATGAAACATTTGATGTAAGTTTAAACGGCATCACACATAGAAAAGATGTGGAAATATCGTTTATAATAAAACCAGACTTAAGTTTAGATGAGCACACTGTGGATTTATCAAATATAAAATAGTATTTGACAAAAAAACAGATGATTAAAGCAACAGAAGTGGGTGCCAGAATAGCTTTAGAAACACTTATTGAGTATAGTAGAAAAAAAATGGCAAGAGCTGAAAAAAAAAATAAACATTCAGTTTTCACTTTAGAAGACATAAATGATGAATTTGGCTATTTAGATCTACAATATGGAGATACAACTTTTATAAAGGATACAGAAAAGGTAGACAAAACTGATGAAGAAATAATTATAGCAAAAAAAGTAGAAAAAAGTATAATAGCAGCCTTAGAAAAACTATACGATGAACAAGACGCAGAAGATTCTAAAAGTGTTTGGCAAGTGTAGTAAACTAAGCAAATATATTATTATTTAAACATATTATTCAAGTTACTATATTTGCATGATTCATAAAAATCGCATTTATAAATTAAATAAGAAGCCAAGCTTCTTTTTTTAGCGATAATCTTTATTTCATCCTTCCTTTGTTTTAGTCGGTCTGAAAAGTCTTTACCATAAAAACTTGCACCCCCTCCCCATGAAACTGATACCTTAAAAAATTCATTGCAAGCAGTCATTATAATTTTAAATGTTAAACAAAATAAAAACAGTGTATAAATAAAACAAAATAGTATATGTGTTATAAACTTTTACTTTAAACGTCAGAACAAGTGGCTTGCGCCATTTTTTTTGGTGCGCGATTTTTTGCAAAAAATGATGTTTTGCGGTTTTTAGTAGTGTCAAAATAAGAGTGCGCAAAATAAAATGGGTGTAAAAATGCAAAAAAACATAAAAATGCAAAAAAACGATAAAAATTGACACTAAAAATTTTAATAAAACCCCAGCGCTATTTTTAACGAAAGTATATATATATATATAAAAAAAAAAAAAATCAGGAATGTAATGATCTTCAAAGTCTAGATAAACACTATCATGAAGCACGTCAATAAACAAGTCCAATGTTTGTATCGGCAGTTTTCTTCTCGTGATAAATGGCATTTGAGGTTGTGCAACAGCATGGTAGGCAAAACTAGCACTAACTGATAAAATTTTAAGATACGTTCCTTGATTAATCTGTCTCATTGATCTTCCAGTTCCAATATAATGAGCCATTTTAACGCCTTGTTAATTGCTGTTATACCGGTGATTACGTAAAGTAGAATTTCTTTTTTACTTGTAAAATTATCATCTTTTGTCTTTTCAATATCTTTTTCAGTGTTTTTGATAGCAATAGACATTTGATCATTGTGAAGTTCGTAAAGTTTGTTCAATTCTTTTAGTCTTTTTATCAACGTATCATTGACTTTCTGTAGCGGTTTTATAGTAACTGTAAAAGCGTAATTGTAATTCTGTGGATTCTGATTTGGGCGAAGACAATGAATTTGTAATAGAAATCTTGTATGATCAAACAACAGTAGACGTTTCAAAAGGTATAATTAAATATCCAAAAACAGTCAGTGCTAATAGTTTAAGAACCCAAACTATTTTAATAGATGATTTTATCAAAATTGATGGTCATTATTTGCCAGAAAATATTGAAAGGCCGTTTGTAAAAATATTAAACACAATTCAAGTTTTCGAATTTACATTATCAAAAAGTGTGGATTTATTATATTGGGAAGAAAATTTCAATGTTCCATTTGAAGAAGGAACTGTTGTAAAAAGACTTGAAGTTTATTCACCTGCATTTAAAGTTTTAAAAGTTGAAGTTGAAATGTGCGGACACAGTGTTAAATGTGAAAATAATGCACATAGTATGAAATATGACATTCAAAATAGTCTATTTAAACAGATAGTGTTTACTAATGGAAATAGTACTTTTCATTCAGGTTTAAACATAAAAAAGAATGCAAAAATAATAGTAAAATGTTCTTTTGCAAAAAAAATTGGAGCATTTGAAAATATAAACGCTCCAATACCAGCAAGTGATTTAAATATTGAAATATATTGTGTAACCACTTTAATGGTTAATTATTAACATGTATAAAATATATCTTTCAGAACAAAATGGTAAAAGCGACAGTCTTTTATTTCAGCAAACCGGAGAAGTAGGCGTAGGAAAAGTACAAGGGTTTAAAACTGAAATTGATGACGCTTACCAAATAAATTATTTGTCAGTAAAAATAAAAGTTACAGGTTTAAATGCAGATGATTATACCAACAGTGCATTGTATTTAAACATATTAAAACTTTATGAGAGGTATATTGTAAAATTAAAGAAACAAAATGAAAATGGTATTGAAATTTTCAACATGGACTACAATTCTTTCATTTATTTGCTGTGGTGGTGTGGAAGGCAAAAAATGGAGATAGTGAAATTTCCAAAAATATTTAAAATAAGCTCAACAGAAATGTATGTTACTATTTATTTACCACTCCCTAATATCATAATGAATAGAGACTTAAAAATTTTTGAGCCTTGCCATCTTATAATTGAATTACACAAAAATGTAGAAGATCCTATAGCAGATGCAGTAATAACATCTAATATGGTTGAAATTAGTGCTATTGTTCCTAAAGTGTGTGATTGTGGATTTTTCGTAGATGATGACGAAATTGACTCAGTAAAATGCTTAGAATGCCAGAAAAAAATATCAAAAATTCAAAAACTAATAACACCTACTATAAAAAACGCACTAAAAATTAAGTCATTTCATTTTAGTGAAACTTCAAAAAATGAAAAGATAAGAATAAATGTGGTAAACGAAACGTTTACTAGATTACATGGTATTTGGTTCATGTATGAAAAAGGTGCATCAAAACCATTAACTTTAGATGGTTTTTTTAAATCTGACAATTTTAACTTTAAAGAAATAACAGTTTTCTACTCAAATACAAAAATGATTCAGTACATGAATGAAGAACAAATGGGAACTAGTTTTTTAAACAACGCTGTAGATTTAACAAATCAGTGTTATTATTTAGGCCCTGCAAATTTGTCAAAAAGAAGAACACATTTTAGAGATTTTTATGAAAAATCTTATCCAGGAGAATTATCTTTTGAAATTTCCAAGATGGATAAAAACGACAATTTTGAATTTTACATTTTAGTAATTTATGTTTGACAAACAGTAATAAACCACAAAAAAATAGTTTTAAAGTGGTAACATAAATATCAATATAACAATATCACTTTTCAGTAATTTTGTTTATTAATATTTCATTGTATCACAAACGTGTAGAAAATCATCTTTTGTAGATGTATTACACTTTATGTATATTTTTTTGTCGTTCGAAAAACAAGTATATTTAGTCGCCAGAAAATTATGATAATATTCAGCTAATAATTCACACTTTTTAGTTATGTCTTCTGGACATTCATCTAATTCAATATAACCTATTTCATAAAGTTCTAATAATTTTGACATCATAGTTGCTGTTTCGTATGTGTCATTTGTTTTTACTGTTTTAATTAAAACAGTTTGTTTATTATGCATTGATGACATGTCAAATAAGTGTTTGATTCAACGACAAAATTGTTATAATGAATTTTATGAGTAGGACATTTAAATCTTGTTTCATGTAATAAGCTTAAATTATAGCAAACAATATATCTTGGCAAATGATGTTTTAAAGCGGACCTATTTAAAAACCACGTATAACTATACGGTTTAGTAAAATATTTATTTATGTCTACTTTATTACCACAATTTGAGCAAACTGCGCATTCTTCAGAATAATTTACTTCAAGTATAAAGCCACAATCACAAAATCTACTATTAAGAGGAAAAATCTGAAAATTCGACATTTTGCATTTTTGAATTTTTTAAAGAAATGTCAGTATGTTCAACTATGCACTTTAAATTATTAAAGTAAAAATCCCCACTGAAAGGAGATGTTAATTCTTCTAAAAATATCCTTGGATATTTTTTAGACATAGATTTACTTAATACAATTTTTTTGTCAAACGAAAATGGTTCATAAAGTAAATTTTGTTCAAAATCTGAATCAGAGGTGCTTATTATGATGTGTTTTTTTATATCTTTAGTTAAGATTTGTTCGTAGGTTTTAATTGAAACCGTTTTAAATTTTTCTAGGTCAAATAACAGCAAGAAATCCAATGGATTTTGTTTATAACTACATAATGTGTATATCTGCTTTTTTGATTCATAATCAATTTCATTGCTTTTAAGCAAAATGTTTTTGAAGTCAACTTTTTCTAAAACATCCTTCAAAAATTGTCTTTTTTGGCATTTTTCAAAGTCAGGGATGTGATTTTTTAGCTTGTTTAAAGCCAAAAGCACAAATAAAGGATAGCTCAACTGCTTTCCACCTTCTATTTTGAAGGCTTGTTCTACTTCAAAATCTCTTTCTCTTGTTTTAGTTTCACTGGTAGTAAAAAGCAAACGCTCATCATACAGATATTCTACTGTTTGGTTTTTAGATGTTATCTCTTCATAATTAAGATCTTCTTCTTTTATATACGCTGTTATTCCATTTGACAATTTAACACCGAAAATTATAGATTTGCACACTTTATACTTTATTATGTCTAAATTTATCTTTTCACAAAAATCTAGTAGTGTTTTAAGAAGAGGAAATTCAGTTACATCATCATTATATCTGGTCGTAGGATACTTTATGGATTGTGGTATTGGAAAGAAAAACGTTTCATCTTCATATGTGACACTTATTGCATGGCCAGTTAGTTTTGGTTTTGAATAAACAAAGTTTATTTTTGCCACTTTTTCAATTCTTTTAAACAAAGACATTACCGTTTCAACTGCATATTTATCGCTTTGCACAATTGCATTTTCAATACCTTTTATTAGATTAGATGTTTGGTTGTGAAAAAATTCCAAAGAAGATTTTTGTCCATTATAAGTTGGATTAGACATTTCTACTATAGGAAAATATGTATCTTCTAAAAACATTAAAACTATAAAGTCAGTATCGGTATTTGAAATAAACAGATCTTTTGGGTATTGCCTCATGTCTCCAAAAATTAACACTTTATGTTTGAAAACAAACTTTACCAAAATGCACATTGCATATTCGTAAAATGAAAAATTTCTTGTTGACATCTTTATGTTGTTGACAAGTGTAGATTTATTAAAGAACGATTCAGGATTAGTGTCTATGTTGCTGTCTGACCAATCTAAAAACTTTGCAAATTCATCAGGATTGTCGTCAAAATATTATTTGCAAGTTACACAAAAATCTTCAAACTCAACATCTAAAGCTGCACATATTGCATTTACAAGCTTTAGTTCTATAGTTTTAACATATATTGGTCCAAAGAAATATATATCTTTGACTCCGATCATGTTTTTGTACTTGTCTGGAATATGCAATAGTTTAAGTGTGTATTTAACAAATGTAAGCTTTAAGATGTGATTTAAATTTTGACTTTTGGCAATACTGGAAACTGGAAAATACCCTTTGCTTTTGCATATTTCATTTTTTTTTTTTTTTTTTTTTTGCCTTTCTGGGTTTTGCGGCAAACATTTTCTGCAACAAACTATGCAAATCGTCATTAATTTGCCACTGTCTGGATCTACAAATGTGGGGCCATTTACGTCAACCATGAAGTTTAACTCTTTTCTTCCTTTAGGACATATGAGTATTAACGGTTTACCTGTTGTTAGATTTGTTAACCAAGTTGTCCTTTCTTTTTCTTCTTTATTCATACTTTCATATTGAACTTGAGTAACAAGCCTTGGCTGATCTCCATACTGACAAGTCTGTGCATATTGAAAACGTTTTTGATTATCATCATCTGAATCTTGAACCCCTTTAAATCTTTTTGGGTCAGTACTGGCCAAATATTTACTATTTCTTGTCATTTCAAAGACTTCTGAAAGCTCTTTCATATCTTCGCCTACTGGTTTGCTTTCTTTAGTCAATTTACAAAGATACTTCAGTATCTGTTTTATGATTTCAATTTGAAACTCATAGCTTTTATACACATCAAAAGTTATTTTAACATACTCCAAATAAACATTTATGTTGACAAAGCTAAAAAAGTTTGTACCAGCTGAATCAACATGTGATCCATAAATCCAATTTTCAAATTCATTTACATACATTATGTTTTTTGATGCTACTTGCAAAAACTGTATTATCATGTTTATCTCTGAATCTGATTTTGAAATCATATCGACAGCGAGCTTCTTTTTCATTTCGGCTAAAATCATTGACAGATTTAAATAGTGACTGAAATTTGCAAGTTCATTCCAGTTAAACTTGATTTTAAGATCTGACAAATTTTCAACGTCAAACAAAGACAAATCTAAAAATTCACTAAATAACTTTTCTCCAATATTTCGACTTATTTCAATTATCTCTGCAAGACTTTTGTCATAATTTTTGTTTTTCAAAATGAAATTGGTGAAATTTGATTCTGATATGAATAATACAACAGTATAAAACCCTATTTTGTGTATACAGAAAAAGTAACTATCCAAAAAGTATTCTATCATAACCTTTGCTTTGATTTCAAGTACACTGTTTTTTTTAGGCTTTTCACCATAGACATAATCGTAAGTTATCCCTTTTTCCACAAACCTTATTTCTATGTAATCAACTTTATTAACCATTGAATTGAAAATTTTGCGAACATTGTATCTTTTTTTGGTTTCAAAGTGTTGAAGTTTAAAATTTACAGTTTCTACTTTGTCTTTTAAATCTATTTCATTGAGACTTGGGTCTGATAAAGTTGTTTGGACAAATTCATTTTGGCTTTGTATTATTTTTTCATAATCTTCTTGTGAATAAGGAAAACTTTTTGAATTCAAAATTGTTTCACTATTTTTAATAAACTGTTCTACGTTTTCTGGTGGCGTTTGAGGAAAACATATTCTTAAATTTATTTCTGGATTTTTTGATACTTTGTTTATTGTTGTCAAGTAAACACAGCAATCAGAAGATGTCAATTCAAAGTTTTGAGTTATAGCTTCAACTTGATGTTTGTCCATAGAATTATTAAATGGAGTATAACTATAACTTTTATCCCCTACGTATTTTACGATAATGTCTGAAATAACTGAGCCGTTTTTTTTTACTGCAACGTTTTGTGAAAATATAGACCATCCTGTTATTACATTAATCTTTTGTCTTATCTGAAGCAAATTGTCAGTTTTTAAAAATCCCATTTTGACAGCCCATTCTCCATTATCGATTTTTATGTGTTCAACACCAAAGTTGATAAATTCATTATCATCTAATTTAATATCGATTAAAAAATCTTTTCTTACTTCCGCGATATAATTTTTATCAGCTTTTAGATAATTTTTCCATGATCCACCCCAGATTTTATTTCCTGGTTTTTTATCTTTGTAAACTTTAACAACTTCATCCCATATACATTCTGGAAAAGCTCTTAAAATACTTTTAATTAATTTACAATTATGAATTACTATATCAAATGGTGTAAAATAAAAATAATCACCTCCTTTAGACATGTCAAGTAAACTTGAAGGTTATTGGAGAGGTTTAGGGAAAGGTAAATTTGTAGATGTGTTAGAAGGTAAAAACATGGTAAAATTTCTAACAGCTCTTATAAATGAAAAATCTATGAGAACTTATTTAATAGCACCAATGAAAATTTATGAAAACTTTGAAAGTAAAAGTAAAACAGAAATACAAGATTTTATGGCAAGGCACACATTAACCAGATACGTGTCAAAGCTAGAAAAATTAGATTGGAAAGAAAAAACTTACTACCAAGGCGAGTTGCATTTTGAAACTGATTCATCAAATAAAATATTTATTAAAGATACAAAAATAGAAGTAACAGAAGCTTCAAAAGAAGCCCCAGTTATCGATGGAGTTGTTAATTTTTTCCATGTTTCTGATGAAATACCAGAAGATTATTGGATAAAATCAAATGCTGTTGCAGCAAAGGGTTTAAATTTAATTATTGACGCTGACAAAAAAAAAATTAAACCGACAAGGATTGAATTACCAAAAAAAATATCCAAAGCTGTATCAAAATTTAATTACTCTTCTGTCTTTGAAATAGCCGGTTTGATGATTAGAGGTTTACAAGTTTATAAGTATAAACTACCTTTTGAATTATTGTATACAACACCTTTTGCTATATTATCTTTATTTATTCATAATAACACAAGAATTGATAGAAAATTATATAGGTGGAGTAATCCATTTAACAGTTTAACAGTTAAACCTTGGTATATGTACAAAGAAAATTTTAACAGTAACAAAATAAACAAAAAGAATATTGAAAAGTTCACCAAAGCTACAGAGTTAGCCAATAGCCTTGAAGGAAAAACTGTATATTCATACAGTGAAATTCTTGCTGTTTATAAAAAATATACAGATGAAAAAGATAGTGATATAGAATTAAAACTTCATTTTGACTTTGTAAATTATATTGAAACAGAATTGTTTTCTCTGAATTTGAACGATATGACTACAGGTAATTCTGAAAAAATGGTAGACGACCTTAAAGATGTACTGTTGATGTTCAAATTTAAAGGAAACTATGAAAAACATGAATTTGTCAAAGATTTTATAGAAAGCCCATCTTTCTTGTTGGAATGACAAAAGCAGAATTAGCTGAATGTGAATTAAAAAAAGATTTGACAAAAAGAGCAAAAAAACAAAAAAACCAATTAGAACTGATAGATATTTACTATACTAATAGTAAAACTCACGATAATGGATATAATATACAAGAAGGTATAGTAGAAGACATGAAATTAATAATTAAACAAGGATTATCAGATACTGATATAAAAATGTATAAAATTGATGATAACATGAGAATCAAAGATTTTTTGAAAATCAAAAAAGAACAAGAAAATTCTATTTCGGAAATTGTATTTGTTGATTAGCAAACACAAACAATGTAATTTACATCTAATTTTTTTGCAATTTTAATGACAAATAATAAAGCACAATTACAATTATATTATGTTTATCATAAAAATATAATAATTAGTTTTCACCTTCAATCTTTTATTAGATCTTTGCGTTAAGACTATTTTTTTATCTTTAAAAACAGATCCTTAAAATTATAAATATAATGAAGTTTATATTTTATAATTTATTAAATTGATTATATTTTGCATCATTACTATAACATAAAAATAAATGTCTTTTTATTCTGAATGTGTAGATTGTCATTTAAGATTAGGTCATACATTTTATTGTTACGTGTTAAATGGTAAAAAGCCAATAAAAGGATTAAAATAAATTATCTAGATTGCTGTTTCAATAACGCAAAAGAAACAACCAATATATATTTAGAATCAGGTATACCAATTACTTTGTATGAACCAATAGAAAGTGAAATAGTTAAATTATGGCACAAGAAACTGGAAAAAAGCAATCTGTTGGTAAATTGGTTTTAACGCTTCCTGAGTTAAACGAATTGTTAAAAAATAATCCTAAATGTGAAATTCATATAACTAAATCAAAAGATGGAAAAAAAGAATATTACTCTTTTACTGTAAATGGTAATCATATAGATATAGAAATAGGATTCGAAACTGGCTATTTAACACAATATGAAAAATCAGAGAGCAAACCATCTTTAAATATAAACTTGTCAAAAGAACTTTCAGAAGCAGATTTAAGTACAATCTTAAACTTTAATAGATTAAAATTGAATACTATATCAAAATTCATGAAAACCCGCGATGAATACTCAAAATATACAGTGTTTCCAATGATAAAAACACATTCAACTGTGCCTGGTGAAGATTCTGAAGGTAATTATGTACAAGAAAGAGTGTCAGTTGAAGAGTTTTATTTATCTTCACAAATTGTCTTGCAATCAGATCAAAAACCCGCAACTTTTTGTACATCATTTTATGATATTACAATTAGCGAAAAAATAGAAGAACTAAAAGAAAAAAACAGTGCCATAAAAGTGAAAATCTTAAAAGTGAACTTTCAGCTGCAATGGATAATCCTATAATTTTTAAATCTTATGACGAAATGGTTAAAAAATTCAACAAGCGTATTAAAGGGATGACTGTTTTAAATATGAGTAAAGTTATTATGAATTCTTTTCTGAATGCCTTCACAGGAAAATCAGAATCATTGACCGTGGTAGTTGAAAAAATACTAAACGGTGATTTTAATGGTGCAGCAAATGAATACATAAAAAATAGGATAAATGAAAAACTAAAATCAAAACTCATTTAGAAAGTAATTGCATATGTTTTTAAATTTTTAACATTTACAATAAAACAGTTCATTTTTTTTGATATACAAATACTTATTTTATGCTTTATAACAAAATGGATAGTATTTGTTTAAATCACGGACATAATTATTTATTAGATAAATCTAATATAGAAGCTACAACTTTTGATGGGGATAAATACCCAAAATTATGGGATCATCCGACTGTAAAAAGTCTGAGAAAAGGAGCAGAAGAAATAAGTTATTACCAAAAAAATGTAAAGGGTAAACGAACTTTTGAATGTACTTTTGATAAATTAGGACAACATTATTTCATTGCAAGATTAGTAATAGTTGTTGTGTGCAAAAATGGAGCCTTTAACACAGATAACTTAGTTGAACATATGGATTTGAGAATAAACAACAAAAGAGTTGTGTTTTTAACCCAAATTTCGGCATTGATGCTCTGGGACAAAAACCAAACTGTAAAAGTATTTGGTGATAAATCAATTGTTTCAATAACATTGCCTATAGGTTCCATGTCTGAATCAAAGACACCAATATCTGTTGGTTACAATGAAAATATATACACAAAAATAAATATTAACTCCAACGCAAATACATATTTAAACGGTGTAAGTTTAATTGAAGATGTATACATATCTATGATTCGAATAACCACAGAAAAGCCAGAGGATGTAAGTGTTTTATATAAAACTGTTTCTGAACTAAAAGACAAACATGAACATTACAGATTTGAATCAAATGAAACAAAACTGACAAAAATAAATCTATCAGTTTATGATGATATTATTACTAAGGTTTACGTTTGTATTACAAGTGTCACAGGAAATGATGCAGTTATCTTATCAAAAGATCTTAAAAACATGCCTTTATTAAAAATGCAATTAAATTTAGGTACTTATAAAGTAGCCAATTATTCAGAAATAATGCCCATAAACAATATGAAAATTGGCGAAAACTATGTGGTTTATATGGTTTTATTAGACACTGCTTACGATATTGATATGAAAGAAGACAAAAAAATAAGATGCTCAGCAAAAAGTTTCGATAATATGCAAATTTTACTTGAATTTGACAAAGTTTCAGATTCAGCATATAAATTCATAATCGATGTTGTGGTTTCTACAAAAACATTTCTTTAAAAAAACAGCATTTAAAAGTTTAAACATTATCATTTAATCTTTTTTAAGTTAAATCTAAAATGCAAACAAATAGAATATCATTTTCTATATTTTGTTTAATTTTAAATAATAATGGTTATAAAAATCGCAGCTTATTATAATTCAATTTTAGATCTATAAAATATGCAAATCTATGTTATTTAAAAGGTAATAAATAACTGGTTTGTGTATTTACTGTCAAAATGTATAGAAATTTGGATGAAAATTTAGAGCAAGCTATCATGGTTTATGGACAAAACTTTCATTGGTTTAATCCTACAATGTTCGATTTTAATTCTTTGGTCAAACTTGGTGATTGGTCATATGATTCAAAACCAAAAAAAAATGTAAATGAAAGTATTTCTTTAGCCCAAAAAATGAATCTTCCTCCGGTGATCACAATTTGTCACAAAATACTTTTGGAATATTTAGAATCTGGCAATTCCATTTTCTTATTAGAAGGTGAAACTGGTTCAGGTAAATCTTTAACCATCGCACCATATTTATTTTCAATGCTCAAATTTCAAGTACCAATTTTACTTGCAGAACCACAAATAGCAGTTGTAAAATCAGTCACCGAAAGTTTTTCTGCCATATACCCTGAAGTTTTTCAAACAGGTATAAATTTAGGATATATGACATCTGAAATCAGTAAATCTACAAAAAATAAAAACAGTCTTTGTGTGGCAACGACTGCCATATGTACGTTGTTACTTAGAAATTATTTATACGACTTTATAGACGGTAAAGTCGATGCTAGCGTTCCACTTGTGATAATTTTCGATGAAGTTCATAATAAAAGCGGTTTTTATATAGACAACGCTTTAAATATAGCAGCACAATTAATAATATTAGGAGCACCATTAATAATGGTTTTGATGTCTGCAAATATTGAATTTGATTCGATCATTGATTTTTTCAAAAAAACACCACACAGTTTGGCAATAGATCTAAAAAATTGTACAGCGATTGTAAAAGGACAAAAATCAAAAAGAAAAAGTTATTTTTTAAAAGAAGAATGTGTTTCTGTATTTGATGCATTTGAGGATTTTTATACCAGCTCATTTTTTGATGAAAAAGACGAAAAATACTTGTTTATGACAGAAGAAAACGATGAAAATATAAAAAATGGCCTTATATTTTTTATGAACGCAAAAATAAACATGGATACGGCCAAAAATGAACTGATTAAAAAAAGTGATAGATTTGGCCCTTTTTATGTTGTTTTAGCGACAACTAATACTTTGCAAAAAAAAAAACAGAAAACACTGACATGTTAAAAAGCGATGAAATAAAAAAACATAGGAAAAAATATTAGCAACAAATACGATAGAAGTAGGTGTTACAATAAAAGGTGTGGTTATGACTGTAAGTTTATGTGTTAGAATAACAAACACTTATATCCCTGAAATTGGTGCGCTTATAATTCACAACATGCCTACAACAAAAACAGAACTCATACAGCAAATGGGTAGATGTGGCAGACTAACTAACAGTGTTTCATTATTATTGACAACAGAAGAAGTATTTGACAAATTAGATTATACTATAAAATCATCTGTAAGAGAAGATCCCATTTACTTTTTGCTTTCAATATGTCATACTAACAACCATTTATTTGTTGAAAATTGTTACCCAACAATTGATGGATTATGTGTGCAAAGTGTAATGTCTACACTTCTTAGGTGTTATGATTGGGATTTAATATCTATAGAAAATTCAATTATAACTGATTTTGGTTTAATTGTTTTAAATACCACAAAACATAAGTTAGCAACACAAGAACTTGTCACTATTTTAAAATCGTTTTTTATAGATCTTTGTCCAGCATTAACCTTAATGGTCATAGTTTTAATAAGAAATAAATTTGCTATAAAAAATATTTCAAGCAAAGATTCATTTAATGAACTTGTAAAATTTGCAATACTTTATTTGGACGAAACATCTGAAAATTATCCAAATGAATCTTTAAATAATGAATTCATAGGCCATTTGTATGATCTTCTTAAATGTAAAATAGATATGTACAAGAATTATGAAAATGTAATTCTTAAAAAACTGCCAGAAAACACTAAAAAATTTAAAAAACTATTTAGCTATATTTACAGTCATAGTTTATATTCACTAGACTATAAAAATAAGAATTATATTAATAACTCTGGTAATTCAATATCTTCAAAATCCATTCAAAATCATCATATGAATAAACAGATTGAAATGGAAAACGTTCCAGAATATATAATAATAATTGAATACAAAAGATTGTATACACAAAAAGGGACTATGTTAGTCCCAATGTATATTATAACAGAATAAATTTTTATTTCTAATTCAGTTGCTTAAATTTTCTAATTATATTTAAATTTAAGCGTTATTTTTTTAAACTCCTTTAAAAATATATATTTGATAAACATAAATTCCTGCAAAAAAATATATTGAAATTTTTAATGTCTATAGTATAATATTTTTCTATGATATTTTATATCTTTAGAAAAATTCTACTTCACTTGTTTTATACAACTCATATTAATTAAAAATCTCATGGTATTTGTTTGATAAATCTTTATATAATTGACAATTACAATAAATATGGAAACTTCAAATTTAATTCAAGAAAATTTAAAATCAAAATTAAAAGTTTTAATCGATTCAGCTACAAAAACAATCTTTGATGAAAATTCAAAAAGAAAATGTAATGGTGCGCCAAAGCAAATAATGATCCTTTGTCCAGTAACAAAGAGTAGAACATTTTTTGTTGTTACTAATGGTGTTATAGAAAACAGAAATGTGGATTTTACTTTTGAAATTCGACCAGATATATGTCTAGATTCAAATAGTAGAAAGTTTATAACAAAAAAATGGTATTTGACAGAAAAACAAATGATGAAAGCAACAGAAATAACAGCTGAAATAGGTTTAGAAATGATCATACAAAACGCTTAATATCAAATAGAAAAATTAGAAAGAGAAACTAAAAGTTCCACATTTGATTTTAAAGATATAGATGATGAATTAGAAAAATTAAACATGGAATGTATAAGATTGACTAGTATTAAAATGAAAAATGGTTTTTCTGACAAAACTGAAGAAGAACTTTATATAATACAAAAAGTTAAAGAAGAAATAACTAATGCTTTGGAAGTATTGTATAAAGAACAAGACGAAAAAACGCTGAAAAGAAGAATGAAAAACCAAAAAGGTCCTAAAACTAAAAAAAATGAGAGAAATAAATTGAATAATGAGTATTAGTGTTTCTTTAGTCTCACTGCGCGGAACACTACTTTCAAATACATATTTTATCTTTATTACATTCTTATTATAAATTTGCATGATTCATAAAAATCGCATTTATAAATTAAATAAGAATCCAAGCTTCTTTTTTTAGCGATAATCTTTATTTCATCCTTCCTTTGTTTTAGTCGGTCTGAAAAGTCTTTACCATAAAAACTTGCACCCCCTCCCCATGAAACTGATACCTTAAAAAATTCATTGCAATCAATCATTATAATTTTAAATGTTAAACAAAATAAAAACAGTGTATAAATAAAACAAAATAGTATATGTGTTACAAACTTTTACTTTAAACGTCAGAACAAGTGGCTTGCGCCATTTTTTTTGGTGCGCGATTTTTTGCAAAAAATGATGTTTTGCGGTTTTTAGTGGTGTCAAAATAAGAGTGCGCAAAATAAAATGGGTGTAAAAATGCAAAAAAACATAAAAATGCAAAAAAACGATAAAAATTGACACTAAAAATTTTAATAAAACCCCAGCGCTATTTTTAACGAAAGTATAAAAATAGCGCTGGGGTTTTATTAAAATTTTTAGTGTTTTACTTGCAGAATTCGAAGTTAAAGAAAATTTCGCGAACACTGTGATGTCACATCCAATAAGCCTGCATTGTTATTTTTACTACCGTCCACCAAACATACCTATTTTTAAAAACGGTTATGCCAAAACTATATACAATCTATTCACTTACAGATATACATCAGTCGCAAACCGAATGTGCCTTGGCCACATTACATTTGAAGACCTACTCGAATCAACAAGCGAAGATGACTTTTATTAAAAAATTGTAGTTGAATTACAGAGAAACTAAACGACAACAACTATGAACTTACGTAACGAACGGCTCAACAACAAACCGCTTACCGAGACATAAACATAACAGTTGACAAAGCTAACTAATAATTATCATTTAATGGAGCTGTATTTTGTTTTACTCCACTAGTCAGAATGGCAGTAATCTCAATCTGCATGCTGTGCACCAAGGGAACTTTATTCGACTTAAGACCAATGCCATGCTGTGATAGGATGGTACACGAGGAGTGTCTCCTAAAATACATAAGAAAGTGGTTCACGCTGAGGTGCCCAAATCTGCATTACTACACAGAGCTGACTTGGCCAATAAACAACACTTGAACACAGTAGGCTCTTTCTGAATATACCAAATATATGGAAGCATGAAAAAACTGTATTTGAGATGTAGAAGCACATTGTTGAAAAAGCCTATTAAAGGATAACACAGAAACTAGTCCGTCTTGTTTACTCTTTGGTGAGTAACAAAGTGTAGTAGTACTAAAAAATGGAGTTGTAAAGTAGTGTTCTCTCTTCTCTGGGAATTTTAAAAGAAAACCAAGATCAAAAGGTGATGATCCTGAGCTACCGATCCCGGTACCTCTCTCGTACCTTTCTTCCAAGATCAGCAAAGACAGTCAATATATAAATTCGGGTATGCAAGTACCATTTACAAGCTTTTCCGTCACGGTTATGCAAGTGTGGCCAACCGAATGTGGTTTGGGCAAATTCGCTACACTGATTTACAGAATTCCAGCACCGAACACGACTTTTTCGAAAAGATATTAGATAGAATACTGTAAAACTAATTTTTGGAATACACATTCAACAAAAAAAAAATACAGAATAAGAAAGCCTGCGTAACGTTTCTCATGCCCTCAACGAACAACTCAACAGTATGATTAGGGTGGATAAAACAGCTGTCCCCATCTCCGAAATGACACTGAGAGACCAGTTTGCTGATAATGTCCGTGACCAGCTACTGCGAAAGGAACTGAAAATGTTCATACGTGATCACCCGTAAGTTACCTTTCTGGATGTCAGAGAGGAGACAATATACGGTGGTCAGAGGAGGATGCTTGAGTTTCAACACTGTCAGATCATACTTTTATCCTTATTTTTTTAGCATAATCATAAACTCATTTAATGTCTCTGATTTGTTTTGATTACTTATATTTTGATGATTCCCAGTGTAAACATACACAGAAAGAATACTTTAGGTAGACCGCACCTTCTCTAGCTGGTCCCTATACCAAGACAGCCCATCTTTAAATACGGGTACAAAAGTATCATCTACAAACCATACCACCACAGCTAGGCGAGTGTGGCTAATCGCATGTGTTTTGGACACATAGCAACTTGAAGACTTCCACGACTGAATATGATTTCTTTGAAAAAATATTAGCGAGATTACTTGAAAACTAATTTACGTTCTATAAAAAACATACTGTCAATAGAAATATTTAATTTTTTTTTACATTATACTCTTCATTGTATAATTTTTCTTTTTGCATTATATACTTTAATATTTTTAAACTAATATTTTTATACTTTCATAAAATAATGAAGAAAAAGCGGAAAGGGCATAACCATTGGGTTTGATTCTGCTACACTACATTTTTATTATCCCATTACTGTTTTAGCGAATTTTATACACATAGATTTATTTTTATAATTAGTGTCGTACCCCTTTTATTCTACTTTTATAGTGATAGACAAACATGTATAGTTATTAATCTAGGTGTACCAGGAGATGCACAAGCTAAGTGCGGGGGAGTTGTTACACTGGAAAGTTCCGATATTTGATCAATTTGAACTTCACCTTAGTATAGCTAGTAAGTATCACGTGTTACAATAAGTTTAAAATTAGTTCCAGCAAGGAGATTGATAGGTACTTTATCTGTAACCCAAATAACCTAAGAGCCTAAGATAGGCGTGTTGTAGCTTGTACAAACTAAAACCCAGAGTGAGAACTAAAATTGCCACGAGTTCATACTTACTTTTGCTTCACAAATTATCACCATTGTTGTGCATGATAAATCAGGAATCACGAATTTGGTGCACCATGTTCCATGGGTTCCACCGACAGATCAATCCGCCTTTGAACTCTAAGATCAATCTTTAAATATATCACCACTATCGAAATTCAACAAATCCACGTAGAATGCTTTGGACAGAGCCTACACAGGCTAGACTCAATGGGCAGCTACATTTGAAACTTAAAAAGATTGAGGCTCAAATTGAGCTATCCACGAAACAGATGACACTACCACTACATGGGTCATAGCAAGTGTAGCTTTGTCTTTGGCAGGTGTCAACACCATTATCGCTATTACTGTTTATTTGTAATTAGTATAAAATTTACAGATCCAAACTTAGACAACCCAAGCAGTCACCAGCTGTTTATACTAAGATTTGCTTGACACCATTACTGTTGTTATTATATAATTTACAGATCCAAACCCAGACAACCTAAGCAGTTACCTGATGATGCACAGACGACACCTGATGTTGCTTATCAAGTTGATAAGGATAAAGTTAATCCTAACATTGGACATTCTGCGCCTGTTTCTGACGCCCCTATTCCTGATGTACACGTTCGTGATCCACTAACTAGATGTTTTGACATGATTTTCAACAGGCTCTAGATCAAGACTAGTACGTTTGTGCTGAATTTTGTTCCAAAATCTTGGACTGTCAACCTTTCAACGCTAGACCTATCAAATATTTTTTTTTCTTTTTAATCACATTTAAATTTGTCTTTACTTTTAACTTTACATCATAGACATCCTATTGTACGCAAGGGAAAATGACTAATGAATACAATTCTTGATCGTAAGAGAAATGATTTGTTACTTTGGTATGTTATTCCTGTAAGGATATTGGTATAAAAATACGTAGCAAACCAGTGTATATACTAAGGATTGAGAACGCAACTGTAATATGTTACACTGCAAAGTTCCGATATTTGATGAACTTGAACTTAACCTTGTTGTGGTTAGTAATTATCGTGTGTTACAGCAAGTTAAAGTTTGTTCCAGCATAAGAGATTTCAAGGTACTTTATCTTATCCCTGAGTTATAGTTACCTCGTTACATTACAAAACAAACCATCACAAAAAGTTGATAACACTTTAATAAAAAGGCTGGAAAGAACTGAATAAATTTTATGAGACTTAACATCCATTTGGATGATTAATCAGCTGTGAGGCTGGCGGACATTAGTGCACGATACGCAGACCACGTATTAAGCACACCCGAAAATGTGTACACAACAAAGAAATACTTTAAAGTGCAAACACTGGACGTTTTGACTGGCATACTTAAAGGAGTTGTCCTAGAAATTCCTGAAAATGATACTGCAGAATTAGTCGACTTGGCGGTGGACTTCGAAGTCAACGAAGACTTCATAGCTACTATGATGTCTCACCTCATACAACTATTTAGATATTTCCACCAAGACCAACAAAGAGAACCAATATGTAAATATGGATACGCAAGTACCATTTACAAACTTTTCCGCCACGGTTATGCAAGTGGGGCCAATCGCATGTGCTTTGGCGACATAGAGTAGACTGATTTGCAGAATTTCTTCTAAAAGATATTAGTTAGAATACTTGAAAACCAATTTTCGTAATCCACACACAAAAAAACTACCTACATACCAATCGAAATATTTGAATAAAAGACGAAGCTGAAACCAATTAATTATCATGCATTTGTATTTTTATACTACAGTGCTGATCATGATTCCGACGAACTAGCAGAAGAAGATGATGAAGAAGAAGGAGAAGAAGAACGAGAACCAGGAGATCGTAATAATACAAGCACTTAAAATCCCGGCTTGATCTTTTCAACTATAAACGGTACTGATCTGACACGTTGAAGCCTGGATAACTCCCTACCCAACGACACATTAGAATTCCATATAATGAAAAGCAGCCCCCGTTTCAAATCTAAGCCTAGCTAACCCGCTCAACTACTCTTTTCTGTAGACATACTCATATTGTACAGGCAGAAATTCACGGCGAGCGTCCGTTGACGTCAAGGTAAGGATAGGGGTAGGGGACTGAAGATATAAGGCATTACTGAAGATAAGAGTGCGTTTGTTGCAACGTCTAGGGACACAGCCTCAAAACATAAGATATAGGCCAGGATAATTGATCAATTGCGGATTAATATATCATCTTCTGTCATAGTAAGCTGTAAACTAACCTAGTGGCTAGCCTATGAAATAACATTAATATTGATTAATGTTTATCATTAGATTCATGACGTAATAACTAGTTATTCGATGATGAGTTTACAGTATAATTGTCAAATGTCTGTTGTTGTTAGAACACTGGAAGTCATTGCAAGGATAATGTTTTACAGACACGAAAGAAATTCATTTTGATCATTTATTGTTTTTATATATATATACTAGGCAATGGCAGTAATAACAATTTGCATCTTATGTACAAGGAGGTCGACGTTCGATTTACGCCCGTATCTTGCTGCGGACGTATGGTGCACGAGGAGTGCCTCGTCAAATACATTATAAAGTGGTTCAGGTTGAACTGCCCGAACCTCGCACATTGTAGCGAAGTTCTATGGCCGATCAATGATGGGGAATTGTCTGCGGCCCCTAAAGGCTACATGCCCATACATTTGGAAACGTACGCAGACTTCAAGATTCCTTAAGATCTGAAGCCGCAGACACCGAAGAATACACCCTTCCTTACACACTAAGTTAGGGAGGGTGGACTTTACAGTTAATATATAACTTTGTTATCAGAATACTCTATTGTAATTTTACAAAACTTCTATTTTTATATTCAGGAATATCTCTTTTGTGAATAGTCATAGATATCCTCGGTTTATCAATTACATTTTGTAGGAGACCAGTAAATCAATTAATTAGATTATTATAACAATTCCTTGTCTGCGTTGAGATTTGCTCATAACTGTATAACAAGTTTTAATTAGTAACAACCATATTACAAATTTTAGCAAGTAATGGTGTGCAATTAAACACTTATATCATAGTTTGGTATTCAAAGTATGTCTACTTTTTTGGTGTAGGTGTGTCCTAACTTCATTATGAACTTGTGGTATTCGTATTTGTTCGTGTTCGTTTTGAACCCAGTGGTCAATTTGCAGAAAGTCAACTATTCGTGTCACTTAATGAGAGAATAACCTTCTATCCTTCATCTTTGATGATTAGTTATAGCACAGAATTGTTAAACTTTTATGATGATCGATACTAGGCTAATCCATGCATCTGTTGAGTTACTATAACAATATTGTGGAAAAACCACTGACATTTCAAAACCATTCTTTTTCTAGAAAAAAGCTAACTTCTATACAATCATTTGCTCACCACTATGCTAAAGGTACCAGATACTGCTCAACTACTGTTATCTTTGCCAGGTTTTTGTACATTGATGTGGATATTAATCATTGATTAATGTGAGTCTAGACCAGGGACAGGAGAGCTCGGGCAGGGGCTAGGTAATCTCTCACATGACTATTAGTACAATTAATTAACAAAGTCTCTAGCTCACATGATAGACATGGAATTTGTAATATAGTTTTCCTAACCAATCAATAATTTGCACATGTAAAGTATTACGATACCAGCCAATCAGAAATGTACACATTTACTCGTACAATTAAAAAGTATGCATGCACGCCCTTAAGGAGTGTCATTTGTCTTTACTCTCACAACTAGCATTCAATATAACGTTATAAAATTTTTGCATCATGACTGACTCTGAAAAAGAACTCACGAAAAGAACTTACAAATGTCCAGGATGCAAAGAGCCTAAGGAAACACACAAATGGGGAATTCCGTCTATATATTGGCGAGACAAGGAGTTCTCCTCGCCAAGGCACAAAGATAAAGGACGAAGCGAGCAAAACGGACAACGACATGGCCAGCGACGAGGAGGAGGTTGAAAGACTAAAAATGCAGTTGCACTATCTGGAAATGGAAGAAGAAGCACTTAAAAAGAATGAAACTCTTGAGAAACTACAGGAGAAAGTGAAGGCAAAACAGGCCACTGTCGATTCCTTAAAGAACAGATAAAAAAACGGAACAAGGTCCTCAAGCATCCCAGGACTCCCAGCGAACATTGCTGAACTACGACGAATTAACGGAGCAAGCGAGTCACCACTGGATGCCCTGCTCAACAAACCAGGGATTTGTTACGACGCTGGGAATGATCCACATGAGTTACGAAGTACATGTGGCCCGACGCATTCCACTGCAGAAATGTTCTTACAGCCTACAAGGTTAAAGGGTGAGCACGTATTGTGTATCATTGACTTTGTAGACAGTATAATTCCTACAGAGAGTAAAGAGGCTTTAGCAACACAAGGAGACACAAAAATTATTGTTAGCTACGACCCAAAAAAGCCTAAATTAGAAGATATAACAATCCCACAATGGGTTGTTGCAAATACCAGAATTTTTTACACATTAATGAATACAGGGAAGGTAAGGTCAGAGTTAGATATACAGGAGTATTTAGCTTATACGGTAAAAATTATGGAGCTGACAAATAAGTACGAGTGGCAGTTCATTCTGATGTATTCTGATGTATGAATTTCGCAAACTCCAAGCCATTTATCATCACCCATGGAATGTGATACATATCTTTCAATATTTCACAGTACTTTTCAGTGCAAATAGCGATCCTTTCAGGAATGCGTTGTCCTTAAGTTGACACTCAGGGGTATGACTACTGCAATGATAATTTCTAGGCACCTCATTCGTATTGTTAATGGGAAAGTTGTTCATCTTTACAAAACAATGGATAAAATTAACAGTAAATTAAACAAGTCACTCGGTATAATAGGTATAGATAAAACGTTCAAAGTGCACGTGTCGAAGGAAGAATTGAGAAGAATGGCAAACAAAGCTGATTGCAGTGATTATCTGAACATGGCTTTCTTATGTATATACAAGCTATTCATGTACGGATATACATCAGTTGCAAACCGAATGTGCCTTGGCCACATTAGATTTGAAGACCTACTTGAATCAACAAGCGAAGATGACTTTTATGAAAAAATTGTAGCTCAATTACAGAGAAACTAAACGACGACAACTATGAACTCACGTAACGAAAGTCTCAACAACAACCCGCATACCAAGACATAAACATAACAGTCGAGAAAGCTAACTAATAATTATGATTTAATGGAGCTGTATTTTGTTTTAATCCACTAGGAAGAATGGCGGTAATTTCAATCTGCATGCTATGCACCAAAAGAGGTCTATTTGACTTAAGACCGATGCCATGCTGCGATAGGATGGTACACGAGGAGTGTCTTCTGAAATATACAAGAAAGTGGTGCACGCTGAGGTGCCCAAACCGTTACTGTACGGAGCTGGTTTGGCCGATAAATGATGGCTCACGTTAAGAGTTTAATAATAAAGACCATAAACGGTAAAGAATGGTCTGTAGTTAAGACAGAAGTCCAGTTTTGACACTTGAACACAGTAGGTTCTGTCTGAATATACCAAATATAAGGAAGCATGAAAAAACTGCATTTTAGATGTAGAAGCACATTGCTGAAAAGATTATTAAAGAATTACAAAGAGAATAGTTCCTCTTGCTTACTCTTGGTGAGTAACAATATTGTTGTGCGAACACTGGCAAGTCATTTCAAGGATGTTTTACAAACACGAAAGAAATTCATTTAGATCATTTTTTCTTATATTGTTGTGAGAACACTGGCAAGTCATTTACTGGATAATGTTTTGCAAACACAAAAGAAATTCATTTAGATATATTTTTTTTTATACTAGGCAATGGCGGTAATAACATTTTGTGTCTTATGTACAAAGAAGTCAACATTTGATTTACGGCCGCTACCATTCTATGGACGTATACAGTCCACAAGCAGGGCCTCCTTAAAAACTTCTTGAAGTGGTTCAGATTGAACTGCCCAAACACCGCAAGCTGTAATGACCTTTTATGGCCTATTAATGATGAAGAATTGTCTGTTACTCCAAACGGCTACATGCCAGTGTATCGATCTTGAAACTTACGCGGACAAAATTCCACAAGGTCTGAAACCGCAGACACCAAAAAAAAACACCCTTCCTTACACACTTATTTAAGGAGGATGGCCTTAATAGTTAATAACTTCGTTAGCCGAATACTCGATTATAGTTTTACAATAATTCTGTTTTTATATTCAGGAATAACTTTTGTGAATAATCTTAAGTACTGTTTACTAGATATGTTAATTACATGATGTAAAAGACAAATAAATTAATTAGAATATAACAATTTCTTGTCTGTGGATAATTTTGCTCACAACCATATCGCAAGTTTTAACAAATTTTAACAAGTAATTGTGTACAATTCAAAACTTGTATCATCATTTGGTATTCTAAGCATGTCTACTTTTTTGTTGTAGGTATTTCCTAACTTCATTATGAACTTAGTGTTTCATGGTCGAATTGGCAAAAGTGTTATGTAACGCCTATTTGTGGAAACGTGACGCCAAAATTAGACGTTTGTAGATTAATATTTGTGTAACGAATATAAGTTATTGTAGAAGCGTGGTGTCACGATGATTTTTAGTATAGGTCAAGGTCTTCCATAAAAATGAAATATAAATTGTTAAAAACAAAAGATTTAAGATTGACAGTGCTAAAACGTGATTGTAAAAATATACTTTAAAAAGAATAAGAATTGTAGACTCTGTCAGAACAGAGTGAGCCGTGCAAGTGAAATAAACAATCCTCAGACAAGCTTTACACGCCTTGAGATCCAGGTGAGTTAGTCACCCAACAAAAGTCAACAATTCGGGCCACTTAACGAGAGAATAACCTTTTATCCTTCATCTTTAGTCATAAGCCATAGCGCGAAACCGTTAACATTTTATGAAGATACTAGACTAATCCATCCATCTGTTGAGTTACCAACAATACTGTAGGAAAGCCGCTGATATTTCAAAACTGTTCTGCCTCTAGATACTGCTGATAACGACTGTTACTGCTTTGCCAGGTTTTTCTACATTGATAGAATGTGATACATATCTTTCACAGTACTTTTAAGCGCAAATAGGGATCCCTTCAGGAATGCGTTGTCCTTAAGTTGACACTCAGGGGTATGACTACTGCAATGAGAACCTCTAGGCACCTCATACGTATTGTTAATGGGAAAGTTGTTCATCTTTACAAAATAATGGATAAAATTAACAGTAAGTTAAACAAGTCACTCGGTATAATAGGTATGGATAAAACGTTCAAAGTGTCGAAGGAAGAATTGAGAAGAATGGCAAACAAAGTTGATTGCAGTGATTATCTGAACATGGCTTTCTTATCTAAATTTCTTACAGATGCAACTGTTATGAGATTTTTTGAAACCCAAGATGTTATGACGCAACTTCATAACTAAGTTCTATTTGGCTCAATTAATATGCCACAGTTTCTTTTTTTCAGAATTTCTTTTACAATTACGCTTACAATTGATGAAATATGTGCCATGGAACATGAAGGACAATATCAACTTACGTCTGCATTAATATAATTCATTAAGGATACCAAAAGCAACAAAAATTGACAATAACATTACTTTACAGATAAATAAGTTGTACAATATGTTTGACCAAAAGCTTGAATCTGACATTGATACAGCAGACGAAAGGGTGAGAACATCAAAAATACTGCCATGTGCGATGAGATAATCATATACACAGTTGCAGGTTTTTATTTCTTTCAACACTATCGTAGTCATCATTTCGGTGATCATTCATGCAACCAAAAAACTGTAAGCATTGCCACAAACCAAGAAAAACAGCATAAAGCTTATTTCTATAACCATTTGCTTGCCACTTTGCTTAACATATAGGATACTGCTCAGCGGCTGTTATCTTTGCCAGGTTTTTCTACATTGATAAAGTGTGATACATATCTTTTTTAGTATAGGTCATGGCACTCCATAAAAATGAAATACAAATAAACAGTTATTATCACTGAATTGATAACAGCCAAAGATTTAAAAACTGTTGACGCGAAGAAAACAGAGTCAGACCTGAGAGCGAAGCCAATAAAACATCCTACAAGGACCTTGTGATCTTGGTGAGTTAGTGGTGCAACAATACTTTTATATTCTCATTACGGTATTTAACGCATGTCTTCTTTACATTTTTGTATGTGAGTTCTGAACATTCTTGAAGGTCAACATCGACCTTGGCAGCAATTTGACCATGACTACTATTGTATGGCAATCCTTTTATTCTGGATGCAATACCAGCAACTGAAGCTGATCCATGACAAACAGAAATCATCACCAGCATGGCACTGGCCTTAGCAGATATTAACATCACTGTCACCATTACTTTCAGTTATTAGAAGATTCACAGAGCTAAACTTCGACAACCAGAACAGTTCATCAGACATCGCCTCAAGTTGATAAAAGATGCTGCTTAGAAGCATGAACACTGAACAATCTCCACATATTGATGAATCACAACTATATTGCCTATCACTATGCGAAGAATGTCAATAACCTCTAACTCATGCAAGAACAGTACTGATCAATATACAAAAAAATATCGAATTACAAAATTTACAAAAAAAAAGAAGTTTATTGCATATTCAATCTGTTCATGTGGATGATCCCAAAAGTAGATGTTTTATGCCAACAACCTCTAGACCACGAATAGTACTGATGTGATGAACTTTATCCTCAAAGAACAGTCAGCCTTTCATGTGTGATCTTCACACTTTTTAGGAAGTCTAGACAGTTTAGCTAGACATATCAAATATATTTTATATTGACTCGCAATTACACTTTACAATTACGCAACGTTTGTTTTCCTCATGAAGCTATAGGGCATACGAAAAGTCATAAAATGACAAAATTCACACAAATAAGTTTTTTGCATATTATGGCTTTGATGACATGTTTTCATCAGAAACATATAATAATATTCACAATGAATAAAATGAGACGAAGGTTCTCTGTTACTCTGAGTTTCGTGCTTTCACACTCGTCAGACAGACTATTTAATGAAGAAACAATTCCTATCTAGTTATATATATACACGTCTATTGTGTTTACATTGTTATCTTAATACAAAGGATGCGGGATTGCGTTACTATTTACAAATGGTGTGAGAGTAAAACAAAGGGTGCAAAGCAGATAATAATTGATAATAGTGGATAATTCAATTGTTCCTTAAATAAAACTTGTTTTCATGACGGCATTTAGAAATAAGTTCAGATGGTTTGTTAAGTGTATCCTTGGGGTTAGCTTTGATGATCATTAGCTTCTCTGTTAGGCATAAGTCGCATCGTTTGGAGATGTTGCTGTATGGTCTTGCGCGGTTGATTATTGTCCATTTGATGTTAAAGTCTTTGTTATTGTCGCGTAGGTTCCAAATGTACTTTGATAATTCGGTGCTGTTCGTGTATTTTCTTTGCTTGAATGTTAGTTTGTGCTGCGTATATCGTTGTTTAAAAGTTCCTTCTGTGAGTCCGATGTAGTTCTTAGATGTGTTGTTGGTTGTGACTTGTGCATTGTAGATGACGCTGGAAGTTAGACATTTACGGTCGAGTGGGCATTGGTCTTTGTTGCGGCAGTTGTCGGTGGCTGCATTGCTGTTGTCATTGGCGGTGTTGGTCACTTTCTTGTTATGTTTGTTGATTATGGATCTCATGTTGTCCATGCAGCTGTAGCTTACTTTAATGTTGTTTTTGTTGAAAAGGCTGTGGTATTTGTGTTGTCTTGGAAAGTGCTTAGAGATTAATTTAAGAAATGTTCTGCCAATATTAGTCTTGACGTTTTTGCTGTAGGGCGGGTTGTACCAAATAATATTCCTTTATCTGTTGCGTCGTCGCGTTGTTGGTTGGCGGTCTCTCGAAAGTGAGTGTTGTATTGTATTCACTGTTTTTCAAGGCGTTGTCGTAGGTAGATTTAGCTTTGTTGAATACGTGTTCGTTGCAGGAGTTATCAGAAATTCGTCGGCTGATGGATGCAGGTAGTTGTTTGATGATGTTAGGCAGGTGGTTAGACTTGGTGTTGATGTAGTGGGCTCATTGTTAGGTTTTCTGTAGGGACAATTGGTGCTGTTTGTTAGGTCAAAAGTGACGTCCAGGTAGTTAACAGTTTTCATGTTCGTCTGCATGGTGATATTAAGTCTGTGTGTCTTGAAGCGTTTTATGATGTCTTTCCTTATTCGTTCTGCCTGTGGTCCTGAGATGTTTTTGAAGATGGCAAGTCCGTCGTCTCTGTTAAGGAGACAATCCCTTAACATTTCTTATTCTCTTCCATTTCTCATTTTATCTTGTTTTTCAGTTTTTTCCTGTTTAGTCAGCTGAGATAGCTGTGTGCATGCAATTACTGGATGGATGATTGATGTTTTATTCTTTATTATCTAAGGAATGTTTTAATGCATTTACTTAGTGCTTTTATCTTCTTAGTTTGTTTATCCGAATCTGATTGTTATGATTTTAGATATCAGATTGGGTTGCATCCGAATTCCATCACATCTTATTGTGCACACACAGTTGTTTCATAGTTTATAATGAAATCTACTTCTAGGTTTTACATATTTCCACTTTATGGTTTTGCTTATTTTATGCAAGTGTTTCTTTTGTATTGTTGCATTAGTTCTTATTAGTTTTACGCGTCAAGTGTAGACCTTGTGTGACTATAGCTACGTCATAGCACTTGAATGGCTTTCGAGTATTGTGTACGAGCCAATCATGGTGTAGCTGGGTCATACATGGTGTCACAGTATAAAAGTAGCGGTAGCGTGTAATTAGTTCAGTTGAGTTGAAGACTTCAGTGGTTGCTGAAGTTATTGTTGTGGATTAAACACGTTAAACTACCACTTGGCTAGTTCCTCTTGTGCTGCTAACAAATCAAGTTCACATCTCTATAAAGTCCGATATTTCCCTTCCCGTAAGTATTACATAGGTCGTTAAGAATAAATAATCCGACAAGCTCACATACTTCCGCACTGTCATAGCTGCCCATTGTAACGTCGAATGTGCTGTTGTTTTTCTTGATCCAGGAGATGTTTTCGTCAAAAAGCAGTGATTTACAGCTTCAAATCAAGAAAATGCCCGCCCCAGAATGAAGATTTAAGTAACTTTGAAACCGACATATACGACATGATAAAGAACATTGACCAACAAAGACCAATGCCCACTCGACCGTAAATGTCTAACTTCCAGCAATATCTACAACGCACAAGTCACAACCAACAACACATCTAAGAACTACATCAGACTCACAGAAGGAACTTTTAAACAACGACATACGCAGCACAAACTAACATTCAAGCACAGAAAATACACGAACAGCACCGAATTATCAAAGTACATTTGGATCCTACACGACAATAAAAGACTTTAACATCAAATGGACAATAATCAAACGCGCAAGACCATACAGCAACATCTCCAAACGATACACCTTATGCCTAACAGAGAAACTAATGATCATCAAAGCTAACCCCAAGGATACACTTAACAAACCATCTGAACTTATTTCTAAATGCCGTCATGAAAACAAGTTTTATTTAAGGAACAATTGAATTATCCACTATTATCAATTATTATCTGCTTTGCACCCTTTGTTTTACTCTCACACCATTTGAAAATAGTAACGCAATCCCGCATCCTTTGTATTAAGATAACAATGTAAACACAATAGACATGTATATAAATAACTAGATAGGAATTGTTTCTTCAATAAAGTCTGTCTGACGAGTGTGAAAGCACGAAACTCAGAGTAACAGAGAACCTTCGTCTCATTTTATTCATTGTATTCAGCTCTACACTTCTAGTGTATTGAGCACTTTCTATATGGTATCAGCTACTTTACCACATTAGTAATAATGTTCACATTTATATTTTCATTATTATTATCTCTAATACACTTGCAAAAAAGAATTTAATTTTTTCAGGAATTACATTGTTTATTTTATGCCAGTTTCTTTGGAATTAATTTTTGTTATGACTTCTTTGTGTTTGCTCTAGGAGTAGCAACAAAACTGAGGGGTATGTTAAGAAGAGAATCCCTTAACATTTCTAATTTCATTACTCATTTCATTTTATTTTGGTGCATTTTGTCTGCATTTATTTAACCTTTATGATGAATGAGAGACAGAGTTGGAAAATCCTAGTTCTATTTCTTTTTGGTCATACACACCATTTAGGTTCAATGAAGACATCTGTACTACAAATCAGTTGGTCATAGTAGGATAGAAGGATGGTATTGAGAATATTGAAAAAGCCAGCAAATCACACGGTCAATTAGAAAAACCTCCAAAAATACTGGAGAGTCAGACGAGGTAACCAAGTCCTCCTTAGACAAGATGTTAACTGATGCTGCAAGTCAGATGATGAAGTAAAATAAATTTTGAGTATATTCACAAATTCCAGCTATTTCTTAAATGCTGTTCTTTTTTTTTTTTTTTTTTTCTATTTGCTTATAGTTGAGGTATTGTTTTATAAACAATTATGTTAAAAGTTTGAAAATCTACAGGCCAGTTTTGTTATTTAAAGAAAGAAATAAAGCAATTGCAACTTTTCATTTTTTTTTTTTCAATAAGATCAAACACATTTGCAATGTTTTTTTTAAATACCTGTAGAATATTTCCTACTCTTGATCTTGATATGGTCACTATAATGGCATAGCTGAAGCCTCTACAGAAGTAATCGCCAGTTCTTATCACATTACCACTAAAATCAAAAATAAATAAAAGATTTACAATATAGGCAATAACAAAGCCAATATGAATGTTTACAATACCAAATGATGGGAACACATGTGACAACGAGGTGAGTCCTGTGAAACCCTGACACTCACCCCCTCCCCCCCCCCCCCCCCTATAAAAGAAATAAATAGACAAAAATTTAGTGAAAGAAATGACTATTTTACCAGAGTTAAAGTGGTTTGGCCACCTCACAATGATCAATGGTTCAAAAAATCTCAAATTTGTGTTTCAACGTACTATTAACTAATGAATCATTTCTTTATTACTCCTTTATAAACAAAGTTATGCTAAAGTTGAAACAATTGAGCAATAACGGGAAAATAAGATCAAAACTAAAATAGTATTTCGATCAATATATTCAGCCAAAACAAACTCAATTCAGCCAAAATACAAAACTGTTGATTCAAAATAAAGTTTTATTCAGTCATAACAAAGGAAACGTGGTGTTTTTTCAATATGTCTAACTTTGACTTTACTGTCAAAATAAAGCTAAAACTATCATCCGGTTAGATAACCAACAGGTTATCGGGGCAGGAATTCAATAAACAAAAACCCCAGTTTATCAGTGGTATGTAAAAAATGTAAAACAAATGACAAAAATAACAAATGAAGTTCTCCCAATCCTATATTAATGGAAATAATTTATGAGAACTTTCAATGAATGGAAAAAAGTACACGCCAAAAAAAATCAGGGAAATGATTGAAAGTTTTAAATTGTAAATTAATTGTATTTCATTTTCGCGGTGAAAATCCTTCCAGGAAAGAATTACAATTTTTGCTTTGAAATATGAAACAAAATGGCAATTGAAATAGACAATCAAACCAATCAAAAATCAATCTATTCAGGGTCAAGCTAAAAAAGCTTCATCTGAAAATCTGCTTTTGTTTAACTTGAAAATGAAAGATGATGCCACGATTTACTCGCTGAAACATTAATTTCCCTTTCGAGCAAGTTTCAACTTATAAAAAAGCTCCAAAATTTGACAAAAATGTTGTTCAAAAGTCTAAAATAATAAAATATTCAAACTTATGTATCTAGGTGAAATAAATTGCCTGAAAATGCATCCAGATCGAATGACAATTCAAAACAAAGCCCCCGAGTAGACGAGTTTCGAAAGGAGAGAATGATGTTCATGAATAGTAGAAATTCCTCTCAAAAACAACACGCCAATGTTTAGGAAAAGCTAGTATTACTTCTATAGTTTGTATAAATTATGGTATGGTATAGAAATTGCCGGACTTTTGTCGGGTTTTCGAGCTATCATTTGGAATGTTCTCGCCGACTCAAACAATAGCTGAACTCAGCTGAAATGAATTCCGACGGAGAAACGTGTCAAATACGTTTCGATTCACTGAATTTGAACAACATACTCAAAGAAAAACTTTCAGCCTACCTTTAGAAGATCTATAGAAAGCTTTTTGCGGCAAGAAACAGATTTTATGTGGCACTAAGCAGATGATTTCCAATGTTTCTCAATAGTCACACCCCAACTGGCCGATAGCTACGATGGAATGTGCCCTTCCTTGAGCTGGCTGGCTAGTCTCAAATTTCACACCCAAAATGCATTGCGTATTCAAGTGCCACACAGGATATATCAACTTTCATTTACTACGTACATCCCCTTCGATGACAGGGTAATTTTCTTATGTATACGTAGCGTATTGGGAAGGCCGGGTGGGAAGGTAAGTCGGTATAAAACGTATGGGCTTTATTTTTGTTCTATGTCAATCAAGCAAGAAAATACACTTGGAAATTGCTTACTTCGATTTCTTACCCCTGGGGAACTCCCATATATCGGAGGGCGAGGATGCTCGTCGTACCTTTTAGGGGCCAAAATCGTAGATTTGGACACGCCCTTCTGGATAGAACGTTGGTACTTTTAGGGGTCATTTTCAAAAATTCTGAAGAGTATCCCCGCCCTATCCCGATCGGAGTCCCCCCCCCCCCCCCCCTCCCCGGGTTCTTACCCCCTTTGAAATGTTCTTATCTGACAGTATAAAAAAAATGATAAACAGTGCAACCGGACATGTCCAAACATTCGATCAACCACGAGACTAATTAACGCTGTAATTAAGTAAAACTAAATAAAGTGATGTCTTTATAGTTGGAGTTTTGGAGCACTACACGGAAGGTTACTCCCTTATATTTGGCTATATATACGGGTATCAAAGAAACTGAATCTATTCAGCACCAAAATGTTGTTGAATTGCCCTTGAACTTTCAAGACTTGTTTCAAAAATGGGACGCAAGTTAACGTTGTTTACATAAACACATCGGACATCACGGTGGATTTTTTTTATTCATTCATTCATTCATTCATTCATTCATTCATTCATTCATTCATTCATTCATTCATTCATTCATTCATTTATTTATTTATTTATTTATTTTTTTTTTTTTTTTTCAAAAAAACTTACAGGACGTGTTTCATCTCTTTGTTTGGGTCTTGATACTTGCAATTTCAGAACACCGCTGTTCCTTTTAAATACTACATAAAAAGGATAACATTTTTATTTGATAATTTTAAACCCCGTCACGTTCAATGACGGCTGATGTGACACGTTGCATATATTACGTCACGAGTAATGACTTAGTCAACTCAAAATAGAATGCAATTAAGTCACGTGACAGGCGTCTATCAAAGAGTTGTGCAAAGACTACCAGTTGTTATCATTAATAAGCTGAGTGGAAACGATTTCCAAACCCGATATGGATTCGATTCCTGCGTCAGTTACAAACTTTATAAGCAGCTACAGTAGCTATCTAATCTGTGCATTGGTTGTGATAGTGCTGTATTGGTACGGGACAAAAACAAGACGTATGATCGAAGCAACTTTCCCAGGTATCCCAGGACCAAGACCATGGCCTTTCCTCGGTAATTTACCAGGGTTTATTCGAGATAAAGGTGAATTGCATGTATATCTGGATACACAGTATCGCAAGTATGGAAGTCTGTTTTCCATGACGTTCTTTAACGACCCAGTTCTTGTTGTCAGCGATCCAAAGATGATTAAAGAGGTTTTGGTTAAACATTTCGATAGCTTCCACAATCGTCCTCCGGTGAGTGTTTTCAGCATAATTATAGTTACTTTTAAGCCTTTTTAGCGGCTGTTAGTCGCATTGGGACCTTTGCAAATTATGTAAATCTTGCTCGCCATGTGAATCTAGATATGATCCAGAAGGGCTGCCATGATTTTCAACCCCAATTACACAACCACCGCACCCCCCCCCCCCCCCCCTCCACACACACACACACCATTGCACCTTGAACATCAAACCATTTGAAAAAGCTGATAACGAGAATATGATCCTTTCCTAGAAATTTCAAGTTCCAAATGGAAGAGATAAAAAATTTTCAAGGTCCAAAGGAATATTATTAATTTTCAATTTGTCTTCCTTCATAGTGTAATTTTATTTTTATTTGCATATTTTAGATCATCAATGTTCCACCACCATTGAATACATCACTAGATGCAGCTGTTGATGAAACATGGCACCGGATACGTACAATACTGTCGCCATCATTCAGTGCACTTAAACTCAAATCTATGATTCCACTGATGAATATAAGTTGTGATACTTTGTTGGAGAAAGTTGAGCACTGCGCCAAGACTGGAGATAGCTTTGATATTGTCAAGTATGTATAATCACTTAATATCAAGTAGCTGCTGCCTAGCTTTTGCATTAATTGTTTTCCTACCACTTTCACCATGTTACATTGAACATTTACTTCTAATAGGAGTCATAAACGTGTATAGCTACAGTACACAAGCTTTAATTAAGAACGAATACTAAGAACTACGATTACATGGTAACTTGATATCTAAGTGGCGGATCCAGACTAGTTTCTCTAGTTTCCGGAAACTATTACAATTTCTCTCCAAAAAAAAAAAATCAATAAAAAATCTTAGTGATAAACGAAAAATAAGTCTTAAACTGCTGGAGAGAAATAGAAACTAATTTACCTCCAATTTGGAATGCCATTTTGAATTTTCGCCACAGGTACTCCAATTTTACCCGTTCCCAGAAATATAAATCTTGGTTCCTTTTTCAGTTGTCGTGTGGGATACACAGGTTGTAAATTATACACACTGGTGCAAAGGGGTGTTTGGAGTTTCTGTGGAAACTAGAAAGCCCAACCATCTCAAGCTTGTTTGTGATGGGATAAATTTGCATGGAAACATGTTTGGAAACTAGGGACAACGAATAAAAGGGCAGTACTACCCGGTAAGGTCCTGTTTCTGCTCGTTCCTGCTACAGTAACAACTGAGTAGAGGCTTACTAAGTGATTAACCAAATTACGATTATAAGATGAAAGACATTTTGCAATTGATTCCAGAACTATGAGAGTCAAAGGTATAATAGTCTTGTAGTATATGCTCCAGTGAATATTCATAATGTTCGATTGTTTTATTGTACTATAGCTTGTTGCTATCTTGTTGTTGGTTTCGTTTCAACCATGTGAAGTGATTGTATAATTGTGGGTTGTATTATACATTATTTCTTGTCCATTTCGTTTTAGCCATGTGAAGTGATTAAAATATTGTATTGTACTTACGAATTTCGGTTTGTGAGTACTGGTAATATTGTATTGTTTGTTGTTTTATTACTGTACTGGTCCATGTCCTGTACGTGTCAACAGCGTGAAGCGAATACTTACATTGTTTTGTTTTGTTATATAATGTCCATTTAGACTAATAGAAAGCAATGAGTTTGGTGTTTTATTGTTTTGTTGTTTTTGTCTTTTACAGTTGTTGCAACTATAACTTATATTATTTTACAAACCCAACAGTTTTCTTCATTTTTTGTAAGATCTTCCAGATTTATGTGGTATCTTAACCCACTATATGCAATGTTCTGCTTATCAAACTACTTTTCAACTCTTTTTTTATTAAAAAAATGATAGATGATTGTTAAAAAATTTTCAAAAAAATTGTGAAACTATTTATTGTCCATGGCCCTCAAAATCGCACTTCTGAGGGCCTACATTAAAAAAATTTCCGGAGGGGACCACGGACCTCCCTAGGTACTCCCACCTCTGGCGGTCATTGGTCACCTGAACAAATGTTTTAAAAATAGAAACTAGTCTGTCAAAATTCTAGATCCACCCCTGATAACAATATAAAGTCTATTGTTCAATGTTTGTAATCGGATTACACGTAATTTAACAACGGCCACCCCAGACAACAGCTACGTTAGAAAAATAACTAAAAATAAATGTTAATCCAGCCAATGAGCAGGAAAACAATATGATAAACAGGATACAAATCTATCTTTTAGATACCAGCAAGCCTTGACATTGGATACAATCCTTTCCACAGCGTTTGGTGTACAGACTGATTATCAGCGAAATCCTAATGACCCCATCATGGGTGTAGTTAAGCGGGCCTTGAATATTAGCACATTTATGCAAGCTGTGTTAATGTTCATATTAATGATGCCTTTTGGTGAAAACATTCTGGTTACTGAGAAATTTGCAAAATTCCTTTTTAAAGACACATTTGATTTGCTGGAATATGCCCAGGGAGTTGTAGACTTGAAAAGAAAACAAACCTCAACTCGCAAGGTAAATAATTGTTGTTGTTTTTTCAGGAGCATATCTAAAACCCTGACGAAAGGAAGTAACAATCTTTTTGCAGCCAGAACATCGCTCTCATGCACTTGTCTCCAATTTTTCCTGGTTTTGCCACTTGTGGAAACTTTGTTGCCACACCAAAAAATGAAACAAATCAGAAACATAGTTTTTGCCTGCAACAATGTTGCTTTGTTTAACCCTGGCTAAATGAATGGATAAATTTTTAACTGCAATAATTCATGATAACATATTTGTATGAGCCAATATCCAAATAAATACTCTATTGCCCTCTTAAGCATATACTGGTATATTAACTATAAAATAAGTTATAAATAGGTATCAAAAGCCTTGTGTTGAGACTTGAATTCAGAGATAGATGGATAGGCTCTTAAAGACAGAGGCAAAGAGTTCCAGAGTTCAGGTGCAGCAAACAAGAAAGACTGATGACCATAGGTTTTAAGATTATTATTTAATATTACTATTTATACTCTTTTTTTGTGTTTCAGGATTTTCTTGATCTGATGTTGAGTTCCTCAGGCCCAGCTGTCCCTGAGAACAAGAGGCTGAAAGATGCAGAAGTTGTTGTCCAGTGTTGGTTATTCTTATTGGCTGGTTATGAGACTTCAAGTATCACACTGTCAATGACATGCTATCACCTAGCAACTAACCCTGACATCCAGGCAAAGCTACAGGAAGAGATAGATGAGATATGGACAGATGAGGACAAGATGCCGTCATATGAAACAGTCCATGAGCTGCCATACTTGGACATGGTGATCTCAGAAACACTGAGACTTTGCCCTCCAGGTATAACTAAAAATACCATCAACATTTGTTGTATATTATTTTAGTTGTCAGTGAATCAGTAGAAAGATAGATCTGAACAGGTTATGTTTATTAGTAGCAAATACTCTCTAACATCTAACTGAACCATTTCACATAAGGTGTTTGGTGGGCTTTTTTCTTTCATTTGTTACCACACATTAACAAGGCAGCGCCAAGTCATTATGCATGTCATATATTTTACTTTAGTTATATTGTTCCTTGTAATTTCAGCGAATATCCTATTACGTGAATGCAATAAAGAGTGCACTGTTGAAGGAATCCAGATTCCTAAAGGCTGCCTTGTCACCATACCAACCTATAGTATACACAGGGACCCCAACATCTACCCTGAACCTGACAAGTTTGATCCAGAGCGATTCACAAGTGATGCAAAGCAGACACGTGACCCCTATCAATACTTACCTTTTGGGACTGGTCCTCGCAACTGTATTGGAATGAGATTCGCACAAATGGAGATCAAGCTTGTTCTTGTCAGGCTGCTGAAGAAGTTCACAATTGTAGCTACTGAAGACACAAAGGAGCCTCAACTGACATCCAAGACCTTACTTGCACCATCGGATTCAATAGTGCTGGGTGTCAAGTATAGAGATGTTTAATGTTTCCCAAGCACTTAACAATATTCATTCACTCAATATAATGTGTAGTTCAAATAGAGATGTCAAAATTAACATGTTTTGAAAAATAGGCGCCCAAAAAGGGCATGTGTCTACGGCCTAGCGAGCAACAGTCTTTTTTTAAAGAAAAGTTAGTTTCAACAAATGTGAATAAATAATTCCTTTAAAGGAGTTTAACGGACTTAGTATAGACATGACTCGATGGCATAATGGCTATGCCTCTACGAGGCAACCAAAAAGCACCAAGTGTTCACAGTTCAAGTGTCCACATTGTAAGTTCCTAGGTGTTTAGCTCTCAGAATCGCCTAATTGTGGAGACAAATCAGAAACTTAAATACTGAGAAATTATTTCAAATAATGTAACATTGTTAAGAATCGCACATTTTTAGCTTGAATGGTTATTTGCTAGGGCCAGTATTTATAATTATTTAAATATACTCTTTGTAATAGAAATATCAATGTAATTCTAGGTATAATAAACTTGTTGTTGTTGTTGTTAAGGTGTAGTTCAAATAGAGATGTCAAAATTAAGATGTTTCGAAATTGATTCACTTGAAGGGTGCATTTAAAAAAATGGGCGCCCAAGCGGCGCATGTGTCTACAGCCTAGCAAGAAACAGTCGTGGTAGCAAAAGTATTTTTTCCAAGAAAAGTTAGTTTTAACAAATGTGATCTGTTTTTGTTTTGTTTTGTTTTGTTTTTTCTTAATTCTTCTTCTTCTTTCGGATCTATAGTTCATACACTAAAAGATGTGATGAAAGTCATCAAATAAAGATTGTTGAGTCTTAAATTTATAATTCAGCACCCGAGCCAGTAGTTACTGTGATTTGTTATGTGTTTTGTATTCTCGTGTAAGCCAGTAGTTACTGTGATTTGTTACGTATTCTACGACTTGGGGGTACGATTTGCCCTTAACAATACTACCAGGTAACATGACAGTAGATTAGCGTAATGTAAAATCCAAATCAAACGTGTAAACAACACCACAAAAAGACGAGTGCAGCAAGGCGAGTTTATCGTTATACACACCAGCGGTTGGTAGGACCAGTGTTAGTTGACTTAACCAGACCGTAGTCGTCGGACCCGGGTCGTCGGAGTGTCGGATAACCAAGTTATGTTATGTTCAATAGCGTGTTTATAGAAGGTTTTGCCAGTTCCATCTTGTCCAGTGAAATAACCATCAATACACAGATCAATAGCATTTTTTTCGGTTTTTGTCAAGGCCATAAATTTGAGCCGTATATGATAATTTTAATTTTCGTAGTTTTAGCGTCAATTGACGCTGTCATACATCTGCCAAAATCTATTGTTTGTCATGCTTCATAAGCCAACTGGTCTATCAAATGTTGTTAGCGTCTGTTACATCCGGAATATTCTTCCGGATGTGACACAGGCTACTGCTGATCCACATAAATTTGCCACCCTTTTGTGTCTTATGGAGAATGAATTAAAAAAAATATTAGCGTTAAATTTAATGATCATACAATCCTTTGGTCGTAAATTTGCTGGAAATAACACTGATGAAATATTCTAATAGCAGATTCAAAATAGGTCCTCAAATCTGTTGCATCCCTTCTCTCTTTTGGGTGCTTCCCTGCTAGCAGAGTCTCTCTCGTTTGTGAATCCTGACGTAAAAATAGAGAGACTCTGCCGACTCGAGCCGCTTTGTTTGAAATGCCGCCGTCCACAACTGTGGACGAACGAAACCAGTTGGAAAACCGGTTTGACCGGAAGTAAGAGTTCAGTTTATTACCGATCTCAGCCGCAATCAACGAGTTACCTGGACTTTTGCGGTGTGACTTTGTCGTTTGCATTTTCGTAGTTTTCTCTGTTTTCTTCTCCCTGGTTTTCGCCATTTTTTGGGCAAGCATCAAAGCTAAGCCTTTTTGGTGGCGAAGTTCGAAGTTTCTTTTTATTTAAACGGTTGATTTCTTGGTCTTTTTCGGCGTCAACGTCTCTTGTACTTGGACTGTTTATTTGACGCTTGAATCGTGCTCTCGAGGATGCGGAGATGAGTGTCCTATTTCGATTATAAAGTCCCACTAAAACTGCTTTGTCTTGGTCTACTGCAGATAATCGTTTTTCTAAAGATTCCACTTTTCTGTAACACTTTTTACAAACCCTTACAGATTCTTTGTTGTAATTTGGTGACTTTCCTATTACGTGTTCTATTCTTTCGCGCAAGCCTTTGGAAATATTAACGTTGTAAAAGCTTGATTGCTTTGATCCAGAAACAAATTTTTTCGCTGCAAATTAAACAACTTTTATCTTTATCTACCGGAACGGCTTTTAATGGAGTCTTTGGTGAGGCAAATGTTCTAAATTTTGGTGACGACGGAGGAGTTTTTTTAGACATTGCATCGCGATAATTTGCGCTTATACATGATCTCCCGCCAATCTTTTATTTCGCGCGCTGACGGGGGTGATTGGTCTGTAAGTTGTCAAATTCATTGACATGTCATATGTCCAATATGTCACGGTTGCTTGGTAACTGCTGAGCATGCGCGATAGGATAAGCGGCTCGAGTCGGCAGAGTCTCTCTATTTTTACGTCAGGATTCACAAACGAGAGAGACTCTGCTAGCAGGGAATTTGGGTGCTTACACCAGTGCGAGAGTTACGCTAATACGTTACGCTAATATCATGTTACCTGGTAGTCATCAAACAACCGCCTGTTGGTGCATCGCTCATAGTGAAACAATATGTACCATTTTATTTGAGAGGGGGAAATCTGATTTTTTAGGTCATATTTCACAGGCTTATGAGAATTACTCATTGTGCTTATTTACCGTTTTCGAATTTTTGCTATTTTCAATTAAACTAAATTCTCATTGACCTTGATTTTTAACATTACAAGTATTACTCATTTCCGTATTTATTCTTCAACACATCAAAGCTGTTTGTCTTCAAGCTGTCATCGCTTTAACGGTAATTTGATCCGACTCTTTCTTAAACATTCTACTTACATTATTAAACTATCTAATCTCATTACATACATTATAATCATCAAATCCCTCTAAAAAAAACTTTTTTTTTTAAATTGTGATATGTCCTACAATATTTTTTCGGTTAAATAAAGTTGTGTTTTCTTGTTTAGAAAATATACCCCCCTCTTTTGAGAGTTTTTAAAAAAATGTCCCCGCCCCTCTCTAGAAACTTTGCCCCCTCCACCCTGCTCCGTAATAAACGATCTGTCCCAAAGGAAAGCGTTTGTCCCCCTAATCTTCAAAAATGGCAACATAAAGAGATAAACTCGCCCCAAATAGCTTTCAATGTTGAAGGTACGTCTCCAATCCATCCCTAAATGACAAAATATCATGTTTTTATGTTATTTTTCATATTTTATTTTGGTATCCGTGGTATCCGCTGTGGTATCCGTGGTATCCGCGTGGTATCCGTCTTTTATTAATGCCGCAAAACACATAACAAATCACAGTAACTACTGGCTTACACAACAATACAAAATACGTGACAAAATACAGTAACTACTGGCTTACACGAGAATACAAAATACGTAACAAATCACAGTAACTACTGGCTTACACAACAATACAAAATACGTAACAAATCACAGTAACTACTGGCTTACACAACAATACAAAACACATAACAAATCACAGTAACTACTGGCTTACACGAGAATACAAAATACGTAACAAATCACAGTAACTACTGGCTTACACAACAATACAAAATACGTGACAAAATACAGTAACTACTGGCTTACACAAGAATACAAAACACATAACAAATCACAGTAACTACTGGCTTACACGAGAATACAAAATACGTAACAAATCACAGTAACTACTGGCTTACACAAGAATACAAAATACGTGACAAATCACAGTAACTACTGGCTTACACGAGAATACAAAACACATAACAAATCACAGTAACTACTGGCTTACACGAGAATACAAAATACGTAACAAATCACAGTAACTACTGGCTTACACAAGAATACAAAATACGTAACAAATCACAGTAACTACTGGCTTACACAACAATACGAATTACGTAACAAATCACAGTAGCTACTGGCTTACACGAGAATACAAAACACATAACAAATCACAGTAACTACTGGCTTACACAACAATACAAAATACGTAACAAATCACAGTAACTACTGGCTTACACAACAATACAAAATACGTAACAAATCACAGTAACTACTGGCTTACACAAGAATACAAATCACAGTAAATACAAGAATACAAAATACGTAACAAATCACAGTAACTACTGGCTTACACGAGAATACAAAATACGTAACAAATCACAGTAACTACTGGCTTACACGAGAATACAAAATACGTAACAAATCACAGTAACTACTGGCTTACACGAGAATACAAAATACATAACAAATCACAGTAACTACTGGCTCGGGTGCTGAATTATAAATTTAAGACTCAACAATCTTTATTTGATGACTTTCATTACATCTTTTAGTGTATGAACTATAGATCCGAAAGAAGAAGAAGAATTAAGAAAAAACAAAACAAAACAAAACAAAAACAGATCACATTTGTTAAAACTAACTTTTCTTGGAAAAAATACTTTTGTTTATCATGCTGACTGAAACTTAGTACTCAGTAGAAAAATAAAATGCTGCTCAGATTAATGACATTTGAAAGAAATGGATCTTTTTTTGCTTCACCTCCATGTCTGGCTTGAAGTTTACAGTCCGTCCATATACCTCACTGTACATCTTGTGCGCACAGTCTTTTGTTCTTGGACGATCCTCATACCCTCCATACCACTGCTACCTTCTCAGAATATCTGTGTTAGACATACTGTATGTAGAAATCAGAGCCCTGATCAACTTTCAATACTTGTTTCAAAAATGGGACGCAAGTTGTAAACACATCGGATTTCACGGTGGATTTTTTTAGTTTTATTTGGTGGAGGTTTTAGGCCATATATTTATTTATTTATTCATTCATTCATTCATTCATTCATTCATTCATTCATTCATTCATTCATTCATTCATTCATTCATTCATTCATTCATTCATTCATTCATTCATTCATTCATTCATTCATTCATTCACTCATTCACTCATTCATTCATTCATTCATTCATTCATTCATTCATTCATTCATTCATTCATTTATTTATTTATTTATTTATTTATATTATTTATTTTATTTATTTATTTATTTTTTTCAAAAAAAACTTACATAAAGTGTTTCATCTCTTTGTTTGGGTCTTGATATTTGCAATTTATAGAAAATCGCTGTTCCTTTTTTAAATTCCTTTTTTATTGGATCATTTTAAACCCCGTCACGTTCAATGACGGCTGATGTGACACGCTTGCATATATTACGTCACGAGTAATGACATAGTCAGCTCAAAATAGAATGCAAGTCACGTGAACAGACAGACTTTTAAAAAACAAACACGCCAATAAAGTCTTTCAAAGAGACTTATACAGTATAAACCGAGTGGTGGTTATTAAACTGAAGAGAAAGAATTTCCAAGCCCGATATGGAGTCAATTCCTGCATCAGTTACAAACTTTATAAGCAGCTACAGTAGCTATGTAATCTGTGCATTGGTTGTGATAGTGCTGTATTGGTACGGGACAAAAACAAGACGTATGATCGAAGCAACATTCCCAGGTATCCCAGGACCAAGACCATGGCCTTTCCTCGGTAATTTACCAGGGTTTATTCGAGATAAAGGTGAATTGCATGTATATCTGGATACACAGTATCGCAAGTATGGAAGTCTGTTTTCGATGACGTTCTTTAACGACCCAGTTCTTGTTGTCAGCGATCCAAAGATGATTAAAGAAGTCTTGGTTAAACATTTCGATAGCTTCCACAATCGTCCTCCGGTGAGTGTTTTCAGCATAATTATAGTTACTTTTTTAAGCCTTTTTAGCGGCTGTTAGTCGCATTGGAACCTTTGCAAATTATGTATATCTTGCTCGCCATGTGAATCTAAGGCAGCGTTTACACGAAGCCGGCTATTTTTTTAGCCGGCTAAAAATATAGCCGTTTACATAGCGTTTTCGTGTAAACGCTTATCGTTTTCGCATCGTTTTCGGTAGCTTGAAGAGCGTCTGTAAGCATTTTGGTGAATAAAAGTTTGAATAACTCTCTCATTATGACTGAACCAAAGTGATGACTTCAGCGTTTTCGAAAATAGCCGGCTAAAGCGTTTACACGAAAACGCATAGCCGTCGTTTTCGAAAATATCCACTCTGAGAGGCATTTTCGAAAATAGCCGGCTAAGTAGCGTTTTCGTGTAAGCGGTAGGCCTAAACCGATAAAAAAGTGTGCGTTTACAAAAATATCCGGCTTCGTGTAAACGCTGCCTAATAGATATGATCCAGATTAGGGCTGCCATTATTATCAACCCCAACAACCCCTCCCCCTCCCTTCACACACCCACCCACCCACCCACACACCATTGCACCTTGAACATCAGACCATTTGAAAAAGCTAATAATGAGAATGTGATCCTTTCCTAGAAATTTCAAGTTCCAAATAGAAGGGATGAAGGTGTGAATCTTTTTTCCAATATAATTGCAACATGCAACATTCCTAAAACATTCCAAGGTCCAAATATGGGGATATTACAAATATTCAATTTGGCTTTCTTCATCGTGTATTTTTATTTTTATTTGCATATTTTAGATCATCAATCTTCCACCGCCATTGAATACATCACTAGATGTATCTGTTGATGAAACATGGCACCGGATACGTACAATACTGTCGCCATCATTCAGCGCACTTAAACTCAAATCTATGATTCCACTGATGAATATAAGTTGTGATACTTTGTTGGAGAAAGTTGAGCACTGCGCCAAGACTGGAGATAGCTTTGATATTGTCAAGTATGTATAATCACTTAATATCAAGTAGCTGCTGCCTAGCTTTTGCATTAATTGTTTTCCTACCACTTTCACCATGTTACATTGAACATTTACTTCTAATAGGAGTCATAAACGTGTATGTACACAAAATGAATAATAAAAAAAATAATGATAATAAATAAATTTTATAAATAATGTAACAGGAGTGAGAGCGATTTCTGAAGAGTGAAAAAAAACTTGACAAAATCACTGGAAATAAAGAACTCATTTATGAAGGCAAAGTTTTAATTTTTATTCTATTCCTTGTAGAATGAGCGAGAATACTAACAGCTAAAAAAATATTCAAAATGGTAACACAATTTAGGGGGAGAGGAGAGGCTCAGGTGGTCGAATTTCACTAAAATATTGTCTTGGTTACCTGTGCTAAGATTACATGGTAACTTGATATATCAATTGTTCTATTGTTTATTGTTCAATGTTTGCAATCGGATTACATGTAATGTAACAACGGCCAACCCAGACAACAGTTATGTTAAAAAATAACTAAGAGTAAATGTTTAGATGTGAATCCAGCAAATGAGCAGGAAAAAATATGATAAACAGGATACAAATCTATCTTTTAGATACCAACAAGCCTTGACATTGGATACAATCCTTTCCACAGCATTTGGTGTACAGACCGATTATCAGCGAAATCCTAACGACCCCATCATGGGTGTAGTTAAGCGGGCCATGAATATGAGCCCATTTATGCAAGCTGTGTTACTGCTCATATCAATGATGCCTTTTGGTGAAAACATTCTGGCTACTGAGACATTTGCAAAGTTTGTTTTTAAAGACACCTTTGATTTGGTGGAATATGCCCAGGGAGTTGTAGACTTGAAAAGAAAACAAACCTCAACTCGAAAGGTAAATAATTGTTTTTTTCAGGAGCATATCTAAAGCCCAGATGAAATGGGGGGAACAATCTTTTTGCATCGCTTGCATGCACTTGTCTCCGATGTTGCCTGGTTTTGCCACCTGTGGAAACGTTGTTGCTGCAACAATGTTTTCTCATTTAACTAGTAAGGGTTTTAAATAAATGTTTAACAACTGCAATCCTCAAAAACATATCCCAGTATATTAACTATAAATTAAAATAAGTTATAAATAGGTATTAAAAGTCTTGTGTTGAGACTTGAATTCAGAGATAGATGGATAGGATCTTAAAGACAAAGAGTTCCATAGTGCAGCAAACAAGAAAGACTGACGACCCAAGTTTTTTTTATTATTATTTAACGTTATTATTTAGACTCTTGTTTGTGTTTCAGGATTTTCTTGATCTGATGTTGAGTTCCTCAGGCCCAGCTGTCCCTGAGAACAAGAGGCTGAAAGATGCAGAAGTTGCTGTCCAGTGTTGGTTGTTTTTATTGGCTGGTTACGAGACCTCAAGCATCACACTGTCAATGACATGCTATCATTTAGCAACTAACCCTGAGATCCAGGCAAAGCTACAGCAAGAGATAGATGAGATATGGACAGATGAGGACAAGATGCCTTCATATGAAACAGTCCATGAGCTGCCATACTTGGACATGGTGATCTCAGAAACACTGAGACTTTGCCCTCCAGGTATAACTAAAAATACCATCAACATTTGTTGCATGTTATTTTGGTTGTCAGTGAATCAGTAGAAAGATAGATCTGAACAGGTTATGTTTTTAGTAGCAAATACTCTCTAACATCTAACTTAAATATTTCACATGAGCTGTTTGGTGGGCTTTTTTCTTTCATTTGTTACCACACATTAACAAGGCAGCGCCAAGTCATTATGCATGTCATATGTTTTACTTTAGTAATATTGTTCCTTGTAATTTCAGGAAATAACCTAATACGTGAATGCAATAAAGAGTGCATTGTTGAAGGAATCCAGATTCCTAAAGGCTGCCTTGTCACCATACCAACCTATAGTATACACATGGACCCCAACATCTACCCTGAACCTGACAAGTTTGATCCAGAGCGATTCACAAGTGATGCAAAGCAGACACGTGACCCCTATCAATACTTACCTTTTGGGACTGGTCCTCGCAACTGTATTGGAATGAGATTCGCACAAATGGAGATCAAGCTTGTTCTTGTCAGGCTGCTGAAGAAGTTCACAATTGTAGCCACTGAAGACACAAAGGAGCCTCAACTGAAATCCAAGCCTGTACTTGCACCATCAGATTCAATAGTGCTGGGTGTCAAGTATAGAGATGTTTAATGTTTCCCAAGCACTTAACAATATTCATTCACTCAATATAATGTGTAGTTCAAATAGAGATGTCAAAATTAACATGTTTTGAAATTGATTCACTTGAAGGATGCACTTTTAAAAAAATAGGCCCCCAAAAAGGGCATGTGTCTACGGCCTAGCGAGAAACAGTTGTGGATAGCAACAGTCTTTTTTTAAAGAAAAGTTAGTTTCAACAAATGTGAATAAATAATTCCTTTAAAGGAGTTTAATGGACTTAGTATGGACATGACTCGATGGCATAATGGCTATGCCTCTACGAGGCAACCAAAAAGCACCAAGTGTTCATGGTTCAAGTGTCCACATTGTAAGTTCCCAGGTGTTTAGCTCTCAGAATCGCCTAATTGTGGAGACAAATCAGAAACTTAAATACTGAGAAATTATTTCAAATAATGTAACATTGTTAAGAATCGCAAATGGCTGTGAGACAAGCCATGTGAGTTGGCTATAACCAAAGCATGGCCAATAAATTATTTTTTGAGCAAGTCAGAACCCAGACAAACACAATTTCTGTGGCTAGAGTGGGAATTGTAACTAGGAATACCAGTGTAAACATTATATAAAGGAATATAATCAGAATAAAGTATTCCATTTGTTGTTGTTGTTGATGAATGCAATGTCGTAAATGGTTTGAACATTTTATTACCGGAAGTGAATAATCGGTTTCTTTGGTTTTTCCGTAATTATAAGCATGGTGGTTTTAATCCGCGACAACCAAGAACCGCCAAGTTGATGCACAAAAAAACTAAAAAATTCATACAACTGGATCTACCTTGATCTACTATTTATTTCAATAATGAAAACTATTAAATTTAAAGTATTGTATTATCAACTTCGAATAAAACACCATTTTTTACAATCTAATATCACTTAAGGTCAATGCATACAAGAGAGAGTAGTATGTTTATCCAAACTCACAACGCTCCTCGATAACTATAGACACTCCAGCTGACATCACACTTATACTATTGAAATAATTTTTCGATAATAGAAATACTATTGAAAATAACTAACCGAAGTAAGTGCTGTGAAGCAAAATGGTGAGATTATTCTAAAAAAATCTCATTCTAACCCATAATCACAACCATTGAACTACATTCACAACTGTTTGCATACACAAATAGTTATACAGTATCATAAAACATTTTATATACTATGGAACAAATTTTGCAGAAAAAAAAAACAGCCAATGCAAGTCAACATTTAGTTCAATGATATTACTTGTTTTGATAGCTAGCCCACAAAGCTGGCTCTCTGTACGGTGAACAGAGCACTTGCTATGCATACTTACCCTCTCTAAAGACTACATCCTTTATTTGGGCTTCCTGTGGCATTTTGCTTTATTGTGGATGCAAGGAAGGCACACTTGTCAATTTTTTCCTAGTTTCCCATGATCCTCAGCAAGTAGAGTGCAAATACTATACCTGTGAAACAGTTAACTAACTACTTGGTGCTTACTTTGAAATTTTTGAAATCGTCAATGCATTAGGAATTCAACTCAGTGAGAGTAGAAAGCAAATGCAGATCTGTAATCTTGCGTTTATAATGCTCTTGTATGTATGGTATTTTGAAATCATCTTTAGAAAAAATGCAGATGGAATTGTTTATTTCTAACTTATCAAATGCATTCTCTTGAATTACACTGGCGTATTGTGTCATTATTCATAATGAACAAGTTCAAGCTTTGATAGTTCACTGCATTTAATGCTTAATTAGAGTGCAAACACTAAAAGTGTGCAGCAGTTGCCTCTTCTTAATTTTAATTTTTTTTAGCATTAATTAGTGATATTTTTGTTGCACACTTTTAGTGAGTGCAATCTACCACGATTAGTTAGGGGATAATTCATTGGTATATTATTTGCGCTCTACATTTAAACACAGGAAACCCCAAAGAGTTGCCTGCAAATACGGCTAGAGATGGTTACTGTTTTGATATTTTTGCTGATTATTCATAATTTATCTAAAAATTATGGTCCAGAGAGATCACTAAGTCCAGCTGTCCTTCTTGCTTTATACAGCAATGCCCTCAGCATGAACTGTTTGCGAGATAGTGCTCTGATGTTCTGAAAAGAATAATGATAATAATGCTGGTATTAAATGAATAATTATTTAATCTGTACTGCCCAGTTGTATCCACATCATTGTATTCCACATCAGCCCTCAGCTGCCTATATCATATGATGCCTGGATAAAGTTATCCACTGAATAAACTTAATCCAATCCATAGATTTTCTTTAGAATTTATCTGCTGGATAAGGATTTATCTGTTGGATGGCGCTACCCAGACTTCGTATAACTAACCCCTCCCCATAATAAATTTGGCTATACAGTGGTATAGCAAAAGCATTTTGCCAATCACATGCAAATGCTGTTGCTAGAGTGGAAAATATCAGACAGTGTATCATAATTATCATAGCTGTAGTTTCTAAGAAAAGATTCAATATTTTTTGTGGTATTGAATCTACACAGTTTCCTGTTTTGCGAAAACAACTCTATTATAATGCCATGATCAATATTGCAACAAAAGGACTGACTACTTACTTTCAAGAAAACATCCATATCAATGGCTTCCTTTCGCAGTGATTCACTCAAATAGTAAATAGTGTCTTCTACTGCATTTTCTTCAGCAAAAAGATTTAAGATTCTGAACAACAGAATATAACTGTTAGTACTGTCCCTTCACTTATACAATTCACCATTAGGTGATGCATAATGCCTGAAGTGCCATAATTGAAAATGACCAAAAAAAGCGACCAATTCATGTTTCTCATTCATTTGGTAATCTTTTTATACTAGAGGGGTTTTCAAAAACTTGTGAAATCCACTTTAGCATATTACACCTTTATTGTGTGCATCAATTTTCTTTTGATTTTCATTCTTTTGGTTTTTTTTGGTGTTGTAAATTACATGTATTATGCTGGAGCCGGTTGCACACAGCTTGGATAGAACTATCAAGTCAACTTGATTCTTTAAAAACTTGGTAACTTTATTCAGGATTCATGCAACCGGCACGTGTATTACTGACACTTTAGCTATAATTATGCATATTTTCAGGGTTTTTTTTTAAATGATTCCATCTTAAAGTTTCTTTGATTGTACAGTATAGTATGAACCCTAAGAGGACTTACTAAATGGTTATCACTATTTACTGGTAAATACTATAACTATTTAAACAATTTAAACATAGTTAACAAAAGAATACAATAAAATTTATTAGCATAAAATGGCAGACTTTTTGTTGCAGACTTTTAGTGTTAGCACTCTACCCAGTCATACTTAAGTGTTAAGTAAAATTATTGTAAATTGTATAGTTTATTTTAAGTACTTTAAATAAAAATAATTGATCAATTTATTTTAACATGATTGGTGTACTTACTGGTTATATAGTGGAGCCGTAGTGATGACTGCTTCATCAATATTGAGGTTTTCTGATTCACTTTGAAGTTGGTTGATGACCTCTGATATTTCTTCGTTCTTTTGTGTTAGGATATTAATATTGTTTTCGACATCAGCCTAGTATCCAAATTAATGATATAATAACAATATTATAGAACTACGTTTAAATAAACATTATGACAAGTTTTAAGGGTATGACATTGTGTTTAATGTTTCATTTTTGTAGCAAATTTTATTTCACCATGCTAAAAAAAAACACTCCACACTGTCATGGAAGTGTTGCAACTTTTTAGATAAAGCTTGCAACACTCTACAAGCCAATAGCATAAAATTTGTTCTCAGAACAATATTGAAAGTGAGCTTTATTGCATTATTATAGACCTATTTGAGTTAAAGTATACAACATTGTTCAAGCCAAATAACGAAATTTGTTCAAATAGTCAACTATACCTGTTCCTGTTCTAGTCTCTTGAGCATATCTTCTAGCTTACTGCTGCCTTGTTTTAGTTCTTGCTGGGTTTTGTTGAGTTCATCTAGCTCCAACTGATACAATACATCAATTGAATTAATAACTAATGGGGGCATGTTGGTTGCAGTATTCCTGGGATCAATCTCTATCCATACAACTATTCTTGAAAATGTACAATAAGGTTTACTACAGCTACCGCTACTACCTACTACTAACAGCTATTATTAATAATTAACCAACAACTAATTAACTGATAGTTAATTAATTGATCATTATTTCTAATTATTATTCATGTTGGTCCATTCATTATAAAGTCATAGACTCAATTCATTCATTTATTATTTAGATATATTGCACCATACCTGCGCCTGGTCAATAGCCGGTTTAATTCGTCTCCTAAACTTGGACTCCACAGATGACAATAAAGATGCTTTGATAGTGTCATCCATACTAGACTGTCTGCTTGACAATGGTTGCTGATTGGTTATCGGTGAACTATGACTGGTAGGGGTAGCCTGGGATACAGGAGGGTAGCCACCAGGGCTGGGCATTTGTGTTCTTGAATACTGGTTGCTTGATGAGGTTGGTGGATAAGGGGCCTGATAACCAGGTGATCTTCCACCGCTATCTATGAAGATTTAACACAATGTCACAGCTATTTAATGATATGTTTGTAGTTTCTAAAGAATGACTTCTGAACAGGTTGTTGGAACATCAGACCACATGAACAGTCTTTCTTCAAGCTACTAGAAAAAGGACCTTAGTTAAATTAATTTATTGTAATTATTTATTTTCATTGTAATTATTTAAATCATATTACTCAACTATACAAGATTTCTTATCTGATCCTCACTGGTGCCCTATATTTCATATCCCAGCTATGAAATGTTGTATAGTAGTAGTTACTGTAGTAACTACAATGAAAGTAATAGCGATACTTCATGTTTATAAACAAACAAATTGTTATCAATGCTAATGTGCCAACCAGAAAAACAATAAGCTCTATTGATTGAAATAACAGCCAATCACTTTCTGGTTGGAACATGAATAACAAAGGCTTACGTCGGCTGAAGTATCGCTATATACTTGTCTAATAAAATAATGTAAAGTCCTTTATGGTCTTGTGATGTAGTGGTTATAAACAAATAGGAATAGATTTATGAAGACATATGGTTTGATTACAGCCAAGAGCATCGCATATTATATTTTAAATTTTCTCTCATTCTCTATTTTATTTCCTACACCAAACACATTTTATTAACCACTACTGAGTTCACGTACCTGGCATGGGCATTGGCATTGGCATGCGGTGCTGTGTAGGGTAGGGTGGGGTGCTAGATGAGGTAGGAGGATATCCACCACCATAATGTTGCTGAAAGCCTGGTTGAGTAGGAGGGGTATAACCTGCAGGTCTGGCATATACTGGCGGCTCTTCAGCAAAGACACAACACAGAATTTGTATCAGTGCAGCTATATCAGACTTTGGCTGAAAAAAGAACACACATCAAATTTGTATTGTTTTCCATTATTAATAATAAGTGAAGTTCCACTGATATCTAACCCAGAGAGGGAATATCTAATAGTCTCAGAATAAAAGAACAAAATCTGGAAGAAAACTGGCATTTACAGAGGAAGAGGGTCTATGAAATGACAGTGTAAGGGGTGGGGATTTTATGTTAAACATTGATCATTTTTTACAACTCTTTGTTTAACTGATGGTTCTTGCAGAATAACCAGCTATGTATTGGATATAGAAAAAGCAAAATTAATTCCCTTAATACAGAAAAGATGTTTTCAGGGATAATTGTGGAATTATGAAAAACACCAGTAATGCTCAAACAAAAGACTTACATGGCTCCACTCTGCAAGATATGGTAAAAACACTCTACCAGAATTATCAACATGTTTAGATACTTTGATACCCATTGTACTCGTAGGACGCACATAGACTATTGGTGGGACGAATGGATGTCTTTCTTGTAGAAACAAACATATGGGAATATTGTATGTAGAGCCTGGCAAAAAGATACAAAAAATAACATTTACTCTGACTTAATATAATCAATTCAATTGAGCAAATAAAATGATAAAATATGATGTACAACATCATAACGAACAAATCTACAATGTATGGAAGTTACAAATTTGGAAAATCTCATGATAATTATTATATAATAACTTAGTGAGGTCCCAATAGTGAATCATTTTCAAAAGACAATACTCAGGACTATTGTTTTTCTATTGCTGTGACCGCACTTCAATATAAATAAATTATATAAATTATATTACATATAACCCCAAAATTTGTCCTGGCTTATCAATGTAGAAAATGCAATATTATAACAAACTTTGATCAGTAGTGGCTTAGATATGCTAAGTAAAAAAACGATAAAGACAAGAAATTAGGACGTTTTGAGGTCATACTGACCTCATTATCAAGTATGTTTAATGTTGCAGGAATCGGACTAACATTAAATTAATAATTAAGTTCTTATTAACTAATAAGTAACAGACTTTACCTCTAAAATTGACAGGAACAGTTCCTTCCAAAGCAAACAACTCAACATGAGATCCATTGTTGTGCACTAAATTAAAATAGAACTATGCATTAAGAACAATGTTGACAGCATGGCCAAGATGCAGTCATGCAGTGTATGTCTGTACTTGACTGTGATGTATTTATTTAGAATTTGTAAGTCACACAATTCAACCTCAAGGCTAGTATGTGATAATAATATTAATAAAAATCTATTCTATTCTACTACTACAGATCTTATGGCTTCTAAGAACTCTAAATATTCCAATTTCTTTGTAACTTAGCTGTATCATAACCATGCTGTTTCCCCCTCAAACAAGAACAATTCTATATTAGTTTTGTATTAATGAATATGATAATATAATAAATATTTGTATAGCGCTTATACAAGTCAGCTCTAAGCTCTGTAAAATAAAAATCGGAAATGCTACAATATAAAATAATTAATTACAAGTAAAAAGCTAACTTAAAAAGATGAGTTTTGATTTCGTTTTTAAATGAAGTTAAAGAGTCAATGTTTCGATTGAGATGCGCCTTACCAAACTTCTGTGTGGAGGGTCTAAGATCCTTGTATGCATTTACAGCTGGCAGTATTTGTCTTTTACAAAGCTCTATGTGTTGATACTGAAAGACAATGATAATCATTTAGGAATCAAATATACATTAGGGTTCTGAGTATCTACAAGTCACACGACTTCTTAACCAATAAAATGTTACTTAAATTAAGCTATATTTAAGGAATGGATCTCATTAGTAGCGTGCATCCCTTGAGTTAGGGATGCACACGGGAGGTTGCTAAGCACAAAAAAGGGTAATGAGCTGCATGACGAGTAGAGAAGTGCATCAAGCTTTTTTGAGTGCTTAGCAGCCTCCCAAGTGCATCCATAACTCGATGGATGAAGAGCTACTTATGATCCATTGCTTTTATAACATAGATATTTTTTTAATGATAACCACTATCACTTTTTTGCCTTTTATTCTTTCACCAGTGTTTTTGTTAATTTTCCGGTGACTTTTTATGGACAATTCTAGCTTTATAGTCGAAGCTTGCAGGGGAATCGCAGACAGTTGATCGAGGCAAATAAATGGAGAGCTCAAGATTCTGCATTGATAATAGATGATGTGTATACAGTGCTTGTCCTTGGAATCAAATTTTTACAAACTTTAAACGTCTCCCAAAATCTATTTCTCCCAGACGACAGAATTCTTGGAAAATTATGAATATCAAATGAAATGTTTTCCGGCGTTTGAGAACAGCTCAACACATAACAAATTGATGGTTATATAAAATTTAACAGGAAGACTAAAAATAACAGCAACAGCAGATTCGAATATAATGGACAGCAAATAGTGTCTTATTCTTTAGCAAATGAATTTTCGAATAGTTTATTTGAAACACAAAATTTCAAATGAGCTTTGAAATCGCAAGGATTCCGACTCTATTTTTTCTGGAGACGAACTGTCAACAGCCTTAAAAAAACTGTTCCTAATACTGTATTTGGCATTCATTTTCTTACCTTTCGTAATTTGTCGTTCAAGAAATTGTCCCAACTCATTTTGCTGCAAAGTTATATCGCCTAAGTATAAAAATTAAGCTGAATTTTGTAGAATAATTCTTTCTACATCACTAATACACTTAGAGTCGAGATTGCAAAATGGCGGAGTTGTTTCCAGTCTCTCGCCCAATGACTTCATTGTTTATTTTGGAAAGACACAGGAAGCCCAGAAATTGTTACTTTCATAAAAGCAATTCACAGATTGAAATAGATAATAATACATGAGAAATGGATATTCTTTAATAAAATCCATGGCAAATAGCGTAAGGCTCTGTGAGAGGAATTTTTCTCATAAACAAAAATTGTTTAATTTCTTTAAATTGTTTAAAAACAATTAAAAAAGGAAACAATTTAAGCTAAAAAGAACTTCTTTCCACGATTGCAAAAACATATTTTATCATTTCTTCTGAGTGAGAATCTATTTTTTTAAATCATTCAAAATCATTATTCTATGTCGTGAACAGGTTTCTAAAAATATCAAAACTACGTATTCACAAGACACATGACGTCATTATTCAAACCCAGTCTCCTATAAAAGCCCTGACGTAATGACAACACAGCAGCTTCAATACAAAATGGCTACCGCAAAGGTGACTAACTCAAAACAAAAGGTAGAAAAACTCTGTTTTCTCTCAAAATTCAAGCGAGTTTATGACGCTGATTTTTTGCTTATCTTCCAGGTCGTTTATACCCAGGATGGTGTGTTTGTTCATACATCAGTCCCTACACACATTGCTAATATTATACCAGGACGAGTTTCCCTGATTGAAAAGGTTGGTAGAAGTTGTAATTCAATAAATCTTTGTTTTAATGACTTTTTCTTGTACAAGTACTTGATGAATTTATGAACAAACTTAGAAACATTTTACTTTGCGTTTATTGGGGAGAAAAACTGTGGAGATTTTTTTTTTAATAATGATAGAATGAAGCTAAATTAATTTCGTTTTCGTATTGCATGACTGTTGCCATATCTTATGTTATTGAAAGCATATTATTTTGTACATTTTGTAAAAAATGTTACGTATAAGTAACAAACATTTAGTTGTATTAGCTTTACAATTAGTTATGCTTTAATGTCTGAATCTCGTTTATATTTTAGCAATGATATTCCTGTCTATGTGTAGTTTCTCCTAATGACTGTCAATCATACACTCAAGTTGCTCTCAGAGTTCACGTTATTGCGAAAATTATTGTTTTGTAGCATGTCCCAGCCTTTGGTTCAAGATAGTTTAAGTTAACAGAAATTAGCAACCATAGATATATTAATTTTATTTTATATTATTATTTTTATTTGTCAATTAGACACCAAGTACCTCCAAATGATTGACAACCCCCCCCCCACCCCAATAAAAAAAAATCATCATGAATATGATTTGTGATTTAATTGTCTTTAATAATCATTGTTTATAGGATAATAATACCTACGTTGATTGGTCACCCTGTGAATTTGATGCTGATAATTTTGAACTACAAACAAGTGATTGCGCAGAATGGGATCTCATCACACAAAACAAACAATCAGGTCAGTGAGGCACCATTAAAGAGTACAAAAAAGAGTACTAAAAGTGTGTAACATATTAAATAACACTAAATAGTAGTGCTATTTTATGTTAAAAATGCTTTACAACATAGATAAGTTATTACTCAAAAAAGCTAGAGATGCACTCCGCTAAGCGTCGTGCAACAAATTACGCTTTTTTTTTGTGCTTAGCAACCTCCCTCGTGCATCCATAACTCGACGGATGCACGCTACTTATGATCCATTCCTTAAATGTACATTGAAATAGTGATAACCATTGCACACATTTTAGTGTTTAATATACACTAACATTCATGTATCTTTACAACAAGAGCTAAATGAAATTTATTCTATATATTTGCTACCATATTATAATTGTACAACTAAATGCATTGTTTTGCAACCTGTCATTTCAAAACATTATTTGGAATTAATTACTCTTTTCTGGACTGTCAATAAAAATGTCATAGGACAGAGCTTGCTCCAACGCCTTCTGTCAGTAGCTAATAATATGAAGTACATGTTAACTCTGTCCCTTTAACAGATTGAAGGCAAAATCAAAATGAAGTTATAAAATGTCATGTCATGATCTAACAAATTTGTCTGTAAAATCAATCATTCATTATGATTCGACATTTAGTAAATGATTGTGTAAAATTATAATTAAAAAGATTGTGTGGTGGTCGTCATAGTAGCTCTTAGCCAATCAGAATGTACATTTCATTCAAAGACAGTTTTGATTGGCCAAGGCCTTGGATATCTAGTTTGTCACGCAATCATTTTTAAGAATATAGATTTAAATGGCCAAGTACAGTTTCAAAAATTATTTCAATATGCAATTGTTTGTCAGATAAAGAACAAGAAAAAAGAAAAGAAGAGAAGTCCAAATATGCCATCAACTTCAATATCAACGAGCTTCACTCCATTCGCCGTTCCGACCCCAAACTTGCCTGGTCTTATGTAGTGTTTATATTAAAAGACAGCACTACACTGCCTGCTTTACATTTCCACTCTGGTGGAATTCAGAATCTTATACAGAATCTACAGAGATATGTCTGGCTGACAAGGTAGCAATAAAGTAGTTTTACAGCTAAGGGTTTTGTATTACAAGACTAGGGTCTTTTCTGTTGCACAATAAATAGAGAAGAGTATCGCAAACAGTGTTCAGTTTGTAAGTAGCATGAGCTGCACAGATTGCATCTTTATTCAAAACACTTTTAGATCTCAATGCAAACAACAACACAAATCAACAATACAATACCATAGTTTTCTTTAGTTAGCTTGAGCAAATCCAGAAATCTTGTAAGGGAATGTCCGAGATGCAAAATCCTCTTCACAGAGATATACTGGCTGGGAACACAGCACTAAATTATAGCTATACACTGTTAAAAGCCAAATTACAAATTGTTATAAAGATATTTTTCATGTTAGTCTTTATGTAGCCTGTGTTGCAGCTATCTTATGTGGTTCAAGCCTTTCTTTTGACAAACCTAATTAGATGATTGCACAAGAGGATAGACATTATGCATTTACACAATTATTATTATAATTACTAAATAAGTAATACATTATGTATTAATTAGAACTTGTAGTTATTGATATAATTTACTTAAACATTTTTTTTAACTGTGTGGTTGTAAACCGATGGATATTTTGTGAGATACAAATGTTTTTTTTCTGAGTCCCAGATGAGGAAAAATATGTGGACTGCAATGAGTAATGAATTAAAAGTGGTATAATAATTATAGTTTTTTTATGTTTTCATTGTTTTTGATGTTTAGATCTTCAACCAACTACAAGTTGTTTGTTGTTGCTGATCAAGAGAATGAAGCCCTTCGTATGTCACTGGACCAGCTGCAGCTGTTTACAGAAAGAGGTCCATCATCTTCATACTTGTCTGTAAGTTAATAACCAATGTCCTATCACTAGTAGCCAAATAATAATTATTGTTGATAATAATTATAATTGCCCTATTTCGTTATGACATCACATCAAAACAAATCTATTGTTTCAAAGCTAAGAATCATGGTCGCTAGAGGGGATACAGCATGTTTAATTCAATCAAAAATAGCCTAAAAATCTATTATTAATAATATTATAATAAAAGAACAAAATATATGTTCAAGTGCAAAGCAAAATGTACTAGAGGGAAACTACTAGCCCCAATTAGGTCGATCTGTTCACAGAAAAAATTTGTGATTCCCAAAATGTTCTTTTTGTGGTTATGTTTGGGAAAATGCTACAAAATCCAACATTGGGTTCAAGTTTGGGATTTCCAAAATGGGTTTATTTTGGGTTCATTGTTGGGAAAATGCAACAAAAACAAATAAAAAACCCATTCTGGGAATCACAAATTTTTTTCCTGTGGTTCTTATTCATGTAAACAAACCATGATGTCATAGTGAAATAGGGCAATTGTTATGTAATGAAAATAACCATGATGTTTGATATATTATGTTGAAATTGGAAAAAAGTAAAAATAAAATTTAAATTGGACGTTTTGGACTAATAATGTCATCATCAGAATGGAGATGTATTTTTGTTCATTCTAACTTATTCTGATGAAGACATAAAGTCAAAAACTTATTATTAAATAAATTATGAAACTCCAAAAATGGTACAATTGTTTTGTGAAAGAAATGGAAAATAAATTTAGAACTTCATTTGATTTTGAGAAAATATTCTAGTAGGTGAAAATTTATGAAAATCAGGAGGAATCTATATCCAATTTACAGATGCCTTCATGGGTCATGTTTTTCATAGTTTTTGCCTTATGAATTATCAAATGTCTTGACTTTTATAAACTTAACCAATGCCTACAGTCTGCATCCTAATTTAACAAGTTATTTGCCAAATATTTCAGCGTTTTATCAACACTGCATATTACGATGGCATGGATGCATTGTCCAAGGTGACCAAATACTTTAGAGATACCATGGACGTCATACAAGCAACACCGACTACAACAGCCGCTATGACCACTACACACACTAATAGAGCTATTGAACAAGCTAGGAATACACCTAAGAAAGATGCAGAGTTTGAAGACTTAGGAGAAGCAGTGCCTTTACCAAATAAACCAGTACCTCAAAGAGTAAGTTGGTGAATTGGTAGATGGATGGATGGACGGACAGTAGGATGGATGGTTGGGTGGGCGGACGGACGGACAGACCGATAGACAGATTTTGAATGAATAAGTGAATGAATGTCTGGATATCAATTAAAGTTATAAAAGTGTATTAATGAAAGATGGATCAATGAATGACTAAATGAGGCCAGGATAAATTACCCGTATGAATTTATTTAAAATATTTAACATTTAATAAAAAATAAGGGAAAAATATCTTAATATGCTCTTGGCAGACTAGAATACAGCAGATTTTGGTTTGATTCCTGCCAAGTGCGTACAGTATTTTTTCTCTTATATGTTTTATCTCATTTCAATCATACACCAAATGCATTGATCAACTGACAGTTAAACTACTATTTACCATTTAATTTATAGCGTAGTCTTGGTGAAATTCCAGCAGTAGAAAGAGGACAATGTTTGACTCAAGATGTATGGGCATCACTACTAGACAAGAATGGCCGTGTCATCAACATCAAAAAGCTACATAACATAGTATTTAGAGGGGTAGGCACTCAATACTGCCTGTAAAATTATTGCAACATGCAATGATGAACGCAAGTTATTTGATACCTGAAAATATAATGCTTCAATCGGATTTTAGGGTCCCCTGATATCTTAAATAGTTTTTTACTAGCTATTTTAGGCTCATGCTTTCAAGCGAAATTTCACTTCCGGTTTATAATTAAGAAATCATATTTCACCTGGCTAATATATAAATTTTTCATTTAAATAAAAAAGGGTATAATATATCCTAAACGCTGTCATTGTCCTTGCTGTTGAATAATATTAATTTTACTCAAAAATATTGTGAAAAAGGACAGTTTTCTAGGTAAATCATATGGAAAAATTTTCACTTCCGGTTCAAAATGGCCGCCATTTTGGAAAATCAAATTTTGGTGTGGCACTATATCAGATATTATTCTATACTGAAAAAGCAATAACTATGCAAATTTTGGTGCTTTTGACAGAAAGTGAACAATTCGGGGAAAATTCTGCAGTCCTATCCACCTCACTAAGAGAGAGTTTTTTAGTGACATATGAAATCAAATCTATGGGCATAATTTATGGTAAATATTAAATAAAATGTAATTTGTAAGCTATTTGTAAGTCTATATACAAATTAATATAAATAACATGGGAATGAGTGCCATATCATGAAGAGCCACTTTGTGGATGAAACTTGCAGTGCATGTGAAAGTCAACTGAAGTCATGTCATTATGAATGAGATATGTATTTTTATTTTATCAATAATTATCTATAATGTTGAGGTATGTAATATAAACCTTTCATTAATATGTTTTGGCTACAGGCCTGCTAGAGTGCAAACACTGAATGTGTGCAACAGTTGTCACTATTTAGTAGTAAATAGCACTAATTAATTAAGCAAAAGAAAATTATTGAATTAGCATAAAATAGCGCTATTTAGTGGTATTTTATGTTGCACACTTTTAGTGCGTGCACTCTACTATTTCCTTTTCAGTGGATGAACTGATTATGATTCAATAAATGAATGTTATTTTTTAACTGATATTCAATGATCATTCCTTCTGTTTTGACAGGGTATTGATAAGGCATTAAGAAAAGAAGTATGGAAATACCTGCTTGGATACTTTAAGTACGGTTGTACACTACAGTCACGACACACACTGTTTAGAGCTAAGGAGTAAGTCATATGTAGAGTTGTTATATTTAATATTGATGTATGCTACAGTACTCTCTTATTTTTACAGTGTATTTATTACTTACATTTTTACCACAACTGTTTCATTAGAAACACTGACACAGCTCAGACTAGTCAGGGGCGCAGAATCCTATACGCATATATGCACGTGGGTACTTGAAGTCACCGAAAATTTTGAAATTTTTACCAATTGTTTCAATTTTTAAAATTTTATTTGTATGCAACCAAGACTTTTGTGATGAAAAAATTGGAAAATTGAATATAACCATAAAACAAGAACGCAGTATTTTTTGTTCAGTTTACTTAATTTTTTTAGATCATATGTACTTCTGTGTACCTAAAAAAAAGGACCACGCTGCACCCTGCTAGTTTCATAGCCAAGTTAACTGTTATTATTGTTGACAGTCAACACTGTTTACAGCTAACTATGTAGAGTTACTATTTTAAGCATTATTATACTTGCTATGATCTTCAATAGTGGTGTTTGTTTGGTTGATAGGGATGAATATAGGACTATGAAAACACAGTGGTCCACAATATCTGCCAAACAAGAGAAACACTTTTCTGAATATAGAGATAGAAAGCATCTTGTAGGTGAGTAGTTGTACCTGAATCTATTATAATTATACAATATCCCCCAATCAACATCATCTACAAAAAAAGTACTGCAAAAAAAAAGGGTCAAGAAAAGTTTTATAAAATTGATGACCTCATTTTTGAAAATCCTGAATCAACCTCTGCACTATAATATATGAGTTCACTTTAATGCTACTAGAAACGTAGTAGCTAGACTAAAGGCAACTCTTGAGACATGACATGTTCGTTTTTGTTATTTATACCCTTCATTTTAGCAATACCGTACCTTGTCTAACTGTTTGAAACAGAAAACTTGCAATGTTCGCTTTACTATTTCAGATAAAGATGTTACAAGAACAGATCGTACACATCCCTACTATGTTGAACAAGAACCAGCAAATCAGAATGTTAGGAAATTGTACAATGTGCTTATGACATATTGTATGTACAACTTTGATCTTGGTAAGTTATGATAAACGTTTTCTTGCAGTTTATCAATTTACTTATTAGAGAAAAATTTGTTATTTCCTACTATTCCTGAAAAGGAGTCACAAAGGAAAGAGACTCTACTAACATCGTTACCCTCTGTTTCACAACTGTTTTTATTTCAACATTATTTTGTGGACTGTCAATAAATTTATTCGGCAGAGTTTATTCCTGATTTTTTTTATTCTTTATATATATGTATATTTACAGGGGCGTTTTTCTACTGTCTGTAGGTTATGTTCAAGGGATGAGTGATCTGCTATCGCCAGTCCTGTTCATTATGGATAGTGAAGTGGACGCCTTCTGGTGTTTTGTAGGAATGATGAAGAAATTGGTAAATATAATATAAATGTGCGAAAAGACGAATAGACTTTCCATGAAAGCAATTGACTGGCCATCAAACAATAGATTCATATCGAGACTGTAGTGTATGAAAATAAGAGAATGAGAATGAATGAACAAACGAATGAATGAGCGAATGAAAGAACGGACGAATGAACGAAGGAACGAATGAATGAGTGAGGGAATGAATGAGTGAGCGAATGAACAAACGAATGAAAGACCGAACGAATGAAAGAACGAACGAATGAACAAATGAATGAATGAACGAATGAAAGAACGAATGAATGAATGAATGAACTAATGAATGAAAAAACGAATGAATGAACGAATGAAAGAACGAATGAATGAATGAACTAATGAACAATCGAATGAATGAGCGAATAAAAGAACGCACGAATGAATGAACAAATGAACTATCGAATGAATGAATGAACAATCGAATGAATGAACTAATGAAAGAACGAACGAATGAATGAATGAACGAACGAATGAGTTAATGAATGGGTGTATGAATAAATGAATGTATGAATGAATGAACGAATAAGTGGATGTATGGATAAATTGTTGAAAGGATGGAATGTATAATAGTTCTAACAGTATTTGTTATTAATCCTATATTGCAGGCTCATAACTTTGATGAGAACCAAGAAGGTATGAAGATGCAGCTCCACCAACTGACTGTTCTTCTCAAATTTATTGATCCACTTTTTTACAGCTATTTAGGTGAGAAAATACACTGTACTTCATGTAGCTTTAAGGGATTATTCATTGATTCAATGTATGTATTTGTACATTCACCATCTGTTCATTAATTTACGTGTTTGTTCAGTCGTTCATATGCTATACATCTTTTACGTTTATCTGGTGGTATTACATGTTTAAAAGCGTATTATATTCACACTTCTTGCCTTTCAAAAGAAAAAAAAAGAAAAAGAAAAGTTTGCTATTTTTAAAATTACTATTTGCGTTTATTCGGGAAAAAAGCCCTTGAAAAAAAACGTCATATGTTAAATAACTCATTAGATGCTCATCCATTCATTCATTCATATATTTAGTTATGTTTTTATTCATTGATTCGTTCGTCCATCCATCTATCCATTAATTCATCTATCCATCCATTCATTCATTCATCCATTCATTTACCCATCCATCCATCCATTCATTCATTCATTCATTCATTCATTCATTCATTCATTCATTCATTCATCCACTCATTCATCCATTCGTCCACTCATCCATTCATCTATTTTGTTCATTGGATTGTTCATCCATTTATTTATTTCCATTCATCCGTGTCTTATTTATCTATCGTTCTACTACTTATCATTGTTCTAATGCATGTATTTGTATGTCATTGAAAGTCATTTATTTTATTCTTCAGAGGAGCATGACTCAGGGAACATGTACTTCTGTTTCCGCTGGTTAATCATAAACTTCAAAAGAGAATTTAACTTTGATGATATAATGATATTATGGGAGGTAAGTAGTAGGATGCCAGGAATTGGACAAAATAACAATGACTGGCGAGAAAAATACAAGCCAGGATAATAACATTGGTGGGAAAGAAAACAAAGATAGTAATGCAAGTGTCGAACAGTAGACATTGTTCAGGATTTCTTTGTTTCTGTGGTTTTATCCAGTGCCAGTAGTCGTTTCAAAAGTAGTGATCGACCCAACATTATGCCATCTCGTCCTTCTCGTAATCTCTTTCTCATTGTTATAAGATCCTTTAAAAGAAAGCGACTTAAAGTTCGTGACACAATCTTGGATATGACTGTAGACTTTGAGAGGTTTTTTTTGAAGAGTGTTTTTTTTTGTACTTATTATCGATCCCCAATGTTTTATGAAATTCTGCAATTAGTTAATTTACTAAGCATAACATACAATATTAGCTACATTAGCGTGACGTGCTACTAGAACAAATCTATTTCGCAGATGGTATAATCACGTGACTAACCACAACGCATTGTGTTTCATGTAGGCGTTGTGGACACAGAATTTATCACCGAATTTCCATCTGTTCATTTGCCTGGCTATCCTGGACAAACACAGGCAAATTATCATGGAAATGGGCTTTGGTTTCAATGAAATCCTGAAAGTAAGTTGATTAGTGTTTGGTTCTCTCCTCATGTATGTCGCAGTCGGACATGGGGGTCTTAGATTTCAGTTTCTGTTCTTTTAGCTTGTTCTTGTCTTTGCTACATTTCTTACTATTTTACTGTCTACTTAGCTGATTTGTTTAATCTGTTTTCTTTCAGTACATCAATGATTTAGCCTACCAAATAGACGTCAACGAGACCTTGATAACTGCTGAAACACTCTGTATCCAGCTCCTCGCTCTGTCAGATGTGCCCGAGGAGGTCCGGGCTATAGTTACCGGCAAGAACGTCGCTGTCATGACTCCAGATATCGAACGACCCGATCCTTTCCTGATGCTGATGACCGGACGCAACCTATCGGGTCTTTACCCTCTTGTAGAAGAACCTGGTCCAAGCAACATCAATAATGGCATGAACACATCGCTGCTGAATGACTTGAGTATTGTGAAAGTGAACGAGGACGGCACGTGCAATGATACGTCGCCGAAGCCCCAGGAGAATAATGTCCCTCCAAATGTTGAGCAGCAATCGGATGATGAGATCGTTGTTTTGTCAGAAGAAGCTGAAAACATTTTCTAATTAAATACAAACTAGGGTATTGCCACAGTAGAGTGCACGCACTAAAACATAATTACCACTAAATAGTGCTAACTTATGCTAATTTTAATGTTTTCTTTTGTTTAATTAGCGCGATTTACCACTAAATAGTGACAACTGTTGCACGCATTTAGTGTTTGCACTCTACCATGCTTGGCAGAGATTTCTCAAAAGAAACCTCTGGAAAGACGTGTTTCGTGACGTTAAAAAGTTTGGGCAAATAAATTAACTCGCATACCGGTTATTAACCGGCATGGGAGTTGATTTATTCAAATCCTGAGGACAACGCGCGCGCGCGCCAATCATTTTTGCGCCAAATCCAGTTCGGAAGTGACATAATGCGATGCTCGCTGACGTCAGAGCGCGCATGCTCGACAGAAAGATAAGCACGTCATTACAGAGGTTTCTTCATCCTCGGGAACCCAGGGGTTATAAATCTCTGTAAGACAGGGCATTATACAAAGAAAACACAAAACAAAGAAAATACAAAGCAAAAAAACGCTAAATATATATAAAAAGTAAAATTTAAAAACGCATCTCGATCTATGCGTTTATATGTAGACATTCCGTCCACTTTACTCCGCATGAATCCGAGTTCGACAATTTCGTGCAAATCGTAAATGATGGTCCAACATGTTGATGACGCTTAACGGTCGGTTTCGTATGAGTGGCATGGGAAACAGTATCGCACCGTACCGTAACTGTATAGTTTCTAAGAAAAACATTGGAATCGTCTATCGTATCGTAGCGGCATCGTAACCGTTTCCCACTCATGTCAAAACGACTCTATTGGCACCACGTTCAAGCATTAGAGTCGTTTTCGTATGAGTGGGAAACGGTACGGTTACGATACCGCTGCGATACGGTAGATAGTCGTTTTCGTATGACTGGGAAAAGGTACCGCTATGTTGACTTTACCATACTGCATACAGTGGAAATGTTTTCATAGAAAATACCATACAGAACTGTTTCCCTGTCATGCGAAAACCACTCTTATAAATTCAACTTTGAATTGTTTTAACTGAGATCTTATTAAGGTATCAGGGGACCCTAATGACCACTGTTCACTTTTCTTCGTATAGGGCGCAAAATATGCAACCGATTTCTATGATTTATGTATCATCTGAAAGCTGAATAGTTGATGAAAACAACTATGTAAGAAAATATTGACAATTTTTCAATTTTTTTTTAGTAAGTGGTGAAAATATAAATTTATACTCCGTTTTTTCAAAAAGTCACAGTACAGCAGAAATTTATCCGATCAAAACACACTTATTGTAGTCGTAAAGACGAAAGATTGAACTAAAAAATCGTGTCTCCGATTTTTGAGTTATGCCCTCGTTGCGAAGATATCTGTTTCTAAAGTTAAAAATCGCATTTTTTGACGATTTTTATACAAATCACTCGATATCTCTTGAACGAGGCAAAAAATCAAAAATCGGAGACACGGTTTTTTAGTTCAATCTTTCGTCTTTACGACTACAATAAGTGTGTTTTGATCGGATAAATTTCTGCTGTACTGTGACTTTTTGAAAAAACGGAGTATAAATTTATATTTTCACCACTTACTAAAAAAAATTGAAAAATTGTCAATATTTTCTTACATAGTTGTTTTCATCAACTATTCAGCTTTCAGATGATATATAAATCATAGAAATCGGTTGCATATTTTGCGCCCTATACGAAGAAAAGCGAACAGTGGTCATTAGGCTCCCCTGATACCTTAATATGATTGAATATTGATAATGCTTTTTGATTTGAAATTAATTTTCAGTAATAAAATGTCACATATTTAAAAGCTATATTCAGTGAATAAGAAGCATGGTTTATAATCAATATAAAATTATATTTCTAACAGAAAATAAAACATTTAGAATGTTGAATATATGCGTTTTTGTCAGAAATTAGTGGGATTTCCATTTTAACTAATAAAATCATCCATACGTGCGCAATTTTATTAGGAAACAATCGGTTTTAACAAAACAAATTGTTTACAAACTCATATGAGTCCAATTATTGATCATAATTTACAAACAAAAAAAACATAGACCGGCCGGGTGTATCGTGTCTTTTTATTCGTAAGAAAAGTATTTAGTCTCCTAACATGGGGTGAAACGTGTATAGCGTGAACCGTGATTCGCCTAAAATTCAGCCAGTGAAACCGCGTAAAACAGTACATTTTTGTCATGACTCATGCACGGAATTTCCGAGTCCTCTTGATGCGCGAAATCGAAAACTCCGTTGTTTTAATCTAGTTGGTAAGTGCACGACGTTCAGCGCAAGAGGCACTGAATCCCATGCATTCCCGGTGACTTCACATCCTTGTTTCGACTGAGATGGCGCAGTAGCTTTATTCAACACATACATGTAGCGTTACTTTTATTTGTATATCCGGTGTTGATAGTTCGTTTGTTTGTGACTTTTCTGCATAATAATACACTAAATGGAAGTCAGAATTTATAGATGATAAATAAATCATCCACATTTTATTTTGACGTTTTTCTCGTCTGCATGTGTAGTACGTACATTGATTAACTTCGCCTAACGCACTAATTAAAAGACAAAAAAGGTATCACCACGCAGGCTGTCTGCAGAGGCGGATAAAGGGGAGGGACCAGGGGGATACTCAACCCCCCCCCCCCCCCCCCCCCCACCCCCCTTTTGGGAAGAACTGATTTATTTCTATCGATAGTACTTTTGATTTTTGATTGATAATCAGTATTTTTTATCAGTGTACCCCCTTGTAAAATGTCTGGATCTGTCACTGTTCTGGGATACCAATTACAAGCTTGGGGATTTAGTTTAGACAAAACAGTTTATTTTTCACTCCTTCAAGTATATAAGATAGACGAAGAGAGACGACTATCGGGTTCATCAAAGACTGCAGGTGACCAAATGTTACTTCAACAGCAAACGCTGTGAATTGGAATTCTTGTGTTAAGTATAGGCCGTGAGAAAGCTGTATGATGGTGCAGATAATGAAAGGACAATAAAGAAGGAACGTCGAAAGGACTATTAGAACTACAGTCAATGCATGCTTGTATTGTTGCTTTCGCCCATGTTCTTCGTCTGCGTTTTCCTGTTGAACAGCGTGCACTTGAGCTTGAATGGCTTGTCTTTGACGATGGGCTGTGATTTGGACTTTGATGGTGCAATACAATATAATAACGACATTGCAAATTAAAACTAACAAAGAAGGTATCTTCTTTAGACGTTCATTGGACTGTAAAAAAAATGTACTCATCATCAACAAAAATATATTTGAAATCCAGAAAATCACGGTTCCAGTCGCAACTTTCTTGGTTGTGACATGTTCCATATAGAACTGTGTATGTTCGACTGCCAAGTACAAGTCAGCACTCGCCAATGTTAAAGTGTTCAACATACAACAGCTCACTATAATCGATGGTACTATATAAATGACATATTGGCATGTAACGGGACGACGCTTTAAGAGGGCAACAAGAAACCATGAAAAGAAAGGCTCCAATATTAATCCTACGAAAAAATCAGTAACTGCTAATGCAACAAGCAAGATGTTATGGGTAACGTTTCTCAACTCTCTATCACTTACAATTGTCCAAATAATCAAAAAGTTTATGATTGTCGTTGGAGGGGCGATGATAGCATTGAAGACAGCAAAGACGACCCAAGTTGGTTCCACAGTATTTGGCAGATTGTCGGTCATGTTGTGATAATTAAACAGTATTTTAAATAAGCAATCAAATGAAGTTTGCTTTGTGGTGTCGTTAGAAATCATAGTTCTACCTGTCTCTTTAAACTTTAGTATTCACAACAAACGCAGCTCACAGAGACTCAAACGCTGATTCATACACTACAGCGCTCTCTTTTCTACATTTAACAAAAACAGAATTGAGAACAATTGTTATAATTTCATTCCAAAATGGACTTAACGTTTAAAGTTTATAAGTGGACATTTGGAAAGGTCTAAGTTCTTCTTCGATCTTCGAAGATTTGAACAAGTGCATTTCCTCTCTAAACTTAATGTATCATTTCGCGAAGTGCGACATTTTATCATTATATCTTGAAGACATTTCCTACACTGCACGAAATACGCCTTACTCTTTCTGCAGACTCAATTGTCGCGATCCTAAATTTATTTAAGGTTTTGATCAGGTGTGATTTTTTTTTCAAAACGGCTTCAAATAAAATTACTTTTCACTATAATACTGCAAATTAGGTTATTTTCAGTCTGTGTGCAAAGCTCAGTATGGAAAATAGGTTCTCTTAGCCCATTTGCTATTGCCTTCAATTAAAGCACCGATTACTACCCGAATGAAAACCAACCAATCATGATTTATCTTGATTATGTTCGTGCAAACGTCGGTACCACCCGAATGAAAACCAACCAATCATGATTTATCTTGATTATGTTCGTGCAAACGTCGGTATGAGTAGGCAGGACTAGACGAAGTTCGCAAGCAGCTCGTTGAAATTCGGAGTTTTGATTGACGATTAGCATTCGAGCGTTCAGTTTGCAGTAAACGGAAAATGCAGCAACTTATAATGAAGTGAAATATAGGACAAGTAAAAAAAACAAGCTAGCAGCTGACCTGTGTGTTGCAGATACTGGGAAAAAGAGAGTGTTAGCTTTGACGACGAGCGTGAGTTCTACGACCAGTTAAACTCGCAACGGTGCTCGAACTGATCGTTCTGCTTGTTGCTCATGTTTAAGCGTTCCAGGAGTTCCAGAAAGGTCAACCAACTAGTTTACCCCAAAACCATATTTTACTGTCAACTTGTCCTAGTACGTGCAAGTTGCATGCCAAGGCCAGTCATACACATGGTGCGCATGCGCGGTGCTTCAAGCGAGGAAAGTGGTACTGAACCTAACATCACAACAAAAACTTCTTACTAGCTTGGCCCAAATTAAACTATTGTAGTTTGAAAATGGTGTTAGATCAGTCCCTCTGGGGTCCGTTGGACAAAAAATGGATATAATTATCCACTGGATAAAGTTATCCACTCCATAGGATTTCTTTAGAATTTATCCGCTGGATAGTGATTTATCCTGTTGATAGCGATTTATCCTGTGGATAGCGATTTATCCTGTGGATAGCGATTTATCTGGTGGCCAGTGCTATTGAGGCTTCGTACATCCCGCCCCTGAAGGAGAAGGCTAGAGTTGCACTGCGGCCATTGCACGTGTTTCGCTGCAGGAGCAGACTCGTGCGCAACACAGAACCTACCTTTGTGCCTTAAAGATGTTGAGAAGGAAATTATGGTATGATTTATTTGGTTAATAGTTCAGTTTCATGTTCTTCATTGCTCAGGTTAAGCCTCGATAGTTTGTGATATATCATTTCTTTTGTACAAGATACATCCGGTGGCATTACGGAAAGCACCAATGCAAAAACTATACAAACATGAATTGTTTTGTCTTAATTCTTTTGTTAATTCATACATACAATCGATTAATTCACATGACTATTTCATCTATTCATCCATTCATTCAAGTAGGCATTCAAATATGCATCTACTTAATTATTAAAAGGTCTTTAATTCATGTGGGAGAGATCGACTGACCGATTGCGTAACTAAACTAAGACTCATGCCATTGTTAGATGCTCAGACAGATATCGAAGTTCTCATGATCGGTTTTTATCTATAACATCTATATTAAGAAAAGCGTGTTTATTTGTTGCATGATGTGACATCGTGTTATATTGCATATTTTTTTTCTTATTGCTATCAAGGTTGGGGCAGTGTGATTGGAAGATGATGGGTAAAAGACAATAAAAAAAATGATTTTTATTCCTTAATTTTTAAATGTGACTAAGTCAGATAGAAATCGCCTCTCATCAAAATAAGCGTGAAAAAAGCTTTTAACAATGATTTCATAACTACAAAAAACACTTTCTCATAATATGAATATCAACAATGCTTTTTAGTTTCAAAAGATAACATTAAAACTATGGATAATATGGATCAATGAATGAATGGATGGAACAATGGATGAATAAATTAAATGAAAAAGAATAAATAAACAGAACAAACCTGAATAACCTGTTTTAGACTATGTTATGTATATTTGTTATTGAAAAATATAAGATAAAAAAACTTTGTACTTTAAAAATCCTTTAAAAATAAAACAGTGCATCACAAAGAAAGCAAAAAAAAAAAAAAAAAAAAAAACACCCGCGTAATGGTCGTAATGATAAGTTCCGATGAACAACAATTTTCGAATTTATAAAAGACAAATGAAATACACGTGAATTCAAAATGTACAAATTTCAGTGGAGTAAATTACCTTCACGAATTGAGAACAAAGTATATTCATAAATAAAAAAGGTGATCCTAAGTTATCGTATAATTAATCGCACAGTTCAGAAAGATAAAAAACAAGACAGTTGTTAATTTATAAAACACAAATTGTATTGGCGCCATATTGAAAATCCTCAATTGCCTTGGATAAAATTTCATTTTAACTTTCCATCCAATCGTCTAAAACTGACGGAAGTTTTGAAAAACATTACATCCGTTTCAAAATTAATTCTCCTTTGAAATGGTTCTTAGATAAGAAATATGATATACGAAGAAGAATAGATTTATTTTAGTAAAGTTGATTTAAAAAGTTGTCTTCTTTGAAAAAGCGATTGTTTGTATCTGCAGGTGCCATATAGAACAACACACTCTCTCAATTCAAAATGATTCACATCAACATTCAAACAACTCAATAAGACATTGTTCGCGTCCTCTTATATAAATCCAACCTCTAGATAGATCAATGGAACAGTTATAACTATATAATACCCAGAAATAAAACGGCACATGTAAATCGTGATGTAACAACCGTCGATTAAAATCGCGAAAGTCGGCTTTCTTCCTTTTTCAGTATATTGAAGTAAGTCTAATAATTAGCCAATGTGTTTCATGAATGTGAAAATCCGTGAAAAGTTTACAAATATAAAGCACTTTACGGTTTTAAACGCTTCAGATAAAAAATTGAAAGCTTCTTGAATCGTATTAGAAATATTAAATTTAGTGACCTAGGACAAACACGTATATTTTCGCAAATTCATATTTTAATAAATATATCTAAATTATGTACATTCATATCTTTAAAATAAAGCGTTTTTAAGTCTTCTAAATCTTGTTTTGATAAATATATCTGAACTAATATTCACATTTGGTTTTTAAAAGAGTTCCATGTATTAAAGCTTTTCAAAAACGTTGCAAGATCACGAATGTTCATTGTTCAAAAATAACACCGTCACTGCACCCAAACATCCCAAGAGAGCAAATTCATGAGTTTTTCTGGTGTATCAACATGTTCTGCTGGACAAATAGGATTCTGTACTTCTAAAAATGCCGCAAATTCAGAAAAAGACTCGAGAACTTCGATTTCAATCGCTTGAACATTACTTTGCTGTGATGTCGCCAAGTGTCTTGATATTATATGTGTTTGGTAGTTACTCGGCATGTTTTTGCTGGTGATTTTCGCGGGTCCTTTACTCTCTCCGACACGATAACTATTGTTAGCCTTTATCCCATCCTTTCTGTGATTTACATTCAAGTTGTTGGGTTGTTCCAGTTGTACTTGATTTCTAAGAGTGCTCTCATCGGTCACATCGTGGAATGGTGCAGCATGAAGAGTTGTAATCGGTTCTTGTTCGCTCCACTGTGTGGCAGTAACGACACGCGCTTGACTTTCGGAGTAATTCATGTGCCTGAGTCTTGTGGTACTGGTAAATTGAGGAAAAGCCATTATATTAAATGATCAATCGACACCTCCGCTAAACAGCTACGCCAACAACGGGTTGTATTTTTGTTTAAGCGAAAGCCAATTTCACTTCCTTTCAGTATTCCACGCAGCTCACAATGTTATCTTACAGTTGATATTCTAATATCTCGAGTCACACGCCGTGTGTAGGCGAGCCAAATCTGTAATTGTAGTGAATCAAACTCTCTTATAGCAGGCCAATGAAACCTCTTTCTCAATCAAACAAAAACAGTAAGTGAGAAATATAAATAGCTGAGCCAAGTTGAGGTTCGGACCAGTTTAGAAGAAGATCTGTTCTGTTTGCAGCCTTTAATAAAGATTTTGTGCTCCGTGTTCAGAAAGCACACGTTTTAAGTTGTAGTTGTGGGAAAGTAGCTCTGTAACGCATATGGTGTAAGTTAAAGAACGAGAATACGCATCGCTTCGATTCCATTAACAGAGTAAAACATCTGGTTATCCCAGCTATGTGATTGGCTATTCATTTGAGCAGAGATGTCAATTGTTCAAATAAAGCTTTTGTGTTAATGTCCTTATTTTAACGATTTTCACTCTTTTTATCTCGAGTTTGGCTGTTACTGTGAATAATATACAAAGAAAGAAACTTGCTATAAAATAACGGAAGTAGAAGAAAAAAACCGTACTTTGATCAAAATCAAAGCAGCACGAGACAAAAAAGAAAAGATAAATGAGATAGGCAATGTGTCCCAGAGACAGAGCATCGAAACGACTTTTTATAACATTTACGTTTTTGTTTTGCTCTTTTTGATAATCATTTGATGGGAAAATCATGGACTCTGTGAATAAATTAGTATAGTATAATCAATCAGATAAATCAACTATCCAAAACCAAAGTTATTTTAAACAGACTTTTAATCTGAAACTGAAAATTGATTTCTTAAACTGCTATTTATAACTATCAAACTGATGACTTTTGGCGAATTATATCCGTTTTACTAAGTCAGTCTTTATTAAATTTTATCGCTATTCAATGCAAGGTGACTGCCATACCTTGTTTTTCAGTAATTCCAGTTCATGAAACCTTTATTATATATATATATATATATAAATTTTTATTTAATAACTTTCTTTCACAAACAAATCTCGTTTTAAACCGTATTGCACACATTTTGTATGATAAAAATTCTAAAATAAACTGACAAAAACGAATTCTTGAGAATTTGTGCTTTTTAGCTATTGTTTCACTTTTGTTTTAATGGCTAAAAAAATCAAGGTTATTTGGAAGAAAAAACAGTAAAGTGTGATCATGTTGCAATTGTTTATCTTTTTCTTCACATGCATGTTAAAAGTGTTTTTGAGAATAAATTATAATGTCGGAATTAGTATAGATAGCAAGTATAATTTACATTAAGTAGTTAATGTACAAAAAATTGAAAATTATATTTTTCTGTTTTGACATCTTAAAACAATAAAATAAGAACTGAAATCAACAGACTTTGAAGTGATAACTACATGATGAAGACAGGTGAAAAAGTTCCATTCAAAGGCAATTAAAAAAAAGAAAGAAAAGAAAGAAAAGTTTTGTATCAAATATATATTTTTGCGGACTTCCCTACCAGGCTAGAATGTTAACGAAAAAATTTAATAATTCAAAGTTTTTGAACTTAAAAAATTAAAGAATTGTTAGTTTTACAAAAAGTAAAAAAAAAAACGTTTTAATCCTCTATAGTTTTTCTCGTTTATAATTTCCGGTTAACTTTCACCAACGTCCCCAGTGTATATGTCACTCCTCACGCGGTCTCCTCTAAAGAAATGAGCACTCTTAGTATAGCATGAGCACAAACTTGACATAGTTCACGCTTTGTTCATATTCTCGCTAATTAGTAATGTTATATTGGTTCGTTTTTTTGTAAATGTGCATTTAGTTACTTGCTGATCATTTTTCTTAGTCCTTCTTTAAAACATTTTAAAAACTAACAAAACTCCATAGTTTGTATGGTGTGAGGTGTCAGTCCACCTTACAAATCTTCACGATTTTAAGTGAAGTTATATATATAGGCGTGCCCTTGTAATCTGCCGATTTCAATCTAAGAAAAACCTGATTTATGTTTTCTTGTTGTAAGGAGAAGAACAACCTAATAGAGTTCCTCGTCAAAGTACCGTGATAATCTTCACAGCTTTGAACCTTTTTACAAAGGTGTTTGTGTCTTTTGTAATCTTGAAATTCAATCTAATAAGAAAAACTTCTTTTTTGTAGAAAACAAAACAACTTGCCGAAGTTTTTCGTCAAAGGTGTGGCCTCGTAATCTTTCAATGCGATCTGAACGACTTTATAATGGTCTTATTGTTCAGCATGTGATTTGGGACATACATCATCCAGCTGACTTGTTTAGACGTGACAGCTTGTACCATCGTAAATACTCTGCAAACCATTGTTGTAACAACAGAAGGCACGAATTAGCTCAGCAACACTTCAAAAGATGATTTTATACGAGCAATTAGCTATTTACTTCACACAGAGGTTTACCTTGAGTGAATTAATCAGTAAGAACTCATCTTCAGTTTAGTTTTCGAAATGTGTTTGAACTTGAAAATGAGCTCAGAGTACAGAATAACAAGTTAATCACGCGACTTACGATCATAACAGTGGAAAAAGAAAAACGTGCATCTTATTTCTGCACGTTATAGCTGTGCTTCAATAGCTGTGCTTTTCATTACTGACTTGGTTGATGGGGGGGGGGGGGGGGGGGGAGGGGTCTTTACAAAGCTCATAGCCCTTAATTCGATCATAATACAATAACGTTTACAGACAAAAGTAGAGGAACTTTGCAAAAATATTGATATCATGGTTTTCAATGCTTTAGATTCAAATTTTTAAACTACAAACATTTCCCTTTAACTTAAGGACATGGGCCGAGTTAAAATATTACTCAAATCAAGATACTATAACCCCCAAACAAGAAATATAGTAACACTTAGTACTAAAACTAAGCTTCAGCTGGTATATGGATAAATATATACTGAGTGGCAATATTCAAAAGTCGCAAAAAAATATTCTGTGTTGTTCTTGTAATTTGTTTTCCTTTTTTCAGTTTTTCCTTATTGTAATCAAATTCTTCTTATAACTTTCTTTCTGTAGTGTTAAAAATTACCTTTTATAATACAGTGTAAAAACTTTTACATTATTCATTTAAAAATCGTAAGACAACATATAACTAAAACCTTTGTAACGTTTCTTTGAAATTTTATTGACATAAAATGGTAATTAACAAAACAAAAACAATAAAAAAACAGAGAATGTACTTCCGTATGGCGCATAAAAACAGTGTCCCCAATGAATTGTTCCCAAATCCACATATTCTTTCTAATTTTGAAAATTTGTTTAATTTACGTTAGGTCTTGTTTAAACTTTCGGAAACTGAGGAAAATTTATAATTTTAGTGCAGTATTTCATGTGATTTTGTGATTAGATAAACATTTCCACATTCTTCCCCAGTCCCTTTCTGAACTCAGGCAAGGCGAAGAGCCCGGGAAACCCCATACCTAAACATCGACGTCGCCCGGCCAGCTCAACAATATAAAAGTTTCTGGTCAAAACAAATATGTTTTTATATAATAGCTATACTAAGACCTCTTAGAGAAAGATGAAAGTTTTTGTAAAAAATCACTCACCAACGTCCCTGGTGCAAAGATAGAGAACAAACACGAAAAGTATACAATCGTTGTCACTATTTTGTGGTAAAAAACGATGCAACCTACAATGCAAAAGGCTATAATATTTACAATTAATTGAAAAGAAAGACAAGAAGAGAAAAAAGAGACAACAAATTACAAATTGTGAAACGCAAAAGATAAAAATAAATTTTAGCCTTCAGATATTGCTCAATGCGCATGTTCCGTGTATGAGATGATGTCCCTTCCGCTACAAATTGCACCAGAACTTTCCTTTTGGACGCTTTTTTTGGATAACCTAGAGAAAAAGCATGTTGTGATAGATTGTAAACAATAAATCCGTAAAACCCTAATTTCTAAATACAGTGAAACCCCTCTATACCGGAGTTTTTCCAATATCTCTTGTAAAATTTACCTCAGATAACCGGAACCCCCTTCAAACCGGACATTTTCTTTGGTCTCAGTACTGTCAGGAATAGAGGGGTTCCATTGTAGTACCAAAAATAGCACCAATTAAACAAAATAAAGCTATAAAATTACCATAGTTAGTATTACTAAAGTTTTACGGGTTTATTGTTTGCTCTCTAAGTTCTATTAGGCAAACGTTTTGGGTCTTATTTTCATGTCAGCTTTCTTATGAGAATATCTTTGACCTTTCCAAGTATACCAGGTTACGCCTTGACCCATGAAATTGTTCGCTCCATTCAAATATTGTCCATTGAGATTTGACATGTGGCATTTACTGTACCACCAGGCACCCAAAAACTTATGGGCGCAATGAGATGGATCGATGTCATTATCGCGATCTTTTGTAGTAAATTGCATGTTTTGGTGCCATTCAGTCGCCATTGAATCTCCTGCAGTACCTAAATGAATAGATTACTGTTTATTGAGAGAACATATTCAACTTTTGAATTTAAAAAGTTATTTAAATGTTAACTTCTTGGATTGCACGTTACTTCATAGCCGCCATGTTGGATGACGATAACAAAATATTCCTCATTAGATTGCATTTTGTTTGTTCATCCAACATGGCGGCAACAGCTTTGTTCTTTATTCCTCAAGGGATTCTTGATTATGTGATTGTAACCCAAGAAAAGGTTTTTTTATGAATTTTGTCGTCATTATTCGTGCCCAGGATCGTTTGTGTCCCCAATATGACATCAGATCAGTTGGTATTATCTTAATTATTTTCATTCAAAGTTTAGAATGTAGTAAGTGAATGAGTGAGTGAATAACTGAGGGAGTGACATCCCACCCACACGGTTAACTCATGAATTGCCTATGCAATACTGAAAGGGTTCCTATTTTCATAGAATATATAGGAATTCATGTAAAACATTGTGAAATCTCACAACTTCAAAACATACACAGAAATATGTGCAGTGCCATATCAAACAATTACTGTCGTTCGTTGGGGTCCCTGGGTAATTTTGATTTTCTGGAGGTTCGTGTCCTTCTAAACAAAATTTAAAATGGCTGCCAGCTTGATAAAGCTGTTTACTGCAATTTCTGTAAGATTTCATCGAAATTTTTAAAAATTTCAACCAACGTCCTATGGGAATTTTTAAATAAATCACTTAATATTGCTCCAAATGGCCTGAAACTCTACCGGAACATAAATAAATAGACAATACACATATACAGACTTTAACTTTTATCATGCTTTTTTTATTTTTTTCGTTTTATTGTTAAAAACGGTCACAAACAGCTAGCTTGGGCTGCCTGTGTTTAAATTGACAATGGTACGTTGTTTTTTTTAATAGCTAGACATACCTGTATAATTGTCTATGGTAAGGCGGTAGTTGTCTGCTTCATCAGCCACAATAAACGTGTCGTATTCTGCATATCGTGTTTCTCCTTCAAAGGACTCCAAGTCAACTCGTAATCGATATCCCCCGTGTGACGTCATAGCATGAATAAAGTCCAGTCCCAACCAATATTCTCCATTCTTGTCACCAAACCCTTGTTTGTAGTCGGCCCAGCCTCGGTAAAAATCAACCGAGCCGTCTTTCCTTCTTTGGATGAGTGTCCATCCACCCCCACCAGTAGTCATGTCACAAAACACTTCAATTTTAGACGAGTTCTGTGCTATTGGATTCTTGATTGGAAATACCCCACTTGTCCTATATTCGGCGGTAATCATTTGAGCGCAATTTTCAAAATCTGAAAAAAAGGTATTTCAAACAGGAAGGACTATTAGAATTTTTTCCACTACTTTAATAATTCTCGTGCTCTGATTGGCTAGAAACTGTGGTCGCTAGGAGGACAGAGACCAAGAAAATGACGTCATTGGTATAGGTGGAGTCGGCGCTCGAAACTTGTGCGAATGTTTTTTATTTAAAAAATAGTAAATTATTGAAATGCATGCAGCTATAAGTCGACAGATTATTTCTATTTTTGTTTTTCTTGTCGGAAAAGTTCAAGCTTAAAGTTTAGTCATAGTCAACATCATCAAACAAAGTTATGTTGTCTTTTTTTCTTCAAAATGACATCAACAACTCACTTTCATAAAAGTTATTTCTACTTTGATTATTAATTACGAGAAATGACTTGACTTGCTAATGCTTGTAGTATCACTTTTTTCTGAACATTTTTTTTCTGTAATCAATTGTCACCAGTCACGACCAGAACAAGACTTTTCTTGCTTCTACGTTTAATCACATTACTATGCTAGTTAACAATAGTTATATGAACAGCTTTAGATAGGTGAATAGCTTCGTGACATCCATGATCAGTAAGAGTACTTCAATAGATGCTGATGGTAATGGAGATGGTAATAGGGAAAATAGAATAGAATAGAGAATTTCAACTTTACTATTTTTTTTTTTTTTTTTTTTGCTACTAAGAGCTTGATTTAACCCCTAGGGTTGTTCTCTTGCACCCCCCATATTATACTTGTAACTTCTCTTTTATATCTATTTTATTGCTGTGGAAATAAAATTCTTTGAACCTTTGAGAGAAAAACCATGGCAAGTTAACGAGAGAAAATAAAAATGACAATATTAGATTTTCTCTCGATCCTTCTTCGACTGGAGTTTTTAATCACAGGGATCCCAAGCTAGCGTTTTGTGAAGTTATTGATTTGTATTTTAATAGTAAAGGTATGGAGCTAATTGACCTCGATCAAAGATAAGAAAACATTATACAATAACCCTCCTCATCAAAAAAGCCTGTGTTGTATATATATTTGAGATACAGCTAAAGGACATTTTATGAATCCATACATACGATACCGTTAATGCACAAGTCGCAGTGTTGTGCTTCCTGTGTTCTATGTTGTATTCTTTGCTTGCTTTGAATCCCAATCTTACCTGGTATTTCACACTTTGAGCCCTTTGTCCCTGGGAGACATTTACAGTAGTAAGTGTCATACGTCACATATACAGGAATGCATTTGCCATTGTGTTTACACGGCGCTTTGTCACACTTGGTCTGGAAAAGACAAACAGAAGTAAAGTGAAACTTTTATAGTAAACACACACTAAAAAAAACTAATTTACATGGTCGTTATATTTTACTAAAAAAGGACAAAAACATAATATCTATGTATAAAAATAAAGAAAGACAAAACTTATTGTAGAGTAGTAAGAGCTCGACATTTGGACAGCTTTTTCTTGTACACATTTTTATTCTCTGCAGATTCTCTGCATTTTTATTCTTCACACAGAGGGAATTGAGTTCCACATTGTAGATCCTCTGTAATAAAAGCTACTTTTGAGAAAATCTGTCTTAGGGACGTGTCTAATAATCAGTTTGTTTTTTCTTAACTTAAATATGTAACTGTGCCTGGGTAGCCAGGCGTTTCCGAGTGGGACGAGGGAGAGAGGAGAGGAAACGCCTGCCTCTAAGATTTTGAAATACGCCCACTACTTGTTTATGCATGATTGATTATGAAGGCGGCAAAATTTAGCCAATCACGTTCCTCATCAACAGACAGGAAATAAACTTGTTCACTTCCGCTGTAAACACACGCGAAACCCTGCTTCTGTCAAAACCGAGCACCCGCGTTTTGTAAGCGACGTTTGGAAATGTCACCGAATGATAATTGTAGATTTTGTAGAACTAGTTTCAAGATAAAATACGGCAATTATCAATCATCCGAAAATCTTTTCAGACCATCTAGACGAAGTGATTCGTTTGGTACTGTCCTTGCAAATATTTGCAATGAAGTTGGATTGAAAGTTCAGTCAAAGCGACAAGAAATCCCATCGGTGTTGTAATCCATGCGTTTGCAAAGTGAGAAACGTATGGAAAGTTGTTTGAGTTTCTAAATAAAACTACTCATAACACTGATCGTTTAACTCCGACGAAATCTGAAGCAAAAACGAAAAGAGCACTAGAAACACCAGATAAAGCTAGTCCGTCTTGGAGAAGGGCTAAAGTAGTTCGTGTGAACTCGCCAAAGCCTAAGACAACAAGAAAGTGTTTGGACTTGACTAACTCCAGTAGTTCATCTACGCCAACAACAACTAAAGATGATGCATTAGACACTTGTCAGTTGAATACAGATGACTTGCCGGGCAGTGATCTACAAGTGAAAGTTGTTTTTAAAATGCCAAATGGCAGTTCTGAGAGATTCTTTTAGTCCGCCATTTTGAATAAGCACAATCGTTACATACTTCCGGTTGTCAATCCAAATCAAAGAGGCCAATCAGCGGCGTCCGTTCTTGTACGAACGGGAATTTCAAAAACAAAGGGGCTGCTAGCAGGCGTTTCCTCTCCTCTCTCCCTCGTCCCACTCGGAAACGCCTGGCTACGCAGGCTATATGTAACTATCAAAATATCGTTCCCTGCTAGTAGAGTCTCCCTCGTCCCACTCGGAAACGCCTGGCTACGCAGGCTATATGTAACTATCAAGATATCGTTCCCTGCTAGTAGAGTCTCCCTCGTCCCACTCGGAAACGCCTGGCTACGCAGGCTATATGTAACTATCAAAATATCGTTCCCTGCTAGAAGGGTCTCCCTCGTCCCACTCGGAAACGCCTGGCTACGCAGGCTATATGTAACTATCAAAATATCGTTCCCTGCTAGTAGGGTCTCCCTCGTCCCACTCGGAAACGCCTGGCTACGCAGGCTATATGTAACTATCAAAATATCGTTCCCTACTAGTAGAGTCGTTTGTGATTCCTCGTCAGGGAAGGCAACTTTCGCGATGTTTTAGAGCGCCGGTGTTCAGCGATCCATCCATTAGAAAACATGCGCACGCACTGCGTAATAATGATCCTGCGGCTTTTTTAAAAACGGTATTGTAATGAATTTACGGTCGAAATCGCGGAGAAAAAAAGTAAGATTAAAAACGGCTTGCCATTTCTGACTCGTACCCGGCCGCAGGCTTTCAATATTTTCAATTTTAAGTTTAATTGTAATTACTTAAATACTTGAATATTATAAAAGCTAGAATTATTTCAAATAACTCAGTGTGACTTCGTGTTTCGGCTGGGGTGAAATTTTGATGAAGTATTACACTCAAAAAGATCATACTTTGATGATACATTAGACTTCCATAAAAAAAAGTTAGAATTAAGCCTTATTGAAAAGTTGTCATCAAGTTAATATACCATTTTTTATCAACAAATCAAACATTAAACTTACAAGCTAAAATGTATTGTTTTAACTCACCGGTAAGGTATAATGATCGACTCCATTTGTTGCTGTTAAGTTTGTTTCATTGCCATACTTGTCTACGGCCAGTAGTGTACAGTCAAACATACCTCGAGGATTTCTTGCCGTGTGCACATTGGCCGAAACACATTGGGTGTTGGCAGTACAATCCATCATACAATCGACAATTTTGTTCACACTTATGTTCTTCAGTGAACTTGCAGATGTTAGTTTGTGGTCTTTGTGTACTTTGAAGTTTGTTATGTGAAAGTTTTCTTCGATTTTGATTCGCGTCGTCGGTTCCGACTTCGACGCTTGCAAGAGGAAGGACAAGAAGAAAGTGTTCAACACAGTCATGTAAAGAGGAAACATGTTTGAGAAAAAGCATGAAATGTTTGATCTCACTTTTCATGAGAAATATTGATTAATGAGATTAGTTTAGATTGAATTATTGTAGTATGTTTAAATTTTAATGCAGAGTATTGTGCATTGATAATGAGGCAGGAATCACACCAGGAGACTTCATAGAACGTTCTCTATTGGCGGTTGAACTGGTTGATTTATCAAACTGCTAGTGAAAGGATGCTCTTTCTTTCCCATGTTTTTTAACGATCCATCATTTCAAATATGAGTTTAAAAATCTTCTGCTGTGTAAAAGTTATATACAGTCGATTATTACCAAAGCAAATCAGGCGTTTAAGCTTTGAATGCTTATGCATAGTTAATTATCAACGTCTGTATGTGTTTATTTTTAAAGCAATTTTATAAAATTTTGTCATTGAAGGTGTCATTTTCGAAGAAAAAAAAACAGCAAAATATTTTATTGGCGATTTTTGTGGGGCATTCAATTTTTGGTTTCTTGCTGAAAATCTGCGCTAGAAAAACGTGAAGTAATCACTGAGGGGGACATTGGGGAGTATCGAACACCGCAACACCGCAAAAAACCGATGGTGAACACCGCAAAACCGCAAAAAATTCAACAAAACACCGTCACCGCATTTTTTCATGAGTCACGTGCAAAAAAATCATTTTCGTTGGATTAAAATCGCAACTCCGAAAAAAGTTTTTATTTCACCGTACACCGCACGTAAATTAACTTAAATATCGCACATCGCGAGGTTTTGCATCACCGCAATACCGCAATTTTTCAGCCTCGTTCACCGTAACACCGCACTAAAATAAGGACAACACCGCAACACCGCAAACCCCAATGTCCCCCTCATCACTGGAACTACGCGCTCTGCATGAAAACGGTATTAGGCCTCCTGGGGGGAGGGGAGGGGGCAATTCATTATAGATATATATTCATAGCATAGTACAGCCAACAAAGCGTAGTACAGTGCAGTAAAGAGTTACTTATCTTTTTTTTATTTAAACATATATACATTCTCTGTGTTTTTTGCAATTCTTACCTGCGAAGGCGCCGCCTCGCATGCAGATCGATACGCCGCTTTGCGACTTTATCACGTCGTGCTGTGAATAGTTTAATTGAACTAATACACTGTAAATGTTTGTAAAATAAGGATAGGTTATGTTATGACGAACGAGAGACCCTGGAACGAGGTAAGAGATGGAGAGTTGGAGCATTAGTTAATATATTAACAATGGTGGAAGAGCCTACATAGCACTCAGTTGATCTATTATAGTTCTGAAACTCATAAATAAGTAATGAGTGTTTTTCAAAGCAAATAATTAATATCCTTCGCATATTTCTCTTATGGCATTTATTTTGTACATGATATTTATTTTGTACGTGGTATTTATTTTTCGTTTAAACGAGAACTCATGAGTCTTTTATCGACAGATATAGATACAAGGAGAAGCTGCCTCATTTTTTTCTTTTGGTTAAGAGGCGCATCTGAGCACTATTTAGGCCTATTATAAATAGCTATTTTACGGCTCAAATCTACTGCGCATGCTCAATTTATCTCTTATAAAGTGTTCACTCGCTCGTGCCCAGGCGTCGACGTGCTTCCATGGAACCAACGAGAGAAGTTTGGTAGCAATGTCTGATGTTGACATGTAACAGATCGAGTTAATTTCATGAGTGGACCATGAGTGTTATTTTGGAACATCATTAGACTGTTGGCATATATTTACATAAATTTAATGTACATTTGCAATTTCTAACACGGAGAAAGCAGTTATGCAATAACGTACTAAAGCCCGCCTTTTCTTGTGGCCTGTGGCAAAGAACGAAGGCTCTGGCATACTCCGATACCGGAAAACACGTTTTTATGGTTTCCCGTTTTCGTTGTTTACGCGCATAGTAACGTCTTCAAAGGCGATCGAAGAGATATTAAAGATTCATGATCTCTTTTCTTGAAACTTTAAAAACGCTATCAAAGCAGAATATATGCATAAGCAAAAAACGTTTTCTCAAAAAGATCTCCTTGGACACACATAAAAAGGCCGTTGTTAATCTCACTTCCCACAAACTAACTCCTCTTCAACTGAAAGTTCTTAATAGAGGTCTAAAATTTGTCCCTACTCCCCGTATCCCTAGTACTACAATACTGGAGGATTCCCTTTTGAAATTCAAAAGACGTTTATATCTCAAATACCATTTTAGGGATCATACAACCCCTAAACTTCCATTCAAAAATCCCAGCAAGTGGAATCCTCCTATACCCTTTAACCGAAACCTCACCACCTACTTCAGTTTGATTAGGGAACAGATTTTGGGCCTCATCCAAAACCCTAACAAAACAAAAGCCAATTGTTCTCCACAAGAAAAAATGGCTCTTAAGGAACTTTCAACCCTCCCCAATACTGTAATCAAACCAGCGGACAAGGGTGGCTCTATAGTTCTATGGCCGGAGAATCTATATTTTCAAGAATCATATAGACAACTCCACAACCCCTTACATTATCTACCAATTGACCATAATCCCCTACCCCAACTCATACAAGATATTACGGATTACCTACTCGAACTCCGACATGAGGGTGTCATCAATCAGACCACCTTTGAATACCTTATCCCACCCAGCCCTACAAGAATACCTCTCTTTTATATCCTACCAAAAATACACAAACCAAACATACCAGGACGACCAATCATTTCCGGTTGTGACTCTCCTACGGAAAAATTATCAACATTCATTGATCACTATCTGAAACAGTTGGTCCCTGGTATACCCTCCTACATCAAAGACACTACTCATTTCCTACAAACGATATTCAATATACCGACCCCTTTACCACCTAATTCACTTCTTGTTACAATTGATGTAGTGTCTTTGTATACAAATATACCACAAGAGGAGGGAATCCAAACCACACTCAAAGCCCTATCTCATTTTCCAAGTCATTCTATCCCCCCCTTGGCAGTATTCCGCAGATTCATGGAATTCATTTTAAAACGCAATTATTTTTCTTTCAACAACAAGTTCTTTTTACAAATTATGGGTACTGCTATGGGTACTAGAATGGCCCCTTCTTTTGCCAATATTTTCCTTTACTATTTGGAGGAAAATTTTCTTTCCACACCACCAAATGACCTAAAACCCTTAATTTGGAAGAGGTATATTGATGACATCTTCATGATTTGGCCACATGGGACAGACTCTCTCCATGAATTCATCGACTACATGAATGACTTTCATCCTACTATTAAATTCCGATTCTCCTTTTCCTCTAAGGAGGTACACTTCCTAGATACGACAATATATGTCACTGAGGAGGGAGAATTGAAATCTTCCCTTTACACAAAACCCACAGATAGCAGTCTATTATTACACTATACCTCCCACCATCCCTTCAACTGTAAATCAGGTGTGATTTACAGTCAAGCCCTCCGACTTAGACGAATCATCACAGACGACGACATTCTACATGTACACTTACATATAGACTACGACTTATACTACTATCTAGGGGGTTTCCACTGTCCATGATATCAAAACAATTCAACAGAATACTTACCACCACCCAATCCCAATTACTTCAAACACGGTCCAAAAAATCCTTGGGACATAACCATGAGGTACTCCCACTAATCATACCATACCACCAAGTACTTCATGGAATTCCACAAATACTACATAGATTCTGGTTCCTTATAAAAAGTGATCCAGAACTCTCAAGGATTTTCCCTCGCCCTCCCATTACAGCATACAGTAGACACAACAACTTGAAAGACATTCTTGTACATACTAATTTAAACATACATTCCACTCATTCCACCAATCATTGAGTTTGGCTATGGTTCCTGGCCCTCCTTCTGGGCCTTGGTGGTTCTCCTCTGTCTCGGGGTTTCTTCTCTTTATGTTGCCATTCCATGTCCAGCATTATACATCAATAGAACTCTCGTCTACATTTTCACAAATTTACTCTATTTTGAGAGTATTTCTTCTATTAAACTTCATCATAAGATGTTAACAATATTACAAGAATGCACAATATTCTACATATATGATTTCCACAAAAAGATGTTACAAGATTCTACAAAAATTCTACAATATGTTACAAGAGTATATAAAACGTCACAAAAGTCTATGATATGATATTTACATTTAGAACATCACTACCAGGACCAAAGTTCAAAAAGGATGTTCTCTTTACATATGAACTATGACAATAACAAGAACTATATTCAAAAAGGATGTTCTTTATTTTTCCTATATATGAACTATGGCAATAACAAGGACTATATTGATGCCTGCTAAATAGACTTTATACAACGTACTCAACTATTCAACTATAATGGTGTATTTGGACATGTATTAGCAGATCACTGAAGGATACCACAGATTACTGCTTCAGGAGCAACATGGACATGCAGCTGCCTCAACCAACCTATACATTCTACATTCCAATCTGACAACAGTGGCAATACCAAATTTTAATAAATTTTTATCTATCTTGTACTCCTTTTTATTTTGTGGTTGAGCCCCACCTTTCTCCTTCAATACTTCTTTGAACCCTACCTCCACCGCTGCTATCTATCTAAACATCTTGTGTGTAACCACTGTGTATACATATTCTTTATTCCATGTTATTTTACTTTACTGTATTATTATTATTATTTTTAGTACTATTTATTTATTTATTTATTTATTTATTTTAATAATTATTATTATTTTTATTTACTTATTTTTTCCTTTTTAATTAATTAATTTATTTTCTTATTTCATTTATTTATTTTTATTTTATTTTACTTTATTCTATTTTTTAATATTTTTTTATTTATTTATTTATTTATTTATTTATTTTTCTATTTATTTATTTATTATTATTATTTTTTTATTATAACTATTTTTTTTAATTTTTTAATTTTTATTTTTTATTTATTTATTTTTTTTTTTTATGTGTGTGTACGTGAGTATGTATGTATGTGTATATGTATATGTATATATTATAATTTATATATTTAATTAATTGTTTATTTATTTATTGATTTATTTCATTCATTAATTTATTTATTGATTGATTTATTCCTCTTTTTATTTATTTATTCATTTATTGATTTATTAATTTATTTATTTATTCATTTATTTTTTATTTTATTTTATTATTATTATTGATTATTAATTTAATATATTTTTTTTTTCTAATTTAATTTTTTATTTATTTATTTCTTTATTTATTTATATTTTTTATTTCTTTATTCATTTATTTATTTTTTTTCATCCTTTCATACATGTATGTATTCTTAATCTACATATAATCCCACTATATCACTTTGTTTTTACACTATCGACTTATCTTACTCACACGACACAGGAATCCAAACTACGTCATCACTCTTCCCAATCCCTCACGTAAAGTTCACTATATATGGAACGTACTACTACAACTTCACCACCATTTTTATTTTCCTTCATATCTTATAATCAAGTTCTGATATTTTATTTTTCTCAATCAAGTTTTGGTCTTTTTTGTTTTTTTCCTATCTTTATTTATTCTATATTATCAACTTTTTGGCTCTTAGCGTCAAATCTTTTAGTTCTATTAAACCGTTCAATTTTTCAAAAATGTCTCGAGCTTTTCTTACGTATACCTATCGGTTTTTTTTCAAAATATATGTCGTTTTTTAACTTCGTTCCACACCGTTTGAACATCCTGATCATGCGGCCTACTCACAGTGAGAGTACAACCAAAAAATTCTTTCTAACAGGTAAAAATTCGTTAATATATGATTTATTTTCATCAACATATACCTTTTTATGTCCTACACATCTATGTTATTGTGTTTGGCTTATATGCATCCTTTTTTGTCAACTTTCGCAGATTTTATGTACACGGTCCGACTCTATACATAGTCTAACTTTGCACAATAACAGGGTACTCTCCTCTAGCTTACTCTTACCACTCCCAATACCTACTACATTTATTCTTTTGGTAACCACGTGTAGGGTTAAGCTTCAAGGCCTTGAAGTATGAAACACGTTTTGTCATCCACCATAATGACAACAGTTTTACATCTTAACCCCTGAAGAGTAATGTTAAACTGGGTTAACCAAACACACAATCTTCTCTGAATTTATGTAGTAGGCTTATGAGCTCATAACAACCCTTTTACACTTCTCTCCTCACATCCACTCCTTCCACTGTGACGACAGAGTCCGATTACTCAATTTTATCAAACAAACCATAAACAGGGTTTCCGGTAACGGATTTTTGTTCTTTGACGCATACCACAAGAACCACAAGACTCTGGGTAGAAGATTGCCAGTTATGCTAATTTCTTGGGCGTTAGTCCTCCGTGGTTTATAAGTAAAAAAAAAAATGAATGTACATGATCTAATAAGAAATTAAAATCTGGTAAAAATGCATGGGATGTCCTGTTCATTTTTGTGGCTACTGCCTCGTACAAACTAATTCAAGCATATAATACATATTAGCTAAAATACAATCTAACCTTTTAAACCGACACAATATTTTTCGATAAATCAAATATTGGCTTTGTCTTTCCTAGCACCTGCCACAGGCATTCCTTGACTGCGTATTTTTGTTATTAAGATTAGATACCTGTGGCGTTTGTGAAAAATAAAATTTTCGCTTTGTACTACATGCAAAGCCATGGTAGCAAATATTGGGTAGTACGCATACCATTTCTTTCGAAAGTAAATTGCTGCGACAAATTTTATATTTGTAATCTGGCTGGTGGCTTTCAGAGACAGAGCACAGGCAGCCAAATGACAGTATATTATCGTTAATGAAAGTATTCATCAGAGCTGAATGCAATTAAGACAAGTATGGAGCCTCGTTTTCATGGGCAATTCTTCCTTGGTAAACATCATTATAATTAATAGCCCACAATAAGCTATTTGTTGTTTGTGCCTCAATGGGCTCTACCGTATCAGGTAGATTAGTTATTTGCACCCTATTTATAGGTGATTGATTTGATTTGTTTGCCTCGACGGGCGATTCATTAGTCGTTAATTTGTTTGCCTCAACGGGCGATTCACTTGATTTATTTTTGCCTCAATGAGCGAGTTGTTTGTCTCGACGGCCAATATGGTTTTGCATCAATTGTTGTCGAAGGCCAACGGGCTCGATCTGGCAAAGAAATAAACGACAGTGTCTCTATATAACAATATCAGAGTATGGTTTGCTCTTTAAAGGCCTTTATATTAATACATAGCATCTCCTTTTAATATTCGACCGTTTGTCTGCAGTGTTGTTCATCAATTGCAAGTCTAAACAGGGAACAAGTTTGCACATAACAGAGCTGAAAGACTCACGCATAAAAGCGCATAGTCTTCCCAGAGATAAGTCGTTAAAGCGATCGTCACCTTGATGAATACTTCCATTAGCAATTAAATAAGTGTTCGACATTGTCATTAGGTTGTTCGACGAGTGCTAATAAAAAACGTGGGCAGCCTTACGTACGGTGGCTCCAAAGGGACATTGTGATATGTCTGCATTTGTCGAGATAAATATCGAGTTAGAAAACAAAATGCGAGATAAATAGCAAAAATGCGAGATAGCAAATTACGAGATAGAAAAATACGAGATACAAAAATGCGAGATACAAAAAATGCGAGATAGCAAATTACGAGATAGAAAAATACGAGATAGAAAAATGCGAGTTAGCAAAAATGCGAGCTACCAAAAATGCGAGATAACAAAAATGCGAGATACCAAAGATGCGAGATAGCAAAAATGCGAGATAACAAAAATGCGAGATACCAAAGATGCGAGATAGCAAAAATGCGAGATAACAAAAATGCGAGATACCAAAGATGCGAGATAGCAAAAATGCGAGATAGAAAAAATGCGAGATGCCAAAAATGCGAGATAACAAAAATAGTCGAGCGGGACTGGGCCAAAGTTGTGGCCACGGACGTTTCATCATGGCGGATGTGAAAATAATTGAATGTGTCAATTATTCAAAAGAAGGGGAAAAAATCACATAGAAATACAATAAAACTCGATAAAACTCACCTCATAGTACTCGCTGCAAACGATGCAAGACCCCTCGTTTGGGCTTCCTGCGGTCGGCACTTTTGTCATTTTTTGTTTATCTCATAGTTTTCCTATCTCGCATTTTGCTATCTCGTATTTTTGCTATCTCGAATTTTTGCTATCTCACAATTTTTTCTATCTCGTATTTTTGCTATCTCACATTTTTTCTTCCTTGCATTTTTGTTATCTCGCATTTTTGCTGACTCGCACTTCCGCTATCTCACATTTTTGCTAACTCGCATTTTTGGTATCTCGCATTTTTGGTATCTCGCATTTTTTCTATCTCGCATTTTTGGTAACTCGCACTTCCGCTATCTCACATTTTTGCTAACTCGCATTTTTGTTTTCTAACCCGACATTTATCTCGACAAATGCAGGTAAATCACCATGTCCCTTTGGAGCCACCGTAATATCACCATGTCCCTTTGGAGCCACCGTACTTACGCATAATTTTAGCACATTCTGCCGCTATCCAGTGCAATGCATGTTCACAAAAACAGACTTAAAAACAAATTCCACGAGATCGAGAGCTGGCAAGGAGGGCCCAGACTTTCCCGGCCTAACGGAACACAGGAAGCCGGTCCAGAAAGCAGTCGAGATTAGTGACTACTCGCTACGCTCGCAGCAAATAGTTCATAGATGAATAAATAACTTGACTGAAAAAGCAAACCAAGCATTCTCCATTCAGCAGGGGACGATTGCAAGAAGCCTGGACAAAAGTTATCAATTGTATAGAATTTGTTTTGAATTTATTCGCTGGATAGAGTGATTTATCCGCTGGATAGAGTGATTTATCCGCTGGATAGAGTGATTTATCCGCTGCTTTTTTCGTGCAGTGATATAGTGATTTATCCGCTGGATAGAATGATTTATCCGTAAGAAAAGAAAAGAAAAGAAAAGAAAAGAAAAGAAAAGAAAAGAAAAGAAAAGAAAAGAAAAGAAAAGAAAAGAAAAGAAAAGAAAAGAAACGAAAAGAAAAGAAACGAAAAGAAAAGAAAAGAAAAGAAATTCCTCTCCATAAAGTGCATTTATTGTCAAAGTTGGTTTCAGGACCTGTCACTGTGGGCATAAAATCCGCTCTACCCTTTGATGGGGTTCATTTCCTCCTCGGTAATGACCTAGCTGGTGATAAAGTGTCTGTCGACGTCAATCCTATTGTAAGTGAAACTCCGTGTTTTGACCAGAGTCCTGATCCAGTTGAAAAAGACATTCCTGATTTATATCCAGCATGTGCAGTTACCCGAGCCATGAGTAGGAAAGCCCTCCTAGAGGATAACAATAACACCGATGTTGAAGTTAACTTAGCTGACACATTTTTTGGTCGAGCCTTTCAAGACAACGGTAGGGAAGACCCCGTCAAGCCACAACCCTTAAAGGAATCCAGCCCTGATAACAACTTGTCAGACCATTCTAGCAAGATGTCATCGTCACAGTTGATCGTAGAACAAAATAACGACGCAGATATCTCAAGTTTAGTCTGAAAAGCCGTTAACGACAGTGAGGTATCACACAACCCTGTCTGTTTTTACCTGAGGAACGGAATCCTTTTTCTTTCTTTGCAAAAATATTCGTTTTTAAAATTGAAAATCGTCATTTTTAGCTTTTTTTCGGCTTAAATTGGTAATAATTCACAAACGCAGCAAGATATCAAAAAACTGAGACACTGTTTTTGTTTCAACATGTGAAGCTACATTGATGCAAAATTTCAACACAATCGATTGAAATCCCGTGTTCCTGGAACTTCGAGAAAAGTGCCGGTCGAAAATCACTAAACACTTATCTAAAAAATAGGAATTAATTTAATCAAAATGATTTTTATACCATTGTAATCTCCATCTATTCAGCTTCAAGAAAATGTATACTTATATAGTAGTAACTATAATATTTCGCTCGCTATAAGGCGTTTTATGGACATCGATTTTTAGGGTCCCCTGATACCTTAAGATATCTCTTCTCTGGCAGCAGAGTCTCTCTCATTTGTTACTCTGCTAGCTAGCAGGGAAAGATGACCGCAGATATTGTATATATAGAGAGAGACTCATTTTAATCCAATTAGGATCTGTGACTTTTAAATCAGTAATACCATAAGGCTTGAAATAGTATTTTGCTCCCCAGTAGTAAAGACTATACAATATCAAGAACCTCTTGAAAAGGCATTACAAAAGATCTGACAATAAATATTATTCATTCATTGTTGTGCAAATTTGCATTGACTGCATCGTTTTATAACCATTCCCTCGCAATGTCAATATATATATTCATATGACTGAATAAAAATTGTTTATTGATTGCTTTGGAAACTGCAAGGTACAAAATTATTGAATAAAAAAGTGCCTCGCTAGCTAGCTTAGAATTTTTTGTTGTTGGTCAAATTACATCACAATTTATAATATGATATACAGTTGTTCTTAAAATTAAAAACAGTCGTCCAGTTCAAATACTGATTTAGCGAATAATAATGTCATTTGCATATCTCATAATTTTTATTCTTTTTAAGAAATGATGACTTAAAATGTACGACTTTTTTTAGAATTCGCAATTATTTACGTGTAAATGTTCTTAATTAATAAAGTTCCTAATTGTATGGGATGGGCTAAAAATATCACCTAAAGTTTGTTTATTTTTTGCTATATGGACGATAAAAGTCGTTGTAAAGATCTAATCATTCAGTAAAAACCGTACACCTTTATCTCTAATGACTTCCGAACTATAATCAATTTTAATTTCAGCAATTTACTCTCGCGGCAATTTATCAACAACAGAGCTCTTCTGTGTTCTGAACAAAGTAGCAATTAAAAGTCAATTGTGTGCTGTGTTTTTGCGCAATTTAATAGTGAGTTTAGAGCATTTTTAAGCGTTCCGTGTTTTCGTGCATAGAGGTAGCATTTGTAGTAGCAGAAATGATATAATTAGGTCAATATAATAGCGCCAAAAGCCTTCAAGGAAAAGGCCAAAGTCGAATGGTAATTAGCAGTTTTAAAAGCCAATGTTTTGTAAACACACTCTGAAGTCGAGTTGATGCCTGAGCTATCGTAAACTTGATGAAAAAATATTATTTCTATCTCGGCCAATACAGCTGTTAAAGCTGTCTGCCTTGATATTTTAACGCAAAACCATCAATCTAATTTACAAAATACACCAATATACAAGGGAAATATAGATCAGGAGCTCCAAATCTTTTTTTTATCTGATATAGTCAATGGATTGAAACACCATATTTGCCTTCGAGCGGCCGCATTTCAAAGTGATTCCAGTTTTGGTGGAAAATACATTCTCTTCGACAATTTCTAAAGGTAACTGACAAGCTATGATCTAAAATTACTGCTAACTTTAAAATCAATCTAGAATAGTAAAAGCTACATGCGAGAACTAACGCCTGATGAAAGAGGAAACTTCAATAGGAGAGGAAGCTTACTGTTTAAAATGTATAAATATTAAATGAACAATTGAATTTGTATTTTGATTTAAATATTTATCTCTTATCTACATCAAAGTGAAGAAAGGAAAGATACACCATAGTTTTATTTTTGAGGCATCAAGTCTGCAATTGTTTTAGTTCATGGGACACTGTTAGCAAATTTTAATTTCTGTTAAAATGATTCAATTTTAAATTGCAGAGAATGATTCTTATCAGTTTTTCAGGTCAATTTTACCAAACAAACTAATCGAAAATTTCATTTCTGTTTGTTTTGATATCGTTTATTCATACAAAAATACAAAAAAAAAAAAAAAAAAAAAAAAAACATAAAAAAAACAGCAATATAGGAATATACTGACATAGAAATATAGTTGCACAATAATAGTTGAATGAAAAAAAAAATGGGATGGAGAAATCAATGGTCGCACAAATCGCAGAAAAACAACCAACCAATCAGTCAGTCAGTCAGTCAGTCAGTCAGTCAGTCAGTCAGTCAGTCAGTCAGTCAGTCAGTCAGTCATTTATCAATCATACAATCAATCAATCAACAGTCAAGAAAATGGATCTTTTGAAATTTTGTAGATAATATACATGTATAAATCAATTTACAACTTACCGCTCAAGAAGTGTTTTGAACAATTTTAATCAATAGAAAATATGCTAAATGTATACTTAGATTGTCCAATAATCTGGTGTAAGGCAGAATCGCTATTAGAATAATCAGCTCACCTAAAATGATTGAACGCTAAAAATCAATTGATCGAAGAATAGGCCAATATTAAACAGTCTAATATTATAAGCCTTCATATAGCTGACAAGAATATATAGATCGTTCCACTATAGCAATATTACGAGATAAGACTGGCCCTTGCTCACACATTACAACTTAACCATTAATATATTATACCCCTAAATACGTAATTATTGATCAGTAAAGGTTAGAATTCAATATTTTGTTTTACAGTGCGACTACTCCAACCAAAGCCACCCTGACAAATTTTTCACAAATTGTCCAATCACGTTCGAGCATTTGAAAAAATATTTGCCAAAATTATTTGCACGGTACATTGTTGCTCGCAATCTATCAGTTGTTGCAATATTTGAAATTAATGGGAAATCTATTGTTCAAATGCTCGAACGTGATTGGACATTTTGTGAAAAATTTGTCAGGGTGGCTTTGGTTGGAGTAGTCGCACGGTAAACGAGACACATTCGATAAGAATTTTCAGACAACCATTGCAGCTCAGTTGGTTTGTAAGGGTAATTTACCCAATATTTAAAGTGCACATTTTCGGCGAACTCAAATAATATATAAAGATTTAACATTATAAATGACTAATCAATGTTTCTTTTTATTAGACAAGTACGTCTTTTTTATTTATCATATTTACGATATATATATTTATTTTTTCTATGTTCTAACGATACGGACGGACAGACGAGAAGACTCTCATACGGCCATGTAGTATATGTTTTAGTTTTTTTACCCAGTAAAGCATACATATTTAAAAAAATCAAATTATGAGTAAATCTTAGGAATAAATATTGTTTAAAAAATATTTGTTGCTCTACAGTGCTAGCCGAGAATCGAGATGACGCGCCTTACAGGAGCCGGTCCTGAAGGGGCACTGAATTGGGAATCGGGATTTGCCTTTTCTTAATGCTGGGAATTGGGATTTTCCTATTAGGATTGGGATTTCATTATTGGAATTGTTAAAAATAATTCAAAATGAGTATTGGGATTTTCCTATTGGGATTGGGATTTCATTATTGGAATTGGGAAAAATTATTCAAAACGAGTATTGGGATTTTTCCATTGGGATTGGGATTTCATTATTGGAATTGGGAAAAATTATTCAAAATGAGTATTGGGATTTTTCATTGGGATTTGGATTTCATTATTGGAATTGGGAAAAATTATTCAAAATGAGTATTGGGATTTTTCCTTATTGTCCCTTTTTGTTCCTATCCTCTCTCAAAGACGTTTTTCAGAAATATGAGTGCGGTCATTCTGGTAGATTTATAGGGACATAATTTGGCTGAGTTTGAGGCTTGCTATAAATTAGTATCACGCTTTATCACGTAATTCATAACTACTAAACTGTAATTAACACACCATTTACAATGATATTGACAGCTTTTATTGGGCCCTAATCAAACCTACTTTCATCCTATATTTTGGTTATAAAATTTTGTAACTAAAGTTTCTAATTTCTATTTGTCGTCCCTACTTTTTTATTTTTAAATGAACACCATAAATCATTGTACAATGCAGCTCTCTTAAAAAAAACATCTGGAATAAATTTGAAAACGTCACTTTTAATTCCGAACCGTGACAAACATTTCTTATTAAACAATAAATAAAATAGTTTCGGATTAGAGTGCAAATACAGGGACGCAGCGTGTTCCTCTAAACATAGGTAAACTTAACAACAAATACTGCGTTCTTGTTTTCCTGCTTAGATTCAATTTTGCAATTTAGATTTAATCAAAGTGTTTTTTTTTTTCACAAAAAGTTTTTGTTGCGTACAAATAAAAATAAAAAATAAATAAAAATAAAAACATTTCAAAAATTGAAACAATTGATAAAAATTTCAAAATACTCGGTAACTTTAAGTACGCACTTGTGCATATACGTATAGGACGCTGCGCCCCTGAAATAATCACCCTGAAAGAGCATTCATCGAGGCATAAATACAGTACCACAAAGGAATTGAGCTAACTTGTCTTTGTTTATGCTTCGGAGAATACGTAACTATTGCCTAATATCTGATTTATCTTATTTGGCACTAAATCAGGTTAAGAATTGTTTCACGCTTATGTGGCGTGCATTCTACCAACCTTACTAATTCCTCATTAGGTGTTTTGTGTTGCCTAAGTTTAATTAGTTAAGAAATATGTAAGCGTTCACGAGTATAGGTAATTAATTGTACGTGCGCCTGCTTAGCTGCTCCAAGACTGTTTTAAGGCCGGTACACACGAGGGAGCTTGCTTCTGCAACACGCTCCCGCAACATGCTCCCGGAGCAAGCTCCCTCGTATGTACCAACGATTTCACGCGAAAAAATGTGTTGCGCAACAAAACCTTTGCTCCCTGGTTTTGCTCCCTCATATCAAATTGGTTTGATATGAGGGAGCAAAACCAGGGAGCAAATATGTCGCAAAAGTGTGTTTCAGGAGCAAGCTCCCTCGTGTGTACCGGTTTTAATATGAGGGAGCAGAACCCGGGAGCAAAATTTTTGTTGCGCAACATAGTTTTCGCGTGAAATCGCTGCTACACACCAGGGAGCTTTGCTCGGAAGCATGTTGCGGGAGCGTGTTGCGGGAGCAAGCTCCCTCGTGTGTACTGGTCTTTATCGAGTGAGCCAGCCCGGACAAGCGGGCTGGTTTCTTTTCTTTTTACGCTCTGATAGCTTGAACACAAAAGAAACCAGCCCGCTAAACCGGGCTGGCTCGCCTCATATGAACAGGCCCTTGATTCCACATGTTAGAAAACATGTTCATTGGCGTTCCAAGTCGTTGATCATGGCAACGCCCGTGCAACTGTCATGCCTCAGAGAATTCCACTCTCTTGTCTGATTAAACACTAACTATCCATTATTTGACTCTATCTATTTCACGAGTATATGTTTTGCACTGTATTCTGATTATTTCTTATTAGAGCGTTCTCACATAACGAGCTATCTTATGCCCGTGTGGAACTAATTGTAACATGGTTATACTAATAAGTCCTAAAAACGATAATTGAGGCAGAGGAGCTCTGCCAAAGAGCTCAGTTTGCACGTGGGAATGCACGCTTTGACGCACCAAGACAACAAAGGCAAGTGAGATCAGCTGATTATCGTGAAAGTTTTACTTTTTGTTGGAATATATAGTATAAAATCTTTGTTTAACTACCTTGGTGAGTCTTTGTTACATTATTTGTGGTTGTTACGTGCACCGTAACGTAAAAACCTACATACAATGCTTATTAGGAGATCTCCTTTATTCATTAGCATCACTTTTCTAGAACCATTAGCATAAGGTAGCACGTTATGTGAAAACGCTTTATTTAGTGTGGACAAAAGGATGAAACGGTTAAGTATAGTGCCTAGTGTTTTAACCGCAATTATCATAGTAGCTTTTTAGGTTTTATCATTAGCGAGCGCTATCAAAAAGTTATTGTTTGCCTCGACAAATATTTCGTTTTTGTAAATTTTCAAACAAAAGAAAACTTGCAAATATATCCTTTTAGCTATTTTCAAACTTTTCCACAACAAAATCTCCAAAACTGATATTCTCCAGAAAGTGATTCATTATTTTGCAATTAACTTTAATTTTATTTACCATTTCTTTGACTGGCGATCTGTTTTTAAATTGCGTTGCCGCCTTTGTAGTCTAATGATAGGCAATTGCTTTTCATTCAGGAAATAGATCAATCACTTTTCGTTAGTTCTGAAACTCTATCAACCACTTAAGCCCCACTTGAAGAAAAGCAATTGATTAAGACATAGCGGACTAATAGCGAAATGAGTTAAAAATAGTAGTTAGTCATTCCGTGCGAGGAATGGTTTTAAAATTGGTTTTGACGGATGATGTAAAAATGAATTTTTAAGGTACGCATAAATTAATTGAGACACTGAAAAGGTACGTCCACGCGTCTCATCATAGCCTGCGTTGTATCTCTTGCAACTCAGGCTAGTCTCATCAATGATTATTATATATTCAGAAAAGATACGTATACTCTTAGCTGCATTGAATATTTTATATTTCGAGCGATTTTTAAACTTTGGCAAAGTAATATGGGGAATAACACGCGAAATGTTACTTGAAATCAGCCAGAGACCCTTGAAGGTACGCAAGAGCTTCATTTTCGACCCTAGAATGTCCTTCAGGTCCCACTGGGTTATCAATAAATGTGTTTTAGTACAGGTCTGGCAACCAGCTAATACTTCATAGTAAGATTAATGGCAGAGACATTCAAGTTGTTTGAACATAATTTAATTTAATGTACTAATATTAATATTCATTAATATTAATGGAGTATAAAAAAAAATCAGAAAAGCCTGTTTACTGAAATTGAAAATATTTGTTCTAGAAATCCGGTAGTAGCCACTGCGAGGCAATTAGATTGATTGTATCTTTTCAACAATTTGCGGCGATTTGTGATTTAGATCAAGATTTGGTTGAAAATACCACATTGTAGTGACGCAAGTAGTTTTTGATATTTCCTCACTTCCTATTGAGTTTTTGCTGGTCCATTTGCCACTTGGCATATTTATTTGTTTGCTCTTTTCTTTTCATGTATATTAATCTGTTTGTTTGTTTGTTTATATGTTTAACTTATAATATATAATAACCTTATAATAGCCTAACACACTTACGTGGTTTTTAGTAGAGCCCTAACTAAGATTAAATAAAAAAAATACGATTTAATGCATTAAAAGAAAAAATATATTAAGAGGAAGATAAAAAACATAATAATATATATAGATAGAAATAACAAGTAATAAATGTTAGTAAAATATTTCTTACAACTTGTTAATGTAGAGCTTTTTCTGTATTCTAAATCTAAGTTATTATACTCGTTTAAGGCCATATAAAACCAGTTTTTTTTTACCTAATTTCAAAAAAAAAAAAGAAAAGAAAAAGCCCTAACTAAGATTAAATAAAAAAAATACGATTTAATGCATTAAAAGAAAAAATATATTAAGAGGAAGATAAAAAACATAATAATATATATAGATAGAAATAACAAGTAATAAATGTTAGTAAAATATTTCTTACAACTTGTTAATGTAGAGCTTTTTCTGTATTCTAAATCTAAGTTATTATACTCGTTTAAGGCCATATAAAACCAGTTTTTTTTACCTAATTTCAAAAAAAAAAAAAGAAAATAAAAAAAAAAGAAAAAAAAAAAGAAAAAGAAAAGAAAAAAAAAGAAAAAAAAATGGAGAGGACGTCGAATGAAAATCGGTGATCGCGCTTGCTCAGCTGAAAGGAATTACGGATTTTCAAATATGATTAAACAATATCAATAAGCATCAACAAATAAATAATACTCAGAATGCAAAAAAAATCCATCTGTGACAGATGGTTATTGTATACGATCTGCACAATCTATTTTCATAAACCTTCACACAGTTCCTTTTGGTCGTACTTTCGTCATTCCGATTAGTTGCTAAACTCCTACTTTTCTCAAACGTTTTTTTAAATAGGTGAATTTATTCATCTGTTCACTTATCGACTTATTTTTTGTTTATATCTTTGCACTTTATATTCTATGTTTATTATAAGTTTGTGAAATCTAGCTAGAAAAATATAAAAGAAATTATACTGATAACTGACTAATAATCTTATTTAAGCAACAATAATAACAACAACAACAAAATAATATTAGTCTCTATCTTAAACTAGATCAGTTTTAAAAGCAATTGAAGGCACCGTTCGTGACTACAACATTTATTTGAGAATAAACTACCAATTTCAAGTGTAAGAAATTCAAAGTATATACATACTTTAAAAAAAGTTGTCGGGGGGGGGGGGGGGGGGGGAATTACGAGAATGCAAGACCAAAAGGAATTATGGGTAAAATATTCATGTACAAACTATAACCATTTGTAACCTTTGAACTTTTTTATAATGTCCTCATCAATGATTTGCTGCTTATTTCTCAATGTCAGTTTATCCATGATTCCTTTCGGTTGTGCTACCGCCTTAGTTTCTCTTCAAGAATGTATGTCTTACCATTCTAATAGTCTATACCTTATCATTCTTTTTTACAATTTGAGGCTTATATAGCCAGACATTTTTTCCAAGTAAATAAAATGGCTTCGTCGTTGAAAATAATCTAGGAGATATACGTTATTGCATGAATTTTGTCCTACAGAAGACCAGCTTAGAAAATGAGTTTTTAAGTAGCATTCATAAGAAAGGGGCTGAGTTTAAGTGTTCTTTTGTATTTTAACGTATACCCTAGATCTCTGGCCTACGTCTTAGCAATTAGGTGAAGTTCTTAATTAGCGCAAGTGATGTGTTGTAGTTTTAAAGACAAAAAACATTTCCATTCTTTGTGATTCCATTGCAAATAAGTCTTATTTAACGCGATAGTGCTTTGTGTTTGTCCCGTAAGGATTTCTTCTTTCAAGTAATCTAAAAATGCTTGGTGGAGTAGTTGTCTCGAAAATAATCACGTTCAACAAAATAAGGATCGTTATCATTTGCGTCATTCATAACAGCCTTTGGTAATAGGAACAAGTCAAGTGCAGTTGGTTAGCAAGCAGCCGTCTGTACGTGAAGGCCTGGGTTCTATACCCAGTAGCTTCACATCAGTACAGTCTTACTTTGTCAGATGCCACAGTTTGTTGAAATGCAGGTACGGTTTAAATTTGACTTAAAGTGATTGTACATCTTTGAAGGATGAAGGAGTGAGACTCGGTTGTGCAGTGAGTAGTCTTCTGTGTGAGAATTCCCAGTTCAGATGACGTTTCCTTTGTTCTGCTGGTAGAATGTGATACTGAATATAAAAGACTTTCAGCAAGAAGGTAAAAATTCGTACTGCTTAACTAATTAAGGTTAAAAGTTTTAAAATATAAACAGAAAACTTCAAAAAAATTGCGTTTTTTTGCATGTGATTTCGGATTCGGATTGTCAAAATCTAACAATCTTTAAATCAAAATTATTTTAAATTATTTTAAATATTTTTTTTATTACAATATACATATTACATATATACATCTATACATATACATCTATATTTGTATATAGATGTAATGAAATTAAAATTCTCTGAACCATTAAGTACGATGAAATTGATTTCACTACTAACCCCGGACCAGATCCAGTATTTTGCTATTCTGTGTGATGTCTCATATCCTGAAGATATGGTCCCTGATCTCAAGGATATCAACCTTTGAACTCGCGTACTATATGTGACAAACCTAAAACAGATTTAGTTTTAAACTTGTAAAATATATAGGTTAATTAGACACCTTATAATGATGATGGCCATACTGACGTTTCGGACGTTAGTCCGCCTTTGTCGGAGTGATAATGACTCCGACAAAGGACTAACGTCCGAAACTTCAGTATCACCATCATCATTATACGGTGTCTAATTGACCTCACATTTTACAATCTTTTCTCTATAAACACCGAGGCAGTCCAATCTAGTATATCTTATTAGTTTTTACCTCTAGATTTAGTTTTAGTTGAGGTTGGCCCCGGACGAAAGCTTGGGACCGCTACTAGTATAAACATAACCCCCGTCGAACAAGCAATGTCTGTAAAAACGTTTCTACAGTTTACCTAGGCTTCGATTGCATTTGAAATGAATTAAAGGTTTGGACACTCGTGTATGGTATCTTCATTTTCTCCAGCACTTCGTTTGGTTGGCAGAACTCTCTCACATAATTGAGAACTGCATTATAATGACTTTTCTGCAAAATGAGTTCCTGTATGGACGTTCCAAGTTAGTCAGTGTTGTATTTATTGGTATCATTGATTATTCTTTACAGTGAGGACACTCGAACCGTGAACACTTTGTGCTTTTTTGACACTTTTTTTAACATGCATCCTTCGAGTGAATCTATTTGAAAACATTTGAATTTTGATAACTCAGTGCATTTGAGTTCAGTCCTACTTTTTCAGAGAATTTGAAGCAGTAGAAAGCTCAGAAAATAAAAATCTAAATAAAGACAAGTGTTCACGGTTCGAGTGCCCTCACTGTAAATCCTAAGCATACAATTCGCATTTAACTAGTTTGTTTTTAATGAAGTAAGATTCCTTATACACGACCACTACATTCTATTTCAAGCATACAACTAACTCAATATTAAATGGATTACGAAAAACATTAGTTAACATTAGAAGCAGGGGTGGACGAAAAACAGCCATCAGACCAAAACAAGATAACAAAAAACATGAGAAGAATAACACCAGTAACAAGAAGTGATTTTTAAATTTTGATTTGATATTAAAAACAGATTATAATATTTGATAAAAGTTCAATAAACGGAGTTGCCCGGACCGACCACCAGGAATGAAATTAAAGCGGGTCAACCGGAACAACTATGACTTACAAACGTTATAGACATGCCATGGGAAAAGATACATTGCGAAACATGTCAAGAGCTTTGGATTCACATATAGATAAAATAATCACGAAACGCCACGGCCATCTAACAACTACATTAGAACAGTAATAATCGTTATACGTTTATAGCGAACGTCATAGAAAACAACATTCCTTTTAGTCGAAGCTCAATTTCAACAACATACACTTCAGTCAATTAAATGCACACTCTGTTTCAACTAGTTTGGTACTAAGTACTTCTAAAATGCTTTGTGGATTTAAAAAGACTATCTATAGGATTTGCCAATAGTTGTTCTTCGTTAAATTACTCATTCGTAACCCGCCCTATATAATTGTAGTCGGCTTTTATTGATGGGTAGAGAATTGTCCACTTCTGTTCAGTGAAGTTGACTTAAAAGAATCTAAATAAATATGGTTGGCTAATCAAGGAAAGAATCTAATTACCGAGCAATTAGATCGGTAGGATTTTAATTTGAAGAAAACTGAGCAAGTAGCTTTTTTAAAGTAAAATTAGTGTATGTTTCGTTGGCGAGGTGACTCACATCAGTCGACTGGAGATAAAAGATCAGTAAGTTGTATATTTTATATTAGCCGCCTTACAAAGATAATTATTTTTCAATAGACAGTTAATACTTGCCCGCCAATTTCTATATTGGTCAGCATTTTCTTTGCTCATGAAATATGAAATTTATGCAGAAAAAACGTATTTTTGCACTCGTAAAGGTGTATCGAATGTACATTTTCGCTTTTTTGATATTTTAGCAAATAAGTGTTAAGTTTTTTGCTATTTATTTGAACATTTGATTTAATACGTTTTGAATATAAATTGAGTATTTTATGTCTTTGATTTTATAAACTAAAATTTCGCATTTACAGCAATAGATATGCAATTTTTCAATCATTTTGTTAAAAATCTGCTGTCTGTTATGAACTTCAATTCGGAAATTTTAATAGACAGTATATGTTACAATGTATTCTTGCATTGCGCATGCTTAAATAAGTTGATAGCCAATTATAACTTTGATATTTTTAATATTTATAACAAAATTGGATTTTATAAATATCAAATATTTTTTTCGTGTTGAGCTTCACTAAATAATTTATTGAAAAATTGAGCTGGATCAAAAACAAACATTAACGCAATTACTCAAAAGAAAAACTTATCTGTATATCTAAACACAAATCAAAATACGATTATTAGAAAACAAAACTATATTTTGAAGAAGATAAAGAAAATTATTTCACTGATTTACAGAAATGTCCAAAAAGACATCTGCAATATTGAAATGCACTGCTCACATTATTATTAAAAATGACGATTTTTCACCCTCCCCCTCCCTAGATGAACATAAAAAAAGTGTATTGTTTTGAACAATTCAGCGGGGCTAGTCTTTGCGTATTAGTTCTATAAATATATTATATTTGAGAGGAATGATCAATTGCAATGTAATTCACAATTCATTAAAAGAGATTATATCCCTAAGAAGATAGTTGTTTTCAGTCAGTTTTGTGAAAATAAGTGGATTTTAGAGGATTTGTGTTATCTGCGTTGGTTCTTTTAATTTTATTTTTTTAGGTTATGTTTCTCTATCTCATCAATCGAAATCCTACAAATCAAGATCATTTTTTACGCCTTCGGCAATTTCCTGTTGGAATTGTTACACATTTTGGTAAAATATTTTACATTCGATTCTAAAATGATTATTAGAACTGTATACTTAAGATTATCTATAAAGAATACAAAAAAAATCCAGTTGTAATTGGTGCTTTTGTATTTGCAAAATTCTACTTTTTCTTATATCAATTTTAATTTCCACTTGCAATGTTTTTTTTTTGCTCAAATATCTTTGTTAAAATGACAAGCATATCTAATATCGAAATACAGCAAATACGTTCACTTCTTGAAAGGGTATGGGATGTAGCTCTCATAACATTGATTGAGTCATGGTGTCATATTCAAGCATTATATTGCCCCATACTATACGAAATGCAATCTTGAGTTTTTTCTAATCCGCCATTACACTAAGAAAGAGATTTAGATATACAGAAATTTTACAATTATTTGACAAATCCTTTTAGAAATACTTGATATGTCTTTTGTTTGATGATATCTTTTATACAGTAAGCAGCAGATTCGTTTTCATCATATTCGATCCCAAAACTATTAAAGAATTAAAAGCTAAGCCCGCTAAGCCGTATGGGTATCTAATTCAGATGTCAACAACATTGTCAGTTTTACTTTTCTCAGCTGTCAATCAATTTCATAGGGCGGAGATTGGCATAACATGTTCTGTCATTGGTTAATTTGAAATAAACTCCGCCTTTGAAATTGATTGACGGTTCAGAAAAGACCAAATCAAAACAAAGTTTTAAAACGGTGGGTCGCGATACAACGAATTTGACGGTAAATGATTGATTTTCAAATTAAAAATCTCCCCCCATATGCATGGAATGTCCCTAATCATGAGCCATACCGCTAAACAATTCCCAACGATCTTACCGAATGCTGAGATACTGAATATGGATGTGCGACAAAAGCAAAGATTAGTAATAATAATATTTTATTTGTAAAGCGTACAATTAATATGCAATTTCTAGTGCGCTAACATAGATGAATTAGGTTTTTATGCGCGAGTTTCTGTCCGTGCATGTCTCTGAAAAGACATTTAATTTGATCTATATTTTGAGCTATTTTGCTTGTTCACCTCCACATTCTAACAGCAGCCTTCATCGCAAGTATGCAGGCGTCTTTCTAGAGCTTCCTTTAACTACTAATAGGTTTGGATTTTAGTTTTTTCAATTTTATTATGTGGTCACATCATTATTATTTAAACTGATTTTAACGATGGATTCGATAGTAAATTTTTATCTTATGAACAAAATATGAACATCGTAACAAACAGAGTGCACACACTAAAAGTATGCAACATAAATACCACTAAATAGTGCTATTTAATTTAGGCCAATTCTATTGTTTTCTTTTGTTTAATTAGTGCTATTTAGTGTTAGCACTCTAACGATATAGGGGTTAAACCAGGACTTCGTCTCTAGATAATAATTTTAAAATTATTGCAATTTCTTTTGCAGAATTAAAATGAATAACAGCAGCTTCCTAAACAGCTCCAACTCCATCTCCAATTTCACCAATGTTTGTTTCACCGGAAACACTTCCCAAATAGGTACCTACATTAAGCTAGCGGTCTATCTTATTACCATGTGCGTTTCGCTTGGAGGAAACTTTCTGGTCGTCTGTGTGGTATACAGAAATCGACGCCTACGAACTCCAACCAACTTCCTGATAACAAACATGGCAGTCAGCGACTTCATGATGACGATTACTTCGATGACTCCTACAGCTGTAGCCTTTATAACGGACGACTACACGTGGATTGGTGGCTGGATAGGGGTTGCAAGCTGCAAGATTATTGGCTTCATCCAAGGAACGACAATGGCGGCGTCAATTTTCACTCTGACGTCTATTGCGTTCGAGCGATTCAATGCAATCGTTTATCCGTTGAGGTCCACTTTAAGATCTCGCAGTACCTTATGGGTAATTATAGCGATTTGGATCTGCGCGTCGATAGTGGCCTCTCCATTACTTTATGCCATGACGACAATTCCTTATCATAACAAACTGTATTGCAATGAAGATTGGAAACCTCCTTTCGATGAAGCCCAGTCTCCCGCCATTTACACAATGGTGTTGTTCATCCTGCTCTATATATTGCCATTATCTGTAATAGCATTGCTATACGCATGCGTGGTCCATACAGTATGGCTACGACGTATTCCTGGAAACATAAACCGATCTATTCGAAAACTACAAAGAAAAGTGAGGAAAAATGTGGTGAAAATGCTTATAACTGTAGTGGTCGTGTTTGCTATATTTTGGCTTCCACCTCACGTTCTCTATATACTAGGACATTTTACTAAGGTGTTTGGGAACTGCACAGTACCAGAGCAGATTAGTTTCACCACTTTCATCCTGTCACACGCAACTGGTGCGATCAATTTCTTGATTTACGTGGCCTTCAGTGAAGATTACAAACAAGGATTCAAAAGTTTGTTCTATTGTTTGATCGGAAAGGGAGACTTGATAATACTACCAGGCCAACCCAGCGTACGCACGGAGCATACGACAGAAAACCGACGAACATCTTCAAAGAAGAAACAGGACATCGAGCTTAGGAAGCTTACTTCAAATGCAGAACTAGAAGAAAGTACTCCAAGAAACAGCAAGAACGTTAAGTTTGATATGGACTACTCTTCTAGTGTATAACCTGTTACTGTTACTAGAGTTTATGGACGGACTAATAGACTACAAAACACCAGTAGTTATACTTAGGAACTCCCAAAAGCAGTCATGCAATCCCAGGTGTTTGAAAAAAAAAAAAAAAAAAAAAAAAAAAAAAAAAAAAAAAAAAGAAAAAAAACACCCACAACAATCAACTACATTTTCAAAATGATTCACGATTTTCAAAACGGGGTCCAGATTTTTGACTTCTTTGCAGCACTATACATCGAGTTGGTCTCAATATATATTATCAAAAACGCGGGAGCAGCGGATCGTTTCGCACTATCCTTAGATCTGACACTGTCGTTACTACTAACTACTCTTTAACACTGTAAGGATTTCAGAAAAAAAATTAGAGGCGGGGTAATTAACCTTATGGAAGAGAAGAAGTGCATGTACATTCCTAATTTACCTTAAGACGACCGAGGAAAGTCCAAATATACAGCTAAATTGATAAACAATGTTGTCGACGAAACAATTTACCATGAACTACAATAAAAGTCGTTCTCAACGACGTTTTTCAAATTTTTGGAGATCACATGAACCACGATCGTCAATAGCTGTCAGAATCAATCTGGAGACCCCACATAGCTACACAGCTTGGATAATAGGGTGGATATTACTCCAGTGTCAACCTTTTTTCCACTGCTCGGTCCGTGAAAAGAGGCAGTGTGAAAGTAGTCTTGCCACATGACCATTAATTAAAATTAAAGTGTGCAGCGGACGGTTTTCCATAGGTTCATGGAGCTGATTTCAGATGGTAAAAGGTACCACCATACGTAAGCTGATCAGTTACTGATATGTTTCAAAATTCATTTCGCTGCATCAAAAATTCTGATTTCCAAATTTTTGTATAGTTATATATATGCTGGGCATATAACAAAAAACGGATTCAGCCGTAGACTCTAAAAGATACTCTAGATTCTAATTTTCGACCCTAAAAGGAAAAGAAACGCCCAGTCCTGGATTCATCCTTAAAAGCCAATCCCAATAAGCAATTGGTCTGAATTGAAGTTTGTTCAAATGGGGAAGAGTATCCCTACGTGGATAGGGTAACTCTATTGGTGATCATGTCCGTTGGGAGTAGAAACAAACAAACAAACAAACAAACAAACAAACAAACAAACAAACAAACAAACAAACAAACAAACGAACGAACGAACGAACGAACGAACGAACGAACGAACGAACGAACGAACAAACAAACGAACGAACTAACTAACTAACTAACGAACGAACGAACGAACGAAAAAACGAACGAACAAACAAACAAACAAACAAACGAACGAACGAACAAACAAACAAACAATTAAACAAACAAACAAACAAACGAACAAACAAACAAACAAACAAACAAACAAACAAACAAACAAACAAACAAACAGACAAACAAACAAACGAACAAACAAACAAACAAACAAACGAGCAAACAAACAAACAAACGAACAAACAAACAAACAAACAAACGAATAAACAAACAAACAAACGATGATCAAGTCAGTAACTAAAAAAATGAATGCGTCGGTGAGAATGACGGATACAGGATTGCGGATGTCCATTACACGACGTAACGAAGGTCTGCAAATGTATGTATGTATGCAAAAAAGTATGTAAATATGCAAATAAATACGTAAATATAATTAGACAAGTAAATAAGTTTATGTTGGTAAAAGTAAAGTATATATATAGCCAAATAAGCAACAAGTAGAGTGTAAACACTAAAAGTGTACAACAGTTCTCACTATTTAGTAGTAAATAGCACTAATTAAACAAAAGAAAACAATAGAAATAGCATAAAATAGCACTATTTAGTGGTATTTATGTTGCACACTTTTAGTGCGTGACTCTATGTTCATAGTTAACAATCTGCTATCAGTGTGCATGCAATTTTATTCCGAACCTTTTGTTTTGCCTTCTTTTGTCTTCAAAATACAAAAGAAAGCGAGGAATTCGGGATAAAATTGCATGCGCGCTAAAGCGATTCTTAGTTTTACCTTTTCGACTATCTATGGCACAGGAAGCCCAAACTCATGCGGTCTTCCTCAGTTTCTTTCATCATTCCAGTTTCTTTGCAGTGTAGCCCGACTTCACGCCACTTAGGGCGTCTAGTTAACTATGAATTGGCTTATATAAGTAAACAATACGTCATCTAAAATTTAGCAAAAAAGAATTCCATATAGATAATCTAACACAATAAAATATTAAACACTATACCAATATTATTGTCATTTATTCTTGTGGTCAAAAACAATGTCACAAATATGCATATCTTCAATAGTTAGCTTGAAATTGGAACTGATGCATTTGTCTCATGTAAACGTGACTGTTTACAGGTGAGCAACGGACTGAGCAAAGGTACTCCTTCAACCTTAGCAACTATGATCCCAAAGGTACAACTTCAACCTTAGCAATAATGATCCCAAAGGTACACCTTCAACCTTAGCAATTATGATCCCTTCATAGTTCATCTGTTAAATCAGGCGGGCTTGATACATATATGTTTAATGCAGGGGCTGTACGTGAACGCTTTGTTGTTTTACTAGTACTTTCTTTACTGAACACAGGCCGTTTTGGTACACGGTTCTGCTTAGTTAACACTGAACGTGAGGTGTTGGACATCTTAGACATATCCTGTTGGTACTTCTGAAACAAACAAACATTTTTTATTCATTTTTTTTATGATTTATCTCTTTATCATAATATAAGTTAACACTTGTTTTTATACAATATAGATTAGAGAAAGGGCAAACATATAGAAAAAAACTAATTAGTTGCCCTGTGAACACTTTTGATTACAATATAATTTACAAAAGGTCAGGTTATTTACAATTTTTTTTTCAGGTTATTTACAATTATTCTTTCTTATTTTTTTTACAATTTACAGTTAAATGAATGAGGAAAAAAGGGAAGATTCGTGAAAAGTAAGAAATTAGGAAGAAAAAAACAAAAATCAGTATATATAATCATTATCAAAATCTCTATATGTATGGAGAACAAAAGAAATTTCATCTCAGTATTTTGGGTGGTAATTGATCTTCAATGCTTTTTTTTTTGTACATGTAACTATTATGTACAGTATGTCTGTCGCAAACTAGTGTCAGCAACATTTGAAAGCTTGATAACCTGTGAAATACTCATGTGCATATCATGCCCTTGGTGGGACTCGAACCCACGTCTTCGGTATCTGTAGTGGATAACAGGTCGAACTAGAAAGACCGTGAGTTCGAGTCCCGGAAAGAGCATATGATACTTCTCCGTCTCTTAGTCTTTCTTTTTGTACCTGTGGGGCTTGGAAGCCTCTTTTTACAGGAGCTTTAACACCTCTGAGAGATAGATCTGCTAGACTGGAATACAAACCACTTTTGATAAACACAGGGTTAAAGGTATCGTCAACCTGAAACTGATGTAAAAAGATTTGTCGATTTGATAGGTTAGCCAAAAAGAAATTTCAAATATCTTTACAACCACCAAAGATTGGTATTCGTGGTTATAGAGTCGTTTTGGCATTAGTGGGAAACAGTAGTGTGTCGTATCGTAACCGTGGTCTCTAAGAAAACATTCGGATTATCTACCGTATCGTAGCGGTATCGTAACTGTCAGGCGAGTTTCGAGCGACAGAGTATACCGCCTGGGTTTCCGAGGATGTGTAGCCGTATTCCGTTTCCCACTCATACGAAAACGAGTATATTTCATGGCTCAAAAGCTACATTACAAGTTAAAGGCCCAGCCAACATTTGAACCAGAGAAGAACCATAGAATTTGGATTAATATCCGGTTAATAGCGCTCTGAAATTCCTAGATTTAGACCTCTATTTCTTCACACACTTTCTACAATTTATCCGATGTATAGAGAATAATATAAACAATAAAAGTGATGATTGCCTAATGTGCGTGGCTGTGGGCAACTTTAGATTTGATATGTGATCGTTAGGTCTTACCATGTCCAAAGAGGCCGAAATAGCTTCAGTCGCCTCACTGGAGGGTACATCTACTGATTGATGAGACTCAGCTGGTAACAGAAGCTCGTTAGTTGCTATAGACTTTAACAACATACTATTGCCATCTGATGGTAGGAGAATGTAATAACCAACAGGTAACTTATCTTCGTGGGCATTGTTAGAACTGCGTTTGATTTTTATCAGAGCAGCTAAATCCTACAAAAAGAAGAAGAAAAAAAATACAGTCAAATACTTTCTTCGTCATTAGTCGAGATTCCCTCAGCGCTCTTCCAGGGAATCTTACCAGATCAATCGTTCCTGTCGATCATCTTTCTTCTTGCCTGCTGTTTATTGAAATCTTCCCCATTTCGAAGCAGTATAAACAACTAACATAAACGTGAGAGTTTTTTTACTTACCCGGTCTTGTAATACGTTACACAAAGCTGTAAAATACTGCTGGTTGCGTTCCAGCTCTTCCCAGTCCAGTTTCCAACAAACAGTTGAACGTACAATATACGGCTGGATGAAGAAAACACAAAACAAGATTATTACACTGAACAGTCAGTCAAATTGTTAGGAAAACAACACAAATGATCATTATGAAACGTTTGCCCACAATTCCCCAGCTTTGGTCGTGCTCTCGCATAAATTATTTTCTCACGACAAAGTTTTCTGAAATAGTTGTATATCATTTTCAAAATTTACGACGATCATCACGCCCGTCCATCACAAATCACAAATATATTTTTTAGAATTGATCTTTGCCGGGAAAATTAGTCTATTTATATAAATCTGTAGGTGTTTACCAGGGGCGAATCTGGGGGTCGTGACAGGGATCAGTAGCCACCTTTAGACCAGAAAAATATACTTTTATAAAATTTGTTTCAGCATATAGTTTATACATTCAACTTTTACGATTTCAGTCACCCCCTTTCAAAATTCGTGGATTCTCGGCTGTTACCAAATTCTTTCCATATTGGTAACCATTTTCCATATTCATACTAGATTCAACTTATATAAAGCTTACCATTCCAAATATCTTGGATAACCACATGTACAAAAGGATAAAAAGTTAGTACATCACATTTGAAAACAATTATGAGTTTAACAGTACAATAGCAAGCGAGAATACAGCTCTGCATAAGATTAAATATACTGATTTAGTAAGTCGGTCCCAGTTCCCTATCTGTTGAACGGTTAAAAAAAGAGTGAACTGGAACCGACTAACAGAATCAGTCTAAATTAAGATTTAATATCTACCAATCGCACTCCATTTGGACAAGAAAGGTTGATTATCTATGTCAAAAATGTTACGCAACAAGGTATGAGCATCCCCGCCCTCCAAATTAAGGGAACCCACCTCCCGAGGGGGGGGGGGGGGGGGGGGGGGGGAGGGGTATTTCACTCACCACGGACTCGCAGATGCCTTCTGTTTTTACCAATCTTTCCACAGACATAGTGTGTACAGGATATGATACTACAGACGGGCTGGTTTTATTAGACATCACCTTGGACACATTCTGATGCTCTCTATTGATTTCCTGATAAAAGAAAGGTAAAGATTGCCATTCCTAGTAACTTTATATTTAGTTTTGACTTTTACTGACCCCTTGCTTGCATGTGGAGGGCAAAACAAACGATTTTTGCTCTCTTGGGAGCTGAAATCCATTGTTTTATCCTCCAGATTGAGCTGCATTAACGAACTGCACTTTTGTGCGAGATACCACACGAACAAACGAACGAAAGAATGAACGAACAAACGAGCGAACGAACGAATGATCGAACGAACAAACGAACGAACAAAGACCGAACAAACAAAGAAGAGAAAATCGCTAAAAAGTACAATCATTAATATTTTTTGATAAGTTGTATACTTACAAACTGTGATCTAAACGGTAGCTGTGCAGGACTGAGAAGTCTCTCATGGATATCACACTTCAAAACTAACATTTCTGTCTCGTTTTCTCCTGAAAAAATTCACGAAAAATTCGCTTGAAATAATAAGCACTCATCTATAAAAAAAACATCGTTTAACACTTTGTAGATAGAGCCTAGCTTTCGTCAATGAATAAAACCAATAAATGACATCTACCTTGATATTCCATCGCAAATGGGTTTGGTAGCTCTATACGAATATGTTCTTGATCTGTTTCACAATCTAGCAGCCAGGTCTTGAAGAAATTCTGGAAACTTATCGGATCTGGGAAAAGATACAATATCACTTTTTTGGCGCTCAGATTGATGGAAGTCAGGTCGCTGTATATAAAAAAGGAGTTCATGGCAAAAAAAAAAAAAAAAAAAAAAAAAAAAAAACCAACAACAACAACAACAAAAAAACTTGCAAAATAAAAAGACAACAACAAATGATCCATCGAGGGTAAGCCAGCAAGCCAAACCTTGTACTCTATTTGTATTTATTTCCCTATTTACCTTTTCTCAGTGTTATAGTATCAACAATACCACACCCTTGGATACTTGTTCCACCTGAACTGGAAGGACTCACGCTTTGATCTAAGAAATTAAAATAATGTATGTAAGAAAAGACGGGTTTATCGTATCGATTTATCTCTCTATTCATTCACTCATTCATTTATTAATGCATTCATCAATTTACTTATTCATTCATTAATTCACTCACTCATTGATTGATTGAATCACCCATTCGTTTATTCATTTATTCCTGATTCATTCATTCACTCACTCATTCATTCATTCATTTATTCATTTATTCGTTCATTGATTTACTAACTCATTCATTCATTCATTCATTTATTCATCCATTCGTTCATTGATTTACTAACTCATTCATTCATTCATTCATTCATTCTTTTGGTTGGTAGTGAAACTCCTAAAACATTGGAAAATACCTCTGGAGTTACCATCGCTTTGTTTTTCTTCATCACCGTCATTCATCTCCACAGCAGCAATTTGAATTTTCTAAATAACAACAACAAATGAAACGTTAAGCTGGTTTGATTTCCCCTGAATCACACATCAGCACAAACTATTGGAACATACACATGATAGGGCTATAACAAAACCCTTGTCCCTCGTTAGACGTGCAAGCCAAAACGCGCTTAGAAGTCACGCATGTTCTCCAAGTTAATTTAATTAGGTGTTCAACCGACAACACACATTAGAAATTATGCACTTTCGATACTTATAATAACATACGATACTTACTAGACCTTTATACTATACAATTTATGATACTTACGATGGCCTACGATTAGTTACCATAACCTACGATAATTATTAGCAGTGAACGATAACCTACTATAACCGCTAACCTAACGATTTACTTATAAGCGGTAGTTTTAACTTAAGAATACATAAAATATTAAACGTTTGAAATAAACGAGTCCGCAAGCCGCCTTGCCAAATCCTTTGCCAAGTCTTTGCTAGTTGATGTCATCATGCGAACAAAGACGAATTGATCGGGCTTAGGTTCTTGTCAGTCTTGTCAGTGCTTACCTTGATATTTCCAAGCTGTAGTGAGTTTGATACTTCATCAATAGTCTTGGACAGATGAGAAGCTTTTCTGCATGTTAACACACAGATTTCAAGCTGACTGCTCGACGTGCTTATCTGCAAAGGGATGCATTAAATATATAGAGCTGGTTAAAACTTTTGTATCAGAACGTGATCTGAACAGGAAAGCAAGCTAAGGTTCAATCAATCAATCAATCAATCAATCAATCAATCAATCAATCAATCAATCAATCAATCAATCAATCAACCTGCAGCCAACATACCAAACAATCAACAAATAGCCACCCAATTACCATCAATAGTACCATCATATATCATCATCACCACCACCACCACCACCATCATCATCATCATCATTACTGTCATCATTATCATCATCATCATCATTCCTTGATTGCACATTAATGTCCCTGCCCAAGTAGACTGTTTTGTTCATCATTGTCCTCAATTGAAAGCTTGGTATGCATCCAAACCTTAGGTGTACCTGTCTAAGGCTTTGTGAATGTCTTTTAAAATGTGTAACAGCATCTTGTAGTCCTTGCTTGAGAATGTCTATACGGAAATTTTGAAACAAGATAGGTAACTACATCAATCTGATGTAAAATATTTATCAATACTTTATAGCACTAACCAGCTGTCTTTGTGTTTGTCAGTAGGTTACTGTCTTTTGTGTAAAACTTAAGCTCATCCAATGCTGAGTGTAATCTTGGAAAATTATTTTTGACATACTGAAGCTGAAAGAGACTCTGGGATAAAACAAAATTTGATTTAGAATTTATGAGCTTTGCTGTTTATTCAGGGGAAACCTACAGTTTGCAATAAGTGGAATAAGTTATGTGTCTTTTTTATTTAAGTTCCTTTATTTGGAACCAGTCTTTCTTTTTATCTGTTGCATTTGTCACACAACAAAAACAAAAGACTTGTCACCAGCTGATAATGTCCGTGCCAATGAGGCTTTAGCTTGCATGCATACTGACTTGCATGCAGGCTATGAGGCTCCAATAAAACAGGCCTATAGCCATGATTACCTCTGGATAAGTTCCTAATGCAAAAAGACCAAATAAGGGAGTACGACAAGGCCCAGTGATGTTGCATACAAGTGCAAACAGATCCTTTAATGATTGGTTGAGATATTCACTGATATCAGCATCAAAAGGAGGCTGGTAATCTACCAATAGAATATAAGCTGAAAAATATAACAGCAATAGAGATTAAATAGCAAAGTAAATTACATGTTTGAATAATTGAGTCACTAATTAGATAAGAAAACATTACCTAATCAAACAATAATGCATGAACTACAAAATAAGCACTGAATAAATAATCTTCGCTCTGATTCTAGTTATAGAATATAGGGGGGGGGGGGGGGTTTGGGGAGTTATTAATGTCATTTGTATTGAAATCACAATTTAAAAATACTGAAGGCATTATACTTATTGTAAAAGTGGTGAATTAAATACTGACATATCATCGCGGGCTTCCTGAGTATATGACCTTTAGGAGGCTACAAAACTCTTTTTAAAGACTTTTTACACAAATTAAATATCTCCACTGGAATATATTTTAAAATTATCATTGCTAAGGGATATTTCCACAAAGATGCAAAATTAGGCGGGCGATGTTACATTTTCCGAGTACGTAGTTTAAAACCGAACAACCCCCCAAAAAGAAAAGAAATGAATTTATGTCAACTAAGCTTGAAAACACATTTGAACCAAACTGAAAAATGAAATTTGTACTTATACCTGGTTGTCTTGCAAAAACTTGCCTTGTTTGACTTTGCATTTCTCGTGAATGTGTTTGTTTGTTCTTTGATTCCCCTCAAGTTTTCACTTCATTTAACTATAAACTCCAAAAAAACCTTTGTAAAACACTAGTGCTTTGTTCACAGAAGCTTTTTAACTGATTGTTTCTTGAGGGCAATTCTGGGTTTGTGGTCAGTCTTTCGGTCAAGTCATTTACTTTTTTCTGTTTTGGCGGGAGAATCAAGATGCACGCGCGTCAATTCTTTTGGTTTGTCGATTAAAGTCTAAATTCTCCATACTTTGAGAAAATTTTAAGAAAACAAGTTTAAAATGTAGCTGTTTTCAAAGTTTTTGTTAAAAAAGATAATTACTGAATTGAATGTTTTTATGAAATCTGAAATGAAAATTATACTTGACATTTTCTTTATTTAAATAGTGAAAGACTAAATGAAGAGAATCGATTAAAATAGAAACTCTCACTAAATGTAACACCGCTGATTTCTAATGCGGGCTCAAGCTGGTCAATATTCACGTTTCATTGACAAAACTTCAAATTTTGTGAGAAAGAGTTCCGTTTTAAAACAAAGTTTGACAACAATGAGGGATGTTAAAGGCTTTCTAGGTACCAAACAAAGTGAAGGGGGACCTTTGTCGTCAGAATATGCAGCTTTGGAGGAATTATACGACAAAAGGTAGGGGTTTTCAATAAAGTTAAAATTTTTGCTTCGTCACTGTTGATATGAAAAGATCCTTAGAATTATCAAAAATTCAAGTTGTTTTCTTACTTATAGTACAATTTAACACATCTAAGTAGTGGTGCAGTTGTCGAAGATGCAATTTGGACTAATAATTTATTAATTATTTGGAGTTTTAGACAATTGTTTGGAAGGAAAAGAACTTCACATTTACTCGGAAAAATGCATGTAAAATTTTGCTTTCATGTCTGAAAAATGAATCTTAAATCTTTCAAAATTATTGTAACAACCTAATTTGATTAATCTTTTTCTAGATTGTGGCATCAGTTGACTATGGCTTTGGTAGAATTTGTCAAAAATCCCCATTTTGAGAGCAATGGAGGCTTGATTGAAGTAAGTTTTTTTTTGTGATATTCCACTAACTCTCTACTGTATTTGTGTTTTCTGATGTCTGGTGTTCTGTTTTTTTCCCCAGATGCATGAAAATTTCCTGTCTGACTTTGAACACAGGTTAGTCTATATTGTTTTATATATATTTGTCAGGATAATAAGTGTGACTTAATTACGAATCAATTCACTCATAAAGTTAAGGTAATTCCACAGTTTTGCACTGCGCACGTCCTCTGCGCACGCTAACTGCAACACAAACTGTCAAACTATGAAATTTAAAATGGCGGTAATTTTCCGCGCGCGCTATTGCAATGAGAAAATATAACCAAAAAAGCCATTAATTATCAACTTAGGAATAATACCAGATGGTGCAAAAGATGTTCCAACCACTCTGTTTGGAGGAAAGTAAAAATTGAATCGTTTTCTCCCTGAATTCCTTTCGCTGAACGGCTGCTTTTTCGTGCTCAATGATTTACCATAATGGCTTCCTGTGGTATATTTACACAGGTAGCCCAAAGTAAAAAGCCAAAAATTGCGTATTTGAACGAAAATAACTCCGTAACGAATTCGGTGACCCCCAGTTTTTATTTCAAAAATATTTTTGTAACAATAAATTCTACAACATATTTAGAAATCAAAAAAATTTACAGGTAGGATTTTGAATAATTCACAGTTTTAGGAGTTAGAAACGACCTCCAGAAGAACTAAAATGGAATGTTTTAGAGGAGGAACACTTCGCTTACATGCCACACAAACTAAGATAATGTCTCGTGGACCACCAAAAAAATAGTAGGTGATAAGATTAAAGACTATTCCAAGTAGTGCTACTAAGTTTTTTAGTATAAGGAAAAGTAAACATGCTTTCTAGAGTTAGACAAACCTGTAAATGATTTTGAAAAAATTGTGCGAATTTGCGCGCGTAATGGGCAAAAACACCTTGTGTTTGGAGGCAATTATCTCGAAAACGAAATCGGTGACCCCAACTTATTTTTCTTTTAAGATGATTATCAACTCAAAAACTGTAAAATATCAGAAAAACAGCGATTTTTACAGGTAGAATCTATTCCTGTGGAATTACCTTAATTACTAAATCTCTATTATGCTCATTTTTTGTTTCAGAATAAATCCATTGACATTAATGGAGATCTCATTGTATATTGTAAAGGAATACAAAGGTAGATATGCTTGCTTCATTTGTAGATAGATTAGTTATGTTAAAATAATATTGATACATGTAGGTTAATTGATTGATTGATTGATTGAATGACTGACTGACTGATTGAAAAATGGATGGAACAATTGGAAGATTGATTGAATGATTGAAACATTGATTGTAATATTGATTGATTAATATCATTGATTGATTAATTGATTACTTGTTTTGTACCTAGATCCAGAAAAAGCTGTTGAATTTTTGGAAAAGCAAAGGGAAAAGGTTTGTGAATAAAATACAATAAAGTACACTTCTTTATTATATATATAACTAGACTTTCATTGCATAAAGGCCATGAATAGAACTCAGTATGTGATATTTTAAGCAATACGTCTAATCAGAATAGCATTTCTCACACATGAAAAATATGGCCAATCACTATTATGGCCAATCACTCTATTTAGTCCTCTACATGTAGATTTACTAAACAATTCACCATTTTCACAATAACCAAATACCATTTATGCAAATAAAATCAACAGTTTATCAAATACAAATGATTTCAGTGACAATAATTGCCCCCAACAATCAGAAGGTACTGTATTATGGGTATGTGAATGTAGAGAATGGATCCAAGAAATAGCGCTAGAGAATGCCAATCCAAAAACAGCAGCAACTAAATACATTGGATAAATACATTAGTACTTGAATAAAAATTATTGATTGACTGATTAAACTGGATGGTTCATATACCAGGGGCCTGTTGCACGAAACCTGGATAGCACTATACACCAGATAAATCTCTCTCCAGTGGATAAATTCTAAAGATATTTCATGGATTAGATAACTTCATCCAGTGGTGATAACTGTAATTGGGGTATCGTACAACCTGCCCGGGCCCACACAGATACAACACAACCAAAATATTCACTTGTCAGAGAATGCTAAGTGGAATCAAATATTACATCACCACTTACCTGTACTGTACATCTGTACCACCTATTTCTAAAAAGCTCAAAAGACTCTACATTATTAATTATTAATTGCCTGACCATGCCATATAACAAGGGCCGGCTGTATGCAGCCCAGATGCGCAATCCACTGACAAATCCCTATCCATCTGTGAAATTCTAAAGAAAATCTATGCTGTGGATAACTTTATCTAGTGGGCTGTGTGCAACCAGTGCCAAATAATGAACCTATCCACTCCATGTTTCTCTGGAGGTCAGCTGGCCCAGCCATTGCAAGGAAAATGACTTTCCTTGAGTCAGTTCTCACACAGATTCTGGCATTGATGCTGAAGTACATGTAGCAATGGCTAATAGAATCATTTGATCAAATATTCTGGTAAACACCCTGATTAATTAACTTGGCCAAACAATGGTGATGATGAAACAGTGTCTAATTAGCAGCCTATGTAAACAGAGAATTTGTCTAAAAAAGATGAACCTTACTACTTTCAGGTCAAGAATGTATTAGAAGCTGATATTCTGTGTTTAACTTCAATTGCTAACATCAGACTTGGCGAAAATAATTTGAATGAAACCAAGGTATGGTACACAGTATATTTTATAAAGTGACATGGAAAACTATACTACTGTGATAAAGTTTTTGTTTCATGAGTAGTAAACAGTACGGTTACAATATACTGCTACGATACGGCAGAAAAAATGAATGTTTTTTTAGAAACTATGGCTACGATACAATACGATACAGTACTGTTTGCCACTCATACAAAAATGACTCACTTTCATCTTTGTAATGGTTTGTTTTCTTGTAGAAATTGATAGCTGAAGCAAGAGAAATGCTGGATACTATAGATGGTGTATCGTCAGTCCATGATAGATTCTACAGTCTCTGCAGCAACTATCACAAGGTTTGAACATAAATCCATAAAACCAGTGAATTAGAGAGCACATATGGTTATGTATGTAGTTAAGTTTTGACAATGAATAGAAGCACCAATGTAAAATCAGTGATAAATGAGCTCAAATTCAGTTTAGTTACATATGACTAAAGAAAATTAACAAAGGAAATCCCTATACAATCAAAAGAGTACTTGTAGGATCTTTTCACTACAACATACATGTACATTAAGAAATTATGATCAATAAAGCTTGAGAAATACTCCAATCATACTAAGGCTTCAATAAATGAATGATGTCTGTGATGGGACAAACTAAAGCTTGTAACTGACTTATTGCCTCATATTTCAATCATAAAATGTAGATTCTCCTCCAATTATATAATGGTATTGGTACCATACTTTTACAGTACATGCATGTTAAACCACCTCCCTGATAAGTAAAGTGCTGTATGATTTTATTTTACAGATAACAGGATCATACAATGACTATTACAGAGATGGTCTTCGATATCTTGGATGTGTAGACTTAACTAGTCTGACAGGTTAGATTCCAATAATGACTTCCTTATTGATTTCAGATTGTTAATCTGAGAGATCACTCATCCATCCATCCATAGATTGATTGATTGTTTCATTCAATCATTCATTCATTCATTCATTTGGAATGATTTATCAGGGCATCTGAAAAAGTGTGGGAAAATTTGAAAAAAAGTGCCATTTTTTTTAATAAGTGTGATTTTTGTCCAAAAGTGCGAAATAGTACGATTTTTTCCCAAAATTAGTGTGATTTTTACCCAAAAGTGCAAAAAAGTGTGATTTTGCCCAAATAGTGAGATTTTGCTAAAATAGTACGATTAGGTGCCATTTTGGTCCAAAAGTGCGCAATCCCACCCTCGCACTTTTTCAGAGGCCCTGATTTATTTATTTATAATTGTGATATTGTATTTTCAGACGCAGATAAGATAGAGCGTGCTCTTCACTTGTCACTTGCTGGATTACTGGGCAGTGATGTTTATAACTTTGGAGAATTGGTATGTGAACAGTTATTGCTATACAATGAAAGCCCTCTATACAAGGCCACACTATTCAAGATTTATCTTTAAGCCGAACGACTTTTTTGATTCAGAATCTAACTTCATACATGTCCTGTTAAATTAACCTTAGTAAACCAGAATGCACTCCAAACCAGATATTTTCTTTGGCACCAGTACTCTTCTAACACAGGAATTCTTAGTGTTGTCACACAATTGTTTCTCTCCGAACAATTGTGTGACAGCACCAAGAATGCCTGATTTAGAGCCTAGTACTGTCTGGAATAGAAGTATTCCACCATAATACAATGATAACAATATTGCTGTTGAAATGATTTAAAAACATTTGTGTTTCTGACATATTTAAACGTATAAGATAAATACAGTATAATATAATATTAATATATAAGATATATAAAATGACAATTAAAGTAATAACTTCATTGATAATAAAAATACATGAATACTAATGATTTCATCCATATTTGTATTACACTTGTCATAGAAGATCAGATAACAATTTTGTACAATACTTGAAGGTTGTGTATTATACAAACACCTACTGTATTTTGATTAAAAAAAAACTGTTGTTGTTGTACTAGCTAGCCCATGAGGTGTTAAAGTCTATCAGAGGAACAGAGAACAACTGGCTAGTAGACCTTTTATATGCTTTCAACAGTGGTAAGCTGACGTACTATGCAATTTTAACAAAGTACATATATTTGCAAAGTTTAAACTTATTCTTAAATTTTGTTTACTTCCTTCCTTTCTTCTTCCTTCCTTCCTCCCTTCCTTCATTCCTATCGTTAATTTAATACTCCATTCATCTTTTCCTTCATTTCTATTGTTCCTTACTCCTGCTGCTTTTCCATTCATTTTTTAGCCATCTTTCCTTCCTATCCCTGTCTTTCCTTCCATCCTATTTTTGGTTTTTCTTTTCATCCTTCTTTTCTATTCAGACTCATTTGTTTTTCTCCTCTTTTCATATTTGAATTCTAATTAACAATGAAGAGGTTATGTGTTTATTGTGTTATTTATGCATTAATGACATTGCTTCATTTATACAATTTTGTCAATTTTGGCACTTAATACCTGGGGTCGGATGCACGAAGCCTGAATAGCACTATCCACCGGATAAATCACTATCCAGCAGATAAATGGAGTGGATAACTTATCTAGTGGATAACTTTTTTCAGGTTTTGTGCAACCGGCCCCTCTAGAGCTCAGTACATGTATATGATATTCAACTGTATTTAAACCATTAGTAATGAATTAATCTTTGAATTTTTTTATTTTAAATACTATTAGGAAATCTTGCAAAGTTTGAAGAGCTGAGACCATTCTGGACAAAGCAGGTTAGCAAAAGAGGACTTGTTGATAACATACACTGTACATTGATGACAGTAACATGGAAGCAGGTATTGTTCTTTCCCTTTATAGATCAAAGCTACTCTTTATTTTTTCACAGGCTGACATGGTGAAAAATGAAAAAGCTTTACAACAGAAAATACGACTTCTATGTTTAATGGAGGTTTGTGATTTTTCAATTGCAAGATAATAGACCTTCCCCACATTCACCCGACTGGCTACTAAGCAACAAAATGATGTACATCAAGGCTGGAGTGTATAAAGTACAGAGAATGTATGGATGTATACACTCAAGCCTGAATTATAAATCAATTATACACCCAAGGTGTAAATATTGTTTTGTGGCCCCTCAAGTGAATGCATGAAAGTCTATAATGATTATATTTTTGCTTATTTAACCTGTGTGTATACTATACAGATAACATATTTTATGCTGTAATTTGAATTTCTGCCCTTATTTAGATGTCAAATTTTATGCTGTATTTACTTCTGTTTTTACTTCCATTTGCTATGACTTAAATTCAAATTTCTTTTCAATGTGTAATATTTTTCTGTCCTTGTTTAGCTGACATTCAACCGACCATCCAATGACAGAAATCTTACATTCACACTGATAGCCGAAGAAGCTAAAGTCCCACTCAATGAGGTACATATTTGATCAAAAACACAAGGCAGCTAAAATCTTTGACAAAAGTCATTCTCTAATACAGTGACTGTTCATTCCGCTTTGTCGTCTTTTCAAAACTTCCTGCCCTCTCGTCCTTCTTTGATGTTGTTGTAGAATAACAGCCGATATGCAGACTTTTAATATAGCAAACAGACAATCTCCATAGCAAGACTAAGCTTGGGGCAGGGGGTTAGTTTCAGAAAAAAAATTAGAGTAAAACATTTGAGCTCAAATCGTTTCAGCTATTTTGACAGAAATTCTAGTCTGATACTATATGTTGGTTGAGTCAGATTAGTCTCTTTCTGGATTTGTGCCCTCATACATACATGTGTGTTTTTCATAGGTTGAGCTACTTGTTATGAAGGCATTGTCACTGGGTTTAGTCAAAGGTAAAGTTACAACATCAATTTAACAATGTTTTTGTGATTCTTATCACATACATACAATACACAACAAATTTGATATCTGTGCTGATTGTTGTTGCATTTTCCTATGTTATATTGATGGTTTGATATCTAATTTTTGTTGCGTTTTGTAGGTTCTATTGATGAAGTTGAACAAGTTGTACACATGACTTGGGTACAGCCACGTGTTCTGGACCTCAACCAGGTATATGTATTTCCACTTTCTGTACTATTTTAATTAACCAATCAGACAAGCAATTGGTCAATCAATCATTTAATTACCAATCAGACAAGCAATTGGTCAATCAATCATTTAATTAACCAATCAGACAAGCAATTGGTCAATCAATCATTTAATTAACCAATCAGACAAGCAATTGGTCAATCAATCATTTAATTTACCAATCAGGATTTTGGTCACACACAATCAAAAGCCTGTGTTATCCTGGATGTTACACAAGCTAACAATCAATAACTCAATCAATCGGTCCATAAACCAGCAATCCAATCAACCATTCTAATCATTAATGAATCAGTCATTCTATGAATTAATGTTTGAGATATTTGTTTATTAATTTAGTACAGACTATTTATTTGTTCATAGGATGGCTTTATTGACACACTTTCGTGTATTCTTTTTCATCACATTCATTCATTCTTTCATTCATTCATTCATTCATCCATTTATTCATTTTTTCATTCATCCATTCATTTATTCATTCATTCTTTCATTCATTCATTTCTTTATTTACTTATTTATTTATACACACGTACGTTGTATTTCAGATTGCTAATATGCGAGATCGTCTTGGTGTATGGTGTGATAAAGTCAAGACACAGGTCCATACAGTAGAAGACCAAGTCCCTGAACTCATTGTATAATAAACCTCACCCTCCCACAGGCAAAACATCAACATCTGGAGCACTTAGATGTAGATTAAATTTGCTTTACATACAAGTGCCTTCAGGTGTATATTCAAATGATTTTTATTGACATATTTCAAACCTCATCTTAAAATTATAGATCAGGTATCGACAAAAGACTGGAATAATGGCGTCGTACACTTGTCACTTCATCATGTATTCTAAAATTGTCAAAAACATGTCGACAAATATCATTTATATTTACATCATAGTAGATCCCCATCGATATGGATTGACAGCAAACAAGATCCATACAGATTCAATGCAGTGGATAACCTTTTATCTGATTGGTTACTTTATCCACGTTTCATGGAATCTGATCCTGTACATCGATACTGCTGCCAATTGACTGAAAACTGACAGCGGCTTTTGTACAAAGCTCACATAGAATAAACGAAAGAAACTAGGATGCAAATAGATTCTCAATGGTCATGCTTTTGAAGGTCTTGTTTTGGTCAAAGAACTTCAATCTTTGACAAAACAGTTGCGTGCAATTTAGATGCTCACTTTCCCTTTTTCTGAAATCACTTCCTGGTTCACTGTTTTTATCACTCTTTCGGTCGTTATCTGGTCATTTGTGTGTTTGAAACAACAAAGAGCCTTCTTTGTATTTTTATTGTAAAATATATAACTATATCATGGATATAATGTTTGCACTCTATTCCACACTAGTATTATACTTTAAAAACATAGTTTTTGCACTCCATTTCAAAGAAGTATTTTATTTGTAATTTAGTGATGTGTATTTTGTGTCGTGCTTTTTCAACTATTACACAATAACAATTTGCTTAAATTTCATAAATATATGTTTTAGGTGCGATGCTCGACACAAGCGATATAATTTTCCGCTAATTGGTGTACACCAAATTTCTAGTTGCATATTCTCTTGGAGTCTCATCCATGTTTCTTCTTGTCCCTTCTTGTGATCGAGTTTGTTTTTGCTCTCCAAGCACGTAAGCTTCGGAACTAAACTGGACAGTCTTTCTTCTACAAAGAGAAACCAAACAGCTATAAACGCTCTGTAACGCTGATATGAACCCATAGCGATAATTAGTGCTGAAGGCCATACACAGAATAGGGTTCATGGCAGAATACGTCTGCTCCATCACTTTTGTAACCAGCCTCAAAGCTTCCGCATGGCATTTAGGGATCGCATATACAGGCGCTAAAACGATCAGTACGGTCTGTGGAAAGAAGCAGGCGAAAAATACCAAAGTGATTGCTATGGCAACTCTTAGTAGCTTACGCTCTTGGGCCTCTTTAGATCTTCTGATGGTTTCTTGTGACGAAGCTTTCTTTTGTTTTATCTTGATGATGACAATACTGTAGAATATGATCGTGGTGAGCAGAGCAAGGAAGAAAAGACCCACGAAAACTGTTAGATAGTACGCCATTGCTTCTGAGTAGGAATTCCACTGTTGTTCACAGCTCTTGTTTTTGTCGTTCAACACGAAGACCTGAAATATAATTGATTTGTGGTTGAAAACAATAACAAGAAACGAGTGTAGTGACTGAATATTTACTCCTCTGCATTTCCTTACTATTAGCACTATTCAAAAATCTTGCGCTCGATCGTAACAACCATTTTGTGTACCCGCATGATAAATAAGACGCAATGCGATTTGTCGTGTGCGATTTGTAGTATATACCACCTATTGTTCCGTATGATTAAAAAAATATATTTGTAAGATGAGAATACAGAGGAGAGCAGAAGAGAAGTGAAGAAACTACAGAAAAATAGATAAGATAGTACAAGAAAAAAAAATGTGAGATAAAAAGAAACGAAAGAGAAAATAGGACAGAAGAAAAGGGCGAAGAGTAGATCGGAGAAGGGAAGATCAGAGAAGAGAGATCAGAGAAGAGAAGATCGGAGAAGAGAAGATCGGAGAAGAGAAGATCGGAGAAGAGAAGATCAGAGAAGAGAAGAGCGTGAAGAACTGATTAAAAACAAATGAAATGAGACAAAATAAAAGAATCCTACTTGTATATTTACCTTCCAGTATACAGCATGTAATGACATCCCTGTCAGCCACACCCCTGTAATGACAGCCCTCGGATGCTTACTGAGATACGAATACTTGAAAGGGAAAACCACAGCATAAAACCGCTCGATAGTGATGCACATCAAACTGATAATCGACACACTCAGGGACGTGTCTTGTACGAAATACGCCAGTTTACAAGTGAACATTCCTAGAGATCCACCCAGCAACCATTTCTCACGACCAAACATCACTTCCGTCACCACTCTAGGAATACCAAAAACCGTCTGCAAGATGTCGGAAACAGCCATGTTCGCGATGAATAAATTCACGGAGGAAGAACGCATTTGAACATGCAGCGATACTGTTGCTATAATGAGCGAGTTGCCAAGGAGAGAGGCTACGAGGATTAAACAGTATAACACTATCAAACCGCTTTTGAAAACTGGGTTGTTTTCAGGGTCATAGCATATCGTTTCGTTGGTAAAGTTACTGGTTGAAGTAGAACTTTGATTTTCCATGGTCAAAGTTGTAGTATGGTTGTCTTAGCCCTCGGCAGTACAGTATTAGGTTAGAAATACCCTCGAAATTCCTCTTATCTCCAGCGTCGGTTATTGTACATGAGGTTTAAATTTGATTTAGTAATCGTATTAATATTGTTTAAGCAACAAATTTTTTAGGTTAAATCCAATTGCGGAGATGGCGATGAAATGGTTTTATTCTTTTTCTGCGGTTAACACCAAAGTCTTAAAGTTTGTCCAGCAATCACAGTAATCGTATTAATCGTGATATAGCAAATCCTATTGCGTTTAACTCGGAAAATCCTCTTCTTAATTTCAATACAGAGATTGACGATCAATATTGATTTGTCCAATGAAAATGCAGTGCTTTTAAGATACCAACGTTAATATTGTAGCCACTTAGGTTATCGTAGATCTAGTCTTTTAACATATTTTGCCACTATTTCGTCGCTATTTTTTTCCTGGTATGCTGATCAGTTGTCGTGTTTTAGTGCTCCCTAAAAAATAAAAGTCATCTATTTTTGAGATTCATTTGCATTAATTAGCGGAGCTCCGCGCGGGCCGAAGGCCCGCGCAAGCGGAGCACCATAATTAAGAAAATATGGTAAACCATCGAGCTGAATTTTTGTCGACCGAAACAGGAAGCCCGCGCGACCGTAATACGTCCTTCCGTCCGTCCGGCGTCCGTGCCCACAAGCGCGAGGTCGCTGACCATTTTTAGTGGGCGCCAAAACTTTGAAAAACTTTACTAGCTAATCTCCACACATCAAAATTTACAATCAATTTTTTACAGTTTACTGACTGAAACTTTATACAAATGTATTTGTAAAAATTGGACAAAGAACAAGAAAATAGTCAAGATAAGCTGCCGGCTGAGAAAGACAAAAACAAAGACGCGTACGCCGAATTTGCAAAAAGAAAAAGAACTACGATTCAACGAAGAAAAGCTTCAATTTATTTACCCTGACAAGTCCCGTGCCGATGTTTATAACTAGTCAAAATTAATGTGAAGTCATGTAGAGCTGTTAAGATTTTCTTTGGTGCTGAAAAGTCATTCAAAGTTGGAGATTTTACAAATTATATTTTCTGGAAGAGTTTATTTTGCAAGTTTGCAAGATGCTGGTAAACAAGGCAGTATTCTTCGCGCTCGTGGATTCTTCGTGGCTTTTTTCAACTATTACTAATCGACTAATCTACTCTTAAAAGTAAAATCGACAGCAACCAAAAGTTCTTTAAAAAAAACGTAGATTTGCAGCTATTTAAAAGAGGTGAAAAGCAAAACGAACACGCGATCACGAAGATGACTACTCTGTTCATTCATCAATTTTTACGGGCAATTCATAAACACAGAGAGCTTTAGGATCAATGCAGATTTATCATTGAAAAATAACTTTTCATACACGATGTTTGTCAGCAAAGTAGAACTGCCAGTTCAGGGAGTGGATGGAAATGCAAATTTAGCACAATGTGTGATCCAGCAACTCGAGCTGGCCATACTTCGCCTGCCGTTCTGTTGAACTGTGTAAACTTTTAAGAGGCAGTGAAAATGTTTTTTTACACTTTTAAAATTCTAAAAACATGAACAAGCTTATTGTATTCAGAACTGAAGACAAAACGTTCAGTGGAAAAGTAACATTACAGGACAAGAAACGTGGCGCCGGTATGTTTACATTTTTTGACAATCTTTAATGAATTTTTTTTACCATCCACATGAAATCAGTTTGCAATAATTATATTTACTTGTTTTTGTAAGATATTTCTCCATCTTTGAGATCTTTATGTGTGTTTTAATTTGATTCTTGTAATTTTGATTTTGTTATTGAAAATAAAACGTTTGTATGAATTTGTCAGTGTACTCATCTGCAAGTTAAAATTTCAAAACTTCATACTAGCTATTTTTTTAACGAGTTACGCAGTACTCACATTTGATAATTAAAAATTCACAACCGTTTTAGATAGCTAGATTACCAATACGTAATTCATTACACATTTCAGTGTGAAATTTTTGTCGATTTTTATAACATTTTTTGTCAAACGTAAAAGAGCGCAAAGCAAAGCGAGCAGCGCGTTGTTTACAACTCAAAGAAGCCAAGTTAGTGCTTTTCTGACTTCTCATTGGACAATCAATTATAATTGACAAGTGCTATTTTTACCATGCAATACAACATATTTTTCGCATTTTTGCGTATAATAAAATGTTGTCGCATGCACAAAGCTTTGTGTATTTCAATTGATTATATGATTATTTGATCATGAAAAGAAAATAACATAGCAAAAAAAATTGATCAAGAATTAGATAATTCGTAGTGAATGAACAAATGAAAGAATGAATGATTGAATAAATAATTCATTTCATTAAAATCGGAGCTCCGCTATTAGGTTTACCTAATTTTTATATTATATAACCCTGACAACTCACTTTTCGTGTAGAAACATGCTATCACCAATTAGCCGTTTTTGCTGTCCATTGTATACATGATGGACTTCATTAAATTAACCATGCGCTGGTGATAAATTTTCCTGATAAACGAAAAACCTTTCATATTATTGCACCATTACCCAACGTTAACCTCGAAAAATAAAATTTATTAGCTTTTAATGATCTTTTTTTCAATATTTGTGCTTTAAATAATTAACTGTAAAAATCAGATGGTAGCGAAATGTCTTCATAATGTCAACTTTTTCAGATTATTAGCTGTATCCCTAACAACACGCTTGAACTTACAGAAATGTTTTAACGCCAATTAGTTCTGTTTAATTTCGCTGACCATTTTTCATAAAATTGAATTCCCAAAATTAATGACGACAATATTCTTTTTAAATCAAAGCAAATAGACCGACAAACTTTCTAGATTATTTAATCACCAATTAGCTTTTTGCTGTCCTTTTTATGAAATTATACCTCCCTCAAATTGATGTTAGTAACGAGATAGTTTACAATAGCACCTGTCTCAGTATATTTGTACAGTACCCAATACTCAAATACTCCTTATAAAATTCATGAATAATTAATGAACCCAGAACAATCGAAAATCACTACCGTGAAGGCATCTGTATATTTTATACAGAAATCGTCCTGATTTGCATACGGTTTAGCTTGAAATATTTCGGCCGAATTAAATCTAATTTCGAAAACATTACTCTAGAATAGCTGCATTAATCTGGACATTTTATAAGTAATATACAATATTCGCGTCCGATCTGTATGTAATATAAAATGTCTCGCCTTCGGCTCGACATTGTATATTCCATACAGATCGGCCGCTCATATTGTATATATTACTTAAATGTCTCGCCTTCTGCTCGAAATTGTATATTCCATACAGATCGGCTGCTCATATTGTATATATTACGTATATACCGTAAACTATTGCAAAATTCATGTTATAATTATATTAACATAAACGGCGCACTTTCCGTAGGTATTTATATCTAAATATCTAAGCACCAGATAAATATAATAAATAAATTCGTATGTACTGGTACATTATATAATGTTGTGACAATTATTTAAAAAAAAACAAGACGCTAATGAGTGTCAAAAGCTCAAAACGACTAATGTACTGAGTTTTTCAAAGTCCGTTACAACCTTTTATACATGCACCTTTTTAAAAAAACTTTAATGTCGGAAAAAAATAGAGAATATGCCATATCGAATAGCGAAAGCTGCACCGAAAGGAATTGTGGGTAGAAGTATTTGTCTTTGTCACATCCTGACTTGACGGATGGCATAAAATATTGCAATGGTCGGTCACAGATTGGATAATCTCATTGGGGATTTTGTAGATTTGGAGTAAATATGAATCCTAATCCATATACTATAAGTTTTAATATATATAAGACTTCCTCGCTTTTCATTTCAGGCTTCTTAATAAAAAACTGGTTTGAACAGTAAAAAATAAGTAGTTTATCATTTTTTCAACACAACATAGATGGAGTTTTAGTTTTACATCTGCACAAATACAAAATGTGTTTCAATAGACTTGTATATGAACATAGACAACATGGACTTTTAAATAAGGTTGACCCAGTACAAAAACTAAAGATTTAACCCTCAACAATGATTTATCAGGGTTATTGAAATATTATCAATGATTAAGCCGGTTTGCAACATTAATATTTAAATTGCTCAAATTTACCCTTAAATAGGACAATAACATGACTTTACAGGGCATATTATTTTATATTATTTGCGTCATTTGCGCACGAACGGAGCGATCATGCATTAATAACCCACATCAAAACTTATAAATTTTAAAATCGATGATGAAACTTTTTGATTCAATCTGCAGCACACTGAAGCGGTGCAATTGTCGCCCGCGCGTTTTCACGAGGGCAGTTTGCCATTTGGCCTTCTATATTGATGATAATATTGTTTCAATCGGGCAAAAAAAATGTTGTTATTAACCATCGATCAACCATCAAAATTTATTTTATTTATTAAACTATTGTGTACTCTAGCTTTTGCAACGATCTTTTCTTGTAAAAAATGACCAACAATGTGTTTCAGCATTACCTTTTAACTTCACTGTTTGACTTTCTTCATGGAGTTTTCTTCAGTTAATACATAGCTGGGCACACCCTTTAAAACCTGACCAAGACGTGATACAGCCCTTGATCTCTAGTAAGTATCTCGATTGCGAGTTTTCTCAGAAAAAAAGAATCACGTTTTTTCTTTGTGTTCCTCTTGTTCAATGCAGTTCTTCTCGATCCTTTCTATTTAACCCTCTTCTCTATTTCTCTTTTTTCTTGTAATTCCTCTTTGATCTGGTCCACATGTACAGTTGTAAATCCTCGCTGCTGTAGGCTCTTCTAAATACTACGATAATCCTCTGTCAAAATAGTACTTATAGAGTAGTATTTATTGCCTTTTAGCTTGTCACCAAGATATTTGCTCAGCTTATCACGGCTGGTCGTGCTACCGTACAAAGCACTTTGGCGGGAAGATGTTATTTGATGCCTTTGTACACCTTAGCTACCTTAAATTTACTTTGAAAGTTCTACCAAAAGGAAGTGCGTGAAATGCTTGTGTATCTCCAGGTACACAGCTTTAAGTTTTGTACATAATGACACAGAAAAGATAAGTATGCTAAGAGACCTTAAGGGGTTTGTTTTTATAATTAGTATTTCTATATGGGCGTAGCTCAAGGCATTTACTAGGGCCGCTTTTCAAATAAAGGATATCAGCTAATGAAATCAATTTCGAGACGGTGGTAAGACGGTGATACACAAAATATTGGGCTAACAACGAGTTCAACGTTTTCGTCGTTTAATTAAAATTCATATTCAAGAGTGACATCACATGGTCTGACATGGGAAAGTAAACATGGAAGCTATCTATTCTTCAGATATTTTAGATATGTACTAAAATTCACCGAGGAAAAAGCTTGATAAACAAAGACAGCTTTTATGGCAATAGATATTAAGAATTGTTACGCGCGCACTGTACCTCGGGCGTGCACTCTATTTTGCCGCAAAATTGTTAGTGTTTCCGTTTGTCTATTTATGGCTAAGCTGAGACGCGCTCTAAACACCACCTTTTATATATAGCAATGAAAACAATAGACTTTTTATGTCTGACAACATGTGTGAATTGGTTGGTTAATATCTTTAAGAAATACCGATTAAAGATATAATCGTCAGTGTTTGTTTAGTTGTAGCATCCTCGATTTAAAATAGATTTCTTTTCAACCACCGTCCAATACAACCATACAAGTGAAAGCACTGATGAGAATGATATAACGTACTGCAAATATATATTCGCATATGATATGCATTATAAGCATCGCATGTTAGTTCTCACGTGACGTCGATGAAGAACTGCATGTAATATTGCATATATGAAGAAATTGAATCGATATGGCTCCTATTTACATATGCCCAATACAATCAAAACGGTGACCAAATTTTACCAAAAAGTTCATGTTCATCTACCATTGGCGTTGCCTTTGCTTGTGAACCTAAACCGTTTTTGCGTGGATGGCGCAGAGCTGTAGGTGGAGTGTTTACAATTAGGACAATTTCTTCAAAACACGTTCAGTTTTTAGTTCCCGTGGCAAAACGTTTTTTTTTTAACCGGTACGTCTCTTACTGTTTACAGGACACAAGAAGTCTTATTTAGTTTTTACCTTGCATGACAGCCAAGTAATAAATTATATAGAGCGCAACATTCAATTTTTCAGTCTTGTTCTACATTAAGTTACACATTTGTTTTTAGCGAATTAATTTTAACTTGAACTGACGTTCGTGCAGCTAACACGTAAACAGCCAGTTACTAATATCACGAAAGCTTGATAAAAGCTTTTAGGCGATCTTATGTTTACTGCATAGAAACGAGGAGTTCCCAAAAAAGTGTTTACAATTAGGAAAGGAAAGAACTATATTTAACGTCGGTAGTTCCTTCAGCTTGAAGCTGGTCTCCCAGAAAGCCGACGGTGCGCACTTTCCCCCCTCTTTCCATCAATGCTCCTTTTTATGGGTATGTAAAGCTACTACAAGCTACACAGAGTAGAAAGAAGTCGAAACAAGGATGTGAAGCCACTGTGAATCAAACTCGTGGCCTCTCGCACAGACGCCCGCGCACTAACCAACTCTGCCATCTTTGTTCCTAGGACCGTTTGGACAAAGGTACTATGCTTTCCCATGACCATAAAAAACAACAACGACAAAAACAATTAGTATTTAAAACTCTGTATCAACTATGCCTGAAGTCTATGTATAGTGAAGACCAAAGATGAAAGATTCTACGGTTTGTACATCCAAAATATATACAGGCAGTTGTAAAAAATACCTGCACATTTCTCCACAATGCTTTTTGATCGTGCTATCGATATCGCAAATCAATTCGGGATCAGTCTCATATTTTCCCGACAATGATTTTTGCATTAGGTACATTTGATTTGTCTTATATCAAAAAATATGACAAAGAGATAGAGGAGAGTACTTGCGTATCCTAAAGTAATCTTATCAATCTGTTGCCTATCCGTTATCCGATATGGTCACTTTGCTCCATGTTTTTTAGATAGAAAAAGGAAGGGGAAAAATCTTGAATCCTAGAGTCATGATAACACAAACCATCAATAATACGTGACGGCATTTGATAAAGACTTTTATTAATACCAAAATAGGATGAGATTAGAGAATGAATCGTGCGTATTGGGTCTATTTCTTTCATATCATTTCTATTATATATGTAATTAAAAAAAAATGTAATGTAGTGCTTACATAATAACCATTCGCCAGGTTGGCTCAGTTGGTTGAGCAATGGTCTATTGCAAACCAACACTCAGAGTCTTAAAATAGTTGATCCTTTGTATATATTCACATCTTCAGATGGTTTGAATTTCATGTCTTTTCGGTTAAGGACATTAAACCGGAGGTCCCGAGGGCCGCGTATGTTAGATAATTAACTCTGCAGGGTTGAAACGTTACCCTCATTAGATAAAGAACACAACTACTGCTACTTCGTTTCTATTATAGTTGCTACAACCGCTATTGATGAGATTTATTTGCCTAATCTTTGTTCTTTGTTCTAACAATAGAAATATAAAGGGATATGTTATGAAGAGATAAAAACTAGTACGATATTCAGAGTCAGAACTGCGTCGGCGTTTCGATAGAAACAGCTGTAAAATATATAGATACGCTGTCAAGATAGACGTTTCGATATGATATGATGTGAAATACGTCCAGTAGCAGCGGTTAGTTCTCTTGGCTTATTCTTGCTAATACTTCATGGAGGAGTGTCTTCATTGACAACTCTTTATATTATAGAGACAATAAGTTTCCAAAATAGGTCAAATTTACGTTTAGGTCTGTTGTCAGGTTCGGTGTCAAAGATAGATTAGGTAAACATTCTTAAATCAATACTTTGTCAGGCGTCCTGTGGAAAAAATACTTCGTTCGTTGGGGCTCCTGTGTAATTTTCATTTTTTTGGATTTTAATTTCCTGCCTTTCCAAACAAAATGCAAAATGGCTGCCAGTTTGGTAAAGTTGTTCACTGCAATCTCTGTAAGGTTTGATCGAATTTTTCCGAGAATTATCGTGGTTGTAGATAGTAAAAAATCACCCCCTAAAATAAAGTAATTAAACCAAATATGGTTATGGATGTGAACGACAGTTTTTTAAGATGCTTGCCATATATGCCAAAATATCATGCAAAGTTTACATAATTTTTTGAAAATATAAGTTTTACACCAGTCAAATCATATGTTTCGCTCTGGAATGGATTACTATTGATGGTGGTTTAATATTATCGTATATGACATCCTCTTTAAACATTTAATACACAAACTAGTAACAATTTAAACCGTTTTTATTTTATCCAATTTAATATTCAGATATTTGAATTATCTAGCTTTACCTTGTCTTTACAAAGGATTCATATATACACCAATAATGTTACAAAAGAATACATTGAATTATAAATGCCATTAGAGAGCATGCGCAGTGATGCCCACTGGACATGAACTTGGAGGTGTTCGTAGAAGCGGTTATGGCTACGTAGAGTCGTTATGGAATGAGTGGAAAACGGTACGGTTACGATACGGCAGAGAATTAGAATGTTTTCTTAGAAACTACGGCTACGATACGATACAGTACTGTTTACCACTCATAAGAAAACGACTCTTTATTGTTTGGAAGTGGAGTTTTTAATACTAAGAGCTGCTGTACACAGTAATAGAGTAATCCTAAAATTCCGCATTTTTCAGGGTGAGAGTGGTCTAGATATCAAGCTGCAACCAATAGTAGCAAAAGCAATATAAGCATTACCGAAAACGCGCCGAACGCACGCGTTTACGGTTTAATTTCTAGCTCGATGTGTTTTGCATTATGATGACGTCACAATAATTGAACGCAAAGGATCATGGCTACCAGATTGGAATAGTTTCCAAGAGTTACACATAAACACAACTGACATTCGATGCAAACAATTCATAATAAATCTAAAAATCATGTCGTCTTAGATTAGTTGAAAATGATCTAAACTTAGAACGAAATCTACTTTATATAAACATCAATGTCAGTTTCTTCGGACTTGTCGTTATTGTTTTCCTGAGATTGTCAGTCACTAATGTGTTTTAGATGAAACTGTTTCAATCTTGGCGAAATATTTGATATTCTATAAGATGGATTCTTTGCCCTCTACTTTAACAAGCCATGACGTCATAGCATGATGCCCAATGACATGTTTGTCATTGCCCAGGCTAAGCCTCGATAGTATGTGATATATTCTTTTGTACGAGGTACATCCCGTGGGAATGCACCAATCCAAAGACAATATAGAAATCAGTGGTTTGTCTTTGTTAATTCACCTACAATTGAGGCTTAGCCTTAGCACTGAAGAACTTGAAACTGGTTGAAATAGTTACATGACGCATGCCTAAACAATTAATAAAATTGTTCATGTTATAGCATGATAAGGAGGGGGTCAGCAACCCCCTCTCTCTTGTTAGACCATAAGGAACTAGATAAAGACGTAGTATTTTTGCACGATAGTTAGCTAATTAGGGATGGACCATTAGATATTTGATAGGGGGGGGGAGTGGGCAAGTTTTTTTTGCAGGATATTTTTTTCCCCATGTGTTGGTTGTGCAGGATAGTTTCTTCATCGCTGCACGATATGTTTTTTGGTATTTGCCCAACCCCCCCCTCAAATATCTAATGGTCCGTCCCTGAACACAAATGGTTTATGTTTGCACTGCTTGTTTGAGTACTACATAGCACAACAATTAACAATGATTCGTTCTGGTGGACTATGTTCAATCGTGTTCCGTTTCTGAATATTTTGCTATTTGTCCCGGGTTTTAGACTGTTTTTCCACATAATTCAGACGCTTTATTTAAATTGAAATGAAGGTTAGTTTTCTACTTATGTCAAATCGACTCGAACTACTCTACTCTAACTGTGCTATATATATGTACATTCTGGTCGCTTTAAATAATGAATTCGACTTTTGACTTTAATCCTCTTCCAACCCAACGCGTGATACCGTTGGCACTGACTAAGATTTTTAATTCATTTTTTGAGCGCGTTTTTTTTTCATAGTTTTCAAGTGAATCGGCAAAGTCGAGTTAAACATACAAACGGAAAAAAATATTAAGAAATAAAGAATGACTATTCATCGAAAAGTATAAAAAAGTATTTTTACACAATTGTCTGCAGGCAGTGGTAGCGCAACCCGCGCTGTCAAAAGGTTATAATATTATTCTTAAAATCTATTTTGTACAATTTTTTGTACAATCATAGTCGTTTTTGCATGAGCGGGAAGCAGTACGTCCACGATAGGTCTACGATACGACAGATCATTTGATTGTGTTAAAAATTACGGTTATGATACGATACGATACGGTATTGTTTCCCACTCATACGAAACAGACGCTATCTCAAACGAGATATTTTAATTTTTATCAGTGAGAGTCTGAATTGCCCTTGTAGTTTAGTACGGTTATTAGTGAAATAGAGCACCCCAAGAAAATTCCAAAAACTTACCAAAATTTAAAACAAAATAAAATATTGTTATTATATTGGTAATATATTGAAGTTCTCGCCAATTTCTTGATAAGTATTTTCTTTGAAAAGCATTGTCCACTCACCCTCGTCCCCCCCCCCTCCCCCCCCCAAAAAAAAAAAAAATCCGGACAGTACTAGGGCCGATGAAAAATGGTCGGTTTGGAGTTGTGTTCCAGGTTATGGAGGCTCATCATATAGAAAATCATATATGAAAACCAAACCAAACTGGGATTTTCTGAATTTTTTTTTCTATTTAAAAAAATATCTTGATGGTACAAATGGTCAGTGTTGTGATATTCGCAAGTTGTAAAACCTGGTTGTCAATAATCCAGTTTCATGTTCTTCATTGCTCAGGCTAAGCCACGATAGTATGTGATATATTCTTTTGTACGAGGTACATCCCGTGGGAATACACCAATCCAAAAACAATATAAATACCAATGGTTTTGTCTGGACTCTTTTGTTAATTTGCCTAAAATTGAGGCTTAATTAGCCTGAGCAATGAAGAACTTGAAACTGGTCTATTGGGACATGGTGCTCACAAGCTATTTAGTTGACGTCGTCGTCTCTCTGTTTCACCCAGAATGCATTTTGTTTTGTTATTGTTTACGTACGAAATAATGTCAGACAACATGACATAGAGCCGCTTTCGTATGAATGAGAAACGGTACGGTTACGATACCGCTAACGGCAGAAAATTCGATTCGAATTTTTTCTTAGAAGCCACAGTTACGATATACTCGACACGGTACTGTTTCCCACAATGAACAAATTAAACAACAATTTAATTGTTAAAAATATTCGACGTTTCAAAATTAATAAACTTCTGTTCGAAATTTCGAACTGATTATCAAGTCTGTCGTCGAAAATGGCATCCGGTGGATATTTGTGCTTGACTTAAAAAAATTACTCAATGCATACCGGGAGAGACGATTCATCTAAGTACCAATCAAGTCGTCTACTATGCATTAGTAGTCCCCGTCTCACTAACCATTTCAAAGGCATCATTCGCTTTACCGGCAGTACTTTTATCGTCATTCGATGACGAGTCCCCAGCTTGAGTCTGTCTTGTCGCGCTAGACCGTGAACCGGGGTTTCTTTCAGAGACATCTTGCCGTTTTCGAACACAGCGTTTAAACAAGCTTTGGAAAAATACGAGCACTTCGCGTCTGAAGTTTTCATTGAATACGAAATAAACGACTGGATTCAAAGCAGTGCTCGCATGTCCCATGAAATAGCCGAAGAACACTATGCTAGGATGAACTCCACAGTTATAGACTCTAAAGTCGTCTGTAAACACCACAAAGAAGAGGACCACGTGACCTGGTAACCATGACAATGCAAACACAATTACAACCGTCAGCACCATCTTTAAAACCGACTTGTTTTCGGAGAATGCTCGGGTTCGGTTCGAATGCAATCTGCTGCCAAGCCACAGCTCCCGAACTAACGCCGCGTAGAAAAGCATGATCAAGAAGAGCGGTACAGCGTAGAGAAACACAAAGTTTATTATGGTAAATATTTTAGAAGATTTCTCGTCATCTAAATGTGGTGCCCAGCTCTCCCGGCAAGTCGACCCACCCTCGATTTCAAGTAACTTCATGAAGTACAAAAAAGGAGCATTGAAGCAAAAGCTTACAAACCAAATTACTACTATGAGTATCTTTGCTCTTGATTTGGAAATTAAGTTCAGAAAGGGGTATACTATCGCAAAGAACCGATCACCCGCTAGAGTAGTCAGTGTTAATATTGAAACAGCTATCGAAAGCCCTTGCAAGAATGGAATTAGTTTACAAACAAGAGATCCAAACGTCCCTCTTAAAATGTTTTGTCCTAAGTACGGGTTTGCTACGGTGTACATTGTAGGGGGCATGCACACAAACACCATGATCAAATCGCTGAACGCCATGTTGATAATGAACAAGTTTGTCGTTGTTTTGAAATGGGTTTTTCTCAGTACGATGATGATAACGAGGATGTTTCCGATCAATGCAGTCAAAAAGGCCAGAAAATACGCAGCCAACTTGAGGTTGATGTCAGTTTGAGTTTCTTTTTTGATGTTTAAATATTCGGTACAAAATGTTATGAAGTCGAACTGTGTTCCATTTGGCTTTGTAGAGTTAGTGTTATTTGTCATTGTGGATTGGAGCCGATCTAGATAGTTACTTGTCTGGTACGAATCTGTTAAAAAATAAAGGTAGAAATTTAAATTCAAATACAATAAATAATATATTTTTCATAAGTTATTAAATAAACAAATATAACAAAATAGGTAGTAATTTTGTACAAATCAATGGCCATGCATCAACAATCTTGATGCATGCAGTAAGCTTATTATTATACTGAATAATGAAATGACAGAAGTAAAAATATGTAAAGAAATTATAACAATTAATTCTGTTGAGCGGCGTTGTGATATGAAACTATGACAGCAAAAAGAAAGAAATAAGACCGAATATCAAAGAAGTAGACAACTAAATAATGGAAAAGAAACTTGACCTGCACGCCCATTGCCAAGGACGCACAAATGCTTCCGATACCCTATAATCGTGTTTCCCATAATGGTTTCTGTAAATCTCCTGTCTTTATGAACGTCTCCAAATTGTCGTTTGGTTTAATCGATCAAAAGAATAAATGGTCATATATGCATTAGAGGGCCACAGGCAAGCTTCCTTTAAATACTAATAATCTAAATTGCTGTCGTAATTATCGGACGACTGAAGAACGGAAGCTACTTGGGTGCTATTGTTAGAAAGAATTGCTACATGTATGAAGCAATATAATATATATGATATTAATGAATACAAGCAGCTCGGAAGATCCAGAAATCGTTCAAGAGACTCGTGTCACCAGCAAAAAGACAAAAAGAAAAAAACAAAAAACAAAACAAAAACAAAAATCGAAATTTTTAAAAACCATGTAAATGTAGCCAATGTCAACCGAGAATAACCAAATGAAAACCGCAAATTTGATTAAACTTTAATATATTTTATATTATTTTCATTTTAGATATTTTGCTATGATAAAGCTAGGGTGTCCACTGCACCGTTAGATTATAAAAATGAAGGAAAGGGGTGTCCTTGGATACCCCCCTAAATCCTCCCCTGGCAAGAATGAATAAATGAATAGATAAAATTATGAATACATGAACACATGAACGATAAAATGAGGGAATGAATGACTGAATGAATGAGGGAAATGAATGACGGAAAGCATGAATGCACAAATGAATAATCTAAAAACAAATGAAAAGAAAAATGAAAAACATTGTGGATTTTTTTACACAACGTAAATTGACGTCGACAAAACTAAATAACCAGAAGAAGAAAAGCACTCACAAAAAAATTGTGCTCAACTCCAATTCACTGATTTACCTAATTGTATCGTGTCTAATCTTTATTTACCTATAGTATTTCTTGGCTATTATGAAATACTTCTATCTACAGCTCCTCGATCATCTCGATAAGTCTTATTCAGGATACCGAGGAACGAAATAACTGGCTGTTCGAGATTTTAAAAAGCTGCCAGATTCTACAGCATTCATTTTATACAAAATAATTTAGGCAGATCCACGTTGTCTTGATTTACATGTTTGAACTGACAAACGTCATCTTCAGAATCAGTTAATGATCAAGTTGAACACAAAGTAAAGCCGTCAGGCGAACAATTTGCACTCCAGGCATCGGAGGACATTTTACACATTAATATTCTAAATTAGACCACTAGTTTATCATCGTTGTTGAATTTGGCGTCAGTTTGATGCACAGTGCATTCGATTGCTGAATAGTGCATTCCAACCACACGGAGCCCAAACTGGCGACTTGTAAAGTTTTTCTATTTCTTTTTTTTTTTAATCAAGTTGAAACTCGAGAAAGATAAACAAATATATATATATTATATTAAATTCGAAGAAAAGCGAAAGGATATTTCGTGACTCTATAAGCCTGAAGCGTGATGACGTTTTACCTCCACCTCTAGACCAGAATCCTATTCTGGTATATTAAAAATAATTTTTTGCACACGGATTGCAAAAACGTTGAATTGCAAAAAATGCCATTATGAGAACAAAATTCATTGTATAAAAGCTGTTTGGCCGAGGTTCAACACAACCCCATCATTTCGATCAACTTATGTTTTCTTGATCTTATTACTAGGAAGCCCCAAAAGATATGTCCATATTCTAAAGTCCGGAATACCATAATTGTATGCAGATGATATAGTTCGACTACTAGTTAAGAGAATTATGGGATCTTCATAGTTCCATCGATTGCTTGCTTAGCTCAGTTGGGAGAGCTTTGGGCTGTTTAATGGGAGGCCGTGGGTTCGAACCCTTAGCCGGACCATCACTCGGGGTCTTAACTAATCATTAGGAGAATGTTCTTCGATTTGTAATTGTTACGGAATTCGGGTAAGGACGATAAACTGGAGGTCCCGTCTCGCCACAATTTACATTTATCAATAACGGGGGGACGTAAAAGAACGACTGAGGATGCAGCTAACGATCATCCTCAGTGATAGGCCTACACTAATACATACTCTTTACAGAGGAAAAAGATGGGTTTATTTTGGATCATTGATGGAAAAGTGATACGAAACCTATTGCTTGACCAAAATTGAGTTAAATTCAGCCCATTTCCCATGCAGTTCCCATCTTATAAAAAAGGAGAATTCAATAGTATTATTTTCCTGTATGTGATTCAGTGCGTCGTGCCTCGGCAAAAAGTCCAAACATTCACCATCAAAAATACATTTTTGAAATTGTGTTTTCAGGGGCGCGGCGTCCTATACACATATACGCACGGGGGTACTTGAAGTCACCGAAAATTTTGGAATTTTTACCAATTGTTTCTAGTTTTAAAATTTTATTTGTACGCAACCAAGACTTTTGTGATGAAAAAATTGGAAAATTGAATATAAGCATGAAAACAAGAACGCATTTTTTTAATTAAGTTTACTTAAGTTTTTTAGATCATATGTACTTGTGCGTACCTGAAAAAAGGACCACGCTGCACCCTTAGTTTTCTCAGATTTTTTTGTGGTTTTTGAAACTGACCAACAGTGAAAATAGAAAGCTTTGCAATCATATTCAATCAACTATAGGATTTACAGAATAGATTACCCTATTGTGACTTTATTTAGACTTCTCCAATCTGCTTATGGACAATTTATAGAGTCCAAGAGTATTATTAGAACACGTGGGCCCTGACATGTTTAATCCCTTGATTTCTTGGTTCCATTCACATGGTAAAGTAATAAGATTCTTATTTAACTTTGCTAAAATTTAGTTAAAAAATATGACTCAATTAGAACGCAAAAAATGGAAAGTAATGCATAGAATCTTGCCTATATACTTTTGGTTAATAGCTGGACAACATTTCTCAGAAACCTAAAGTCAAAACAGTTTTTTTTATAAATAAATTAACTTCTAACAATTTAGGAATTTACTTGTTCTTTTATCTGTAAATATAAATATACATTTTATATATAATTTATATAAAGACATTATGACATTATTCTTATTTCTAACAAAATTGTTATATTCCCTCTTTTTCAAACAAAAATCGAGACATTTTGAAATAGGAAAATCTTTCACTAAGGAATGGTGATAGCCCGCTAGTTATAAATCCAATGCGCTGCAAAACTAACAGATGCCGAAATGAATTATCTTTTATGCAACGGTTTGTGCAACAACAACAACCACTTGCATGACAGATCCAAAGAAACAAATCAATTGATTAATATTTCAAAGTTTTAACGTTTACCTTTCTTGCCTGCTTTCATTGGTTAATAAAACATTATTCGAACTATAGCTAGCTACCATACTTACTGGTTTTTCCGCAACAAGTTGTATTTCTTTTTCACATTTTGTTCTCTCACTTTTTACCCATAATAGACTATGAAACGAACTGTAGCATTCTTATAAATTCGATCCATTTTTTTTTGCTTCAATCTTTAGATCCATTCACATATCGAATCTGTCAATTTTTGCTGGGCGAGCTACTCTTTCTGTTCTATATATAACTGTTTCTAAGTGAAATGTCATTTTTCATAATGGAATGGAATGATAAGTTGATCTAGTCTGCGTCATCCAGATCGTAACTTGGTTTAGAATGCCTCTAGCTTTGATCGCTAAAGACAAGTGTTTGGGATTGATGTCTCTCAAACTGGTTTATCAACTACGAGGGAATTATGCTAGAGATTAGAGAGTGTGTGTTATAAAAAGAACGATTGTAACTGGAAGGGTAAGGCGAATGAGCGATATTGGCTATTGATAAGAAGCGAAATGTATCGACAAGACGAACTAGAAAATAGGAGAAATCATTTAATGGAATATGTGATAACTTAGCCATAGGAGGAAAGGAGAATGGAAAAGGAGAGAAGGAAAGGGAGGAGAAGAAAAAAAGGAGAAGCGAAGCGACGAGAAGAGAAGAGAAGAGAAGAGAAGAGAAGAGAAGAGAAGAGAAGAGAAGAGAAGAGAAGAGAAGAGAAGAGAAGAGAAGAGAAGAGAAGAGAAGAGAAGAGAAGAGAAGAGAAGAGAAGAGAAGAGAAGAGAAAGGCCAATAAGAAAAGAAATGACTTTAAAAGCTGACGCTCAGCATATTTTGACTATATTTCAATAGCATGATGATATCAAACAAGGAAATAGAAAAAGACACAAAATAAAAAAGAGAACAATGATTTGTACATTGTCAATTGTTCACAAACTCTTGGGCTTGATTCAATTTACTTCTAAATCTGCCGCTTCTCTAGCTCCTCTGATTACTTCCTAAATTTTGCCGGCGAAATCAAACCAACAAACACAATGGTATATTTTTCAAACAGTATTTAGTACTTAGCGATATTTTTGTCCATCTCGTGTAACATGATCATTGAGCAAATGAGCTTTTTTAAGTGCAATTTTAGTGGTAAAAACATGGAAAATGATGAAAGAAAGTAAAAAAAAAAAAAAAAAAAAAACAGAGAGAAACATACACGCACTCCCATCAACAACAACAACAAAAACAACCAACCAACTAACCCACCAACACTGAACAGATCAACCAACCAACCAAATTAACCAACCGACCGATCGACCTACCAATGAATGAATGAATAAACTAATTGATGACCTAAGCCTGACTAAATTAACCGACCGACCGATCGACCTGCCAACGAATGAATGAAGGAATAAACTGATGGATGACGTAAGCCTGACTAAATTAAAATCAATTAAAGGGAATTTATTAAAGTATATTTGATAAATGACTTTGAACACGTGTAACGATGCAAAGAAAACAAATTAACCCATACAAACAACTTAATTAAAGCTCCACGGTCAACATTAACATCACGTTCCTCGTATTATGATTTGATACTAATACATTTTCTTGAAATCCAAAGCGTAAATGCACCTCTAGAAAATGCCTGTCATGCTATAAGCCTTTTGACAATTTGTTCGAAAGTTGCTTTTCTTTTTTATATCATGCTGTTCATTTTCTCTTTATCCGACGCTTTCAGTTGACCAGACATTTCTTGAAAATATATAGTAGACAGTAGAAAAGCATATTTTTTTGTGGTCACGAAATTATGATCACATTCCTATAGCTTTTTTTAAATTACAGTTTTTAACGCAAAATTAAAATCAGATTTGCGAATGTTGGCCGTTGGTTTCATCTAAATTTGATTTTATCATATTGTTTAGTGTCAAACCGTTTTCTTTTTTTTTCGTTTTCATTCATTTATGTTTAATAAAGTATTAAACTTAAGACCTTGCAATAGGAGAAGGGTAGAACGGTCTAGTACAAAGTGTTATGGGAAGAAAAGCGCAATCAGGATATCCAAGAAAAAGAATAAAATTGCTATTGTGTCCAATATGGCACAAACACTATATCCATGAAATCAATCGCTACTTTGGAATGAAAAAAAAATGGTGAAGTATCTACACCAAAAAAGTAAAAATCTGAAATATAGACCGAGGTATAAACTCTTTACCAATATAAAGTGAATTAAAGACGAAGTCTGTCTAGACATCGCTTGAAGAAGGAGAAATTGGATCGCTTTAATTCTATAATCATTGTCATTAAAAGCCTGCACTAAATAGAATAGCCTCTTATGATTAAATGACTGTCGTCTAACAATTACATAGCATCGGGTCGTGGACGAATGCTTGCAAAAAAAACCTCGAAAAACTGTAAAATATATGGAAAACCAACAATGTCTGGAAACAAAAACTAATATCAAAAATCAATATTAATATTCTAATATTAAAATGATTATTATTTAAAAATACTTAAAAATACTTTTTATATGGATATTTGGTTTTGTGTTGTTTGCTTGTTCACTTGCTTATTTGCCTTCTTTTGCATGTTTGATTGCTTGCTTGTATGTCTATTTGCTTGCTTTTGCGCTTATTGTGTCTATTTGTTTGTCTGTTCGTTTATCAATTGTTTAATTGCATTTTTAGTATCATTTTTTCTCGTACTTTGCTATCGTTTGGTTCTTGCCGCGCAATGAGTAAAATAAAGTAAATAATAAAAAAGAAAAAATACGAACAAACCCTCACAAAAAAATACTAATAGTAATGAAAATCATACATATCAAATCGAACACCATCTTTCAATGATTACATCATTAAAAATAAACAAGAACATATAGACAATCATTGCAAAAATATGATTATAAAAATTGAAAAAAAAATGCTATCATCAAAATATCAATTCAAATCATTTTTATATTGCAATAAACGACAAAATTGCTGAGTCATGAGCCCTTCACCAAAAGTATCTTCAACCTTACCTTTAAAAGTGCGTGCCGACACTCAAGCAAATTGTGATCTGGTTGTTCCCTTTTATGACTTCTGCGTGTTGTATAATATTTCAGTTATTATCTGATATAGTTCAGGAAGCTTTTACAGACTTAAGGTACTATTTTCCTGCCTTACTTCTGCTTTATCAAGTTCTCATGTAGTCTTATCTCTGAAAAATACAACGAAAAACATTTAATTTGCATTTAGTATATGTTTCATCCGTTACATAATGTGTAGTATGAACACAAATTGTGGAAAAGAAAGTGGCGGAAAGGGCTTAAGTGTTTTTGAATTTGCTTGTTTGTTCATAGGTTTGTTGTTGATTTGTGTTTTTTATTTTTATTTTTTGATATATTTTTTGTTGTCTTGGTGATTTCTTGTCAGCTTGGTTTGTGTTTGTTTTTAACTTGTTAGTTTGCTATTTGTTTGCTTGAATACTTGTTTTCGCACTGGAGGTAGTGTTATTATGCTGCTGTTGCTGTTGTTGTTGGGTGTTTCAACTAGTTTGGCTCGCCATGTTCTTAGCATGACGATCTATGCAAGCTTTGCGATGTTGTTACAAACAAAGAAAAAACACTCTCACGAGTTTACGTCCGCTTATAAAGTATTCTCACAATACTTCTGCAAATCATCATATCATACAACATGCAACAACAACAAAATGAAAGATCGGGTGATGAGCGGACGAATGGATGGACTAATGAGCGAACGACGAACGGACGAACGAACGAATGCAAAAACCATTAAACGAACGCGCAGACTATCAAAAAAAAAAAATATATATATATATATATATAAAACAACGATCTCGGTGAACTAATGAACGGACAAAGAAACAATCAACAACAGAAAAAATACAGACAAACGAACGGACAACAAGTCCAACCTGATATAACAGCTAACATTCATTTCCACAATAATGAAATAACTGACACAAATCTGCACAGACCCCTAAATATACTAATATTCTGGCCTAACCTATAATCTTATAATTTCCCAAGCAAAGCCCACAATATTCATTATACAAGCACTGTATCTACGTATCTCTATTGTCTTAATGCTAAAATCACCGGTCAAATCCCAAGCGAAGATCTGTTAAGCTGCATATACACGCATGCTTCACTTGAAAATGTAATAATTCTAATAAAAATAAAGAATTTTCTCCGGGAGTTTCTCACCGAAAGTCGACCTGGTAGACCTGTGGTAACGTCATTTCAAACCACACAGCAGCAAGTAGCAAGTCTGACGCTTCATTATAACTTACGACATATAAAGCCATAAGCTCATGTCACATGCGCAGATGCAGTTTCACAGGCAGCCCAAGCTCTAATATATTTTTTGTTGCTATGCTTATTGAAGTGATGTTAATAACAGAGGTTTATAAATCAAAACTTTATTTAAAGAAGCATAACAACTAAAAGGATATCAGAGCTTGGGCTGCCTCTGAACAGTACCATATTTTTCACTCACACGTTCAGTAAAACTAAGACTGCCAATAAGCAGGACCGTACCTAGTCTCGGCGTATTTGTGTTGCTCTTGATAAGCATAAGCGCACGCAACAGTTTCAGTAACTCTTTTTTTTGTGAAACAAAAAATGCAAATAAGCAACAGCTGAATCTGTTTAAGATGATTGTGAGTTTATAACTGTGAATCAAAATCAAAATCGAGATCGCCCTCGCCTGTAAGACTGTAAACTGGCGCGTTAGACGATGTCGATGGCGACATTATAGCTCGTAGTTATAAACAAATTACGTTACGTTTTCAATACTCATTTTGAACTTTGAAGAGGCTGTTAATTTTTGACAAAATATTTCAGGAAAAAATCACCAAATGAAAATAAATGCCAACGTTTTTCGTGATTCTAAAAATGAATGTTTTTGTCGTCACGATCAATATCGCTGACGTCATTATGTAGACCATGTTTATCAAGTTAGGTGAATCCGACTCTTATACTAATTATGCCATTAGGATACCTTATATTGCAATTATAAACCTAATAGGGTTTATTTCGGGCTCGAATCCTGTCGATTTTTATCAAAGTGTTTTATTCCTTAAAGGTTGGTGTTTAGACGTAATTGAGACAGGCTGGGTTATTGGAATTAGGGCCTGGAGGACGCATTTAAGAAACTTTAAACTTTTTTTAAAACTCTAAAATATACATATTTTTAAAAAGGTTGCCCTTGAATTTTTCTGAATACCTGGAATACTGAATACCAAATATATACTGCATTCCAAGACCGAAATGCATTGTTTACAAAAAGAGCCGGGGTACTTGCATATTAATTATGCATCGTCAACAATGCATTTCGGTCTCGCAGTATTTGGTATTCAGTATTCGGTATTCGGTCTACGACGAGCAGAAAAATCGAAGGACAACCTTTTATCAAATAGGTATATATCAATCTGAAATGTAAAAAAAGAAGCAAATTTACCGTTCCAAGTCGAAGGTTTTAATGAAGTGTGTCGTAATCTGTTCAGGTTAGCTATCGAAGACAAAAGAAACATGTTCAACTGCACAACCAGCTGGATAAAGATCCTTTCTTGCACGGCAAACATTCTTTACCCCTTATTACATTTCCTTATCCGATTCTACCAACTGACAATAGACTAGGCGCCCTTGTCTACGGCTATTGAAAGTCCCAAGTAAGGGACGAACCATTAGATATTTGAAGGGGGAGGGGGGAGGTTGGGCAATTTTTTTGCAGGATATATGTTTTTTCCATGTGATGGTTTGCAGCATATTTTCTTCCTCCCTGCACAATATTTTTTATTGACCTCTGCCGTTCACGATTTTTTTTTTCTGTTTAAGGCTTTGCTCGATCCCCCCTCCCCCTCGAATATCTAATGGTCCGTTCCAAAAGGACATCCTTTGCTTGGGCCGCTTATTTTGATAACCGCAGAGCGCTGGCAACGCAGGCTAACAAGGTACCCTTCGTTTCTATCTAAGACCATTTTAATGAGCTCTAGCTAGCTTTAATAGCTTGTATGCCGAATTTCCTTATTTATTTTATTTTGTCTAAATTAGAAATACTCGTTACCCATCGGCGAACATAATACAATAATCTTGTGACATGTTATTGTGGGTTTTTAAAAGTAGTCATTAACACTATTCAATGTGCAATTACGGAGTTCTGAGTAACCAACGAAAAACAACTCTGAGTAATTACGTGTTGGGCTTTAAGTGGTGATCATGTTAGCGTAATTGTTCATACTAGATTTCTCAATGCATTTCTCTCTTTATATTTAATCATACATAGAATTATATTTTGATAACTTGGATTGTTTTTGTCTGTTTGTTGTTTTATTCGTTATGAATTGTTGATTACAATGTTCGTTTGTTGGTTGGTTTAGATGTTTATTTGATTGTTTGTATGTTTGTTTGCTTGCATGTTTACATTGTAGCCTGAAAAGTACTCTACATTTATCAATGTTTATTTGATTGTTTGTCTGTTTGTTTGCTTGCATGTTTACATAGTAGTCTGAAAATTTTTAAAACAAAACTAAAAACCTGGCTTTTCCGAAAAAGGCATATTGCCTTTAAAATTGCAATATAATATTTAAACACTTTTTTTCAAAATATTATTATTATTATTATTATTATTATTATTATTATTATTATTATTATTATTATTATTATTATTATTATTATATAAGTACTTTACATTTATCTGTAAATGACACGTCTATTAATGAATGCATGCTGTGATATGGCAGTCCGATAAGTCATCTAAATTAATTTCTTATTTCAAACAGCACGTCATGATTGTAAACCGCATGACGCTGTAATATAGCAGTCTGATAATAGTCCTCTACATTTCGCATATAAAACTGTCGTCTTCAAGTTAACGTCCATCATTTTGAATTAGGCGTAAAGTGCTAGTCCGCGGTCCACTTCCACTTATCAGCATAATACCGTTCATTCGATCTCAATTTTCATTTTTTGTTTGGTTTCTGAAAAGACATTAACTTCCTTATATTTTCCCAATTTTTGGTTCACATGTTAAAGTCATTGAAAAATAAAGAAAATTGACATTTTTGTTTTCATAATAAAACGAACGGCAGACGTAGATATAAATATATATAGGAAACTTACCTGCTCGTAAAAAAAATAGTTTCAATCACTGAACAGACGCCTTCCTTTTTCATCGGTTTATTGATATGTAATTAAGTTAAAACTGTTAAAATTGAACTTGAACGAGCGGAGATATGAGACGTCAAAGTGATGATAAATCTTAAGAAATTTGCCAACTTTGTCCCCATTCAAAATGGCGGACGTTTAACTTAATGTGAAGTGGTATATGTCCGCATAAAGCTATCTTGGAAACCATCCATAAATTTATGTCTTGGAAGTTTTCATGTTCCTGTTTATGATACGAGACGTAACCTATTTAAGTTGTTATCTTTAAAGGGTGTTTTCAACGCTTTCATCAATTAGATACTGTAATTAATGACCCTCGAAGAGAGCGAGCAGGGTTTGAAGGACTTCAAAGCAAGTTGAAACAAACGCGTTCATATTACGTGAATTCGACGTCATTGCCTCAGGCATTTGGAGACAATAGATGCCCGGCACAAAGCTATATTGTATAAATTTGAAAACGCAACTTTATTTGTCCGATTATTGGCCTCCTGTCCATACCAATCTGCAGAACTAACCTGCAAGGAAAGCCCTCTTTTTCTGCGGAACGAAATAAAAATTCTATTGTTTGAACTGAGCTTTTTCGCTGCCATTTCTATGTGAAAAATGTTTTTTTATCTAATGGTCCCTCCTTTATAGTGTGGACATACTTAATAATCATAAGCATAAATCCAGAATACTTTATTTTTGCAAAGTACAATCAATAAAGCCTTGTTTCCATATAATCGCTCACGATCGCCGGATCGCTGAAAGTGATGTCAACGATCGTCAGCGATTATATGGAAACACTTTTCATCGATCGAAACACATGGAAACAATTGACAGCGATCGTGAGCGATCCTCGCAACAGTAACTTCATCGATCCGGCGATCGTTAGCGATTATATGGATACTAGGCTTTCATACGGAAACTAGGCATTATGATCTTGGGCAACTTACACACTAAGCCGGACAAATTTGCAAATGAAACTTTATTCATCCTCTTCAAACTTACCCGCATGAATCCGAAACAATCTTAAATGCAAGTTGTTTTATGATTTTGGTACGATTTCTGTGTCGATTGCTGGCCGGGTCTGGCTACGTTATTTAAGCCGGATAAATTTGAAGTGTGAAAGCTGCGTTTTCAAATGTATCAGGTGTAAATAACGTAAACAGGCCTGGATAGGTGATCTTTATTTCTACTAATAGAATGCAAACACTAAATGTGTGCAACAGTTGTCAATATTTGGTAGTAAATAGCACTAATTAAACAAAAGAAAACAATAGACTTAGCATAATATAGCACTATTTAGTGGTATTCATGTTGCACACTTCTAGTGCCTGCACTGCAGTATGGCCAAACCGGATATATAGAGTTCCATTTTCAAATCTCTCCGTTTAGTGAATACTGATATCATGAGAAGAAATTTACAATAACAGCACCTATGTCAAAAGGTTGAGGTCTGAATATATATTTTATATTCTCGATATTCTCTGGTTGCAATACATTTTGGGCTTCAAAGTAATCATGATTTAGTAACTATGTATAATTGAACCTTTTAATATATTATTAACTGTATATAATACAACTGTGAACCTGGCTGCCAGTGCCATTACATTACTACGTGTCTTCTTACTCCCTATCATTGAAGCCTTTCGTGTTCTCGCCCACACAAACCCGGTAAGGACCTCTACTACATTAAAACTGTTTCGACGTGAACCACTCAAATCGTCTCACGTGGCGATTTTATACTGCTTGAGAACAAGTGCATTGCTCTCAAAATGATTATTCCAAAAAAGAAAAAAAGAAAATCAACAACTCTTCTCATCATTTAGCAATAGAAAAATTTCACTATAAATTGGCAGATTACCTCAAAACACAGATTTATTGTAAAAGAAATGGCGCGAATGAGGACAGCTGTATCTTACAATGGGAAGAAGGAATGCAAAATAGTTCTTCGGTAGTGATTTCGTGTTTAAAAGTAAGTTCTTTCCGACTGTACGAGTTGATTTCTTCCTGCACTTTCTATACTTTTTGACGTTAATTCAATCCATTTGTTTGGAGGGTAGTAGATATAGTGACTAGTAGACTAAATTGTCAAGAACGTGTCTTTTGAATTAAAAAAACATTGCGTTTGAAATCTTTTAAATACAGCGCCAGAAATCTTCATTTTTAACTAGTAAATCAATGTTACAGGAAGCTCGCTTTCATGATATGCTGATATTATTTCGCGCTAGTCGCCAGAGGCTGAACGCGAAGTCGTACGTCCTAGAATATTCAATTTAGTATATTACTTACTGACGTTTAGGACGTCAATCCTTTCTTACATAACCCAAAGAGGTATTAAAGTAAGAATTTGTTACTGATGTTTATGACCAAGAGAAACCTTAGTCGTGAAACTAAAGTACAAAATGAAGACCTGCAATGCCGCTCGTGTACCGTACAAATGAGAGTGTTGTTTACTGACGTTTAGGACGGCAATGTTCGGAGCAATTTAAATGAAAATTTATACACGGCTTACCGAATAATGGGACGTGAATCCTTCATCGGATTTAAAGTTGTAACTTAGACGCGCGGGATAAAGTTGACATCTGAGAGGATTTACTGTCAAAACTTTTTAATTAAATCAGCTGTCTGAACGTAAATATTATTTTTTTCTTAGAATGCAGTATAATTGAAAATGTTCTGACATTTCCTACATTAACCTTTTGTCTAATAATAAATAAAAAGTGATGATGTCAATATATATTTCAATTGAAACTCTATAGCGTACCGTTTTGATATTGTTTAATTTTGAGGAAAGTTTCCTAATGTGATGATTATCGCCACAAATACGAGAGTTTATAATTATTATCTATGAAACCTTCTTCAAATCTATAAAATCTATAAGACTGTCATAATTTAACAGCACTTTTTCAGAGTTACAAGAATTTTTCATTATATATGATGACTCGAAAAAAAATTCAAAAAAAGTTGTCATTGGTTAGGGTTAAATTTAGCAATAGAATTCGTAACAACACAACCTAACTATTTTTTAGCATTTTGCTTTGTTTTAATTCTACTGGGAATTTGATTTAAAAAATCATTATTAATTGTTTCGATCAAATGCCGAATCGTAGTGGAATTTGTAGCGACTTATCTCATGAAAACATACAAGTCAGCTAGACAGCTTCAAGTGTGTACAGCTTTTACTATAGATTCAATAAAAACAGGTGCCGAATGATGTGGTGCTTAAGGATTGGATGCTAAAATTTAACGTCCAGCAAACGTTGAATACAAATGCCATTAAAAATGATCCGATTTTTGTTCTAAAGTAAACTTGAAAATGGAAAATGGAATAATTACATTTTCCCCTAGTTTTGCTTACAAGTGCTTTGGGACTTACAATGGAAATTAAAAATGAATAAATATATATTAGTTTATAAATGCAAATCAAAGAAAAGTTTTAATTAATTTACTCTAAGTTGGACATTTTGATACTAACATGAATTTGCCTGTAAGACAAATTGCGAGTTTCCTTCATTTTTTTTCTTTTTCCTTGTTCCTTTAAAACTTATAATCAAATGTTGCTATTTTTTACCAATTTTTCTCGATCTTGCAATTGTTGTTATTAAGAATAATTAAAAAAAGGGAAAAAAAAATATTTTCTTCTTATCAAATATGGCGAAAAGCAAAATAGCAACCAACGTTTGAAAACAAAAATTCAATAGTTACTATTAAATAACTTAACCTAACTACGGTAACATGGTTGATATCCCGAAAACATTTTTAGTGTTAGTGAAATAAAGTTAAAGAAAGAAGGGAAAAAACATGATTTTTTCGAGAAAACGAAAAAACATGCTACACTGAAACAAAAACAAACAAGTACTATCACCCAATTCTCTTATTTCTCGAAAATACAAATAATGCGAAAATAGCTAATTAAACATAAAGGTTAAAGAAGAATTGTTTTTTGAAAAAAAAAAAAGAAAATTCATCGTTCTATAAATTCGACAGTGAATGAAAACTTCAAAAACAATAAATGAATATTTTTGTTTCATCAATATCATCATTTTTTCGAGAACCAGCAACAAAAATCAACCTCAAAATTCAAATAATGACGAAATTGTTTGAGACAATATTAGGATATATTTAAAAACAGAATTGCCTTGAAAAACAAGAACAAAATTGATTTAATTATAAAAACAAAACAAAAATACAACAGGACAAATAAACAAAACAAAATAATCAGAAAAGCGAACCAACATTACATATATATATATATATATAAAAACATAAAATCAGATTCTATAAAAGTTCAAGTTTCGGTATTCCAAACTGAAGGCTAATTTCTGTGCAATAATGAAATAATGTCGGATTAATATAATAGTATATTTAACGAAAAATATTAATCGTTCTTCAGAAAAAAATAAAGCAAATTGGAAAAAAGAACAACTAAAAAAAACAATATCTTTTACTGACTTACTTCCCAAAGAGCTAAGCATCGATCTACAACGATATTTTCTCAAATATATAAGGATTTCTTACCGCGTAGCTGGGCTTTCTCTGAAGTTCAAACACCAAAACAAACCTACCGAACAATGTGTAGATTTTAACATCAACAAGGTTTCCCATGGTCCTCAGCGGGTGAGCGAGTGCTTCATTCCCTAATCGGTAAAACGGAAGAACACGAAATATTTAATTGATGCTAAGTAATTAGAATTGACAAGAGAGGAAAAATATCTATTTTGTATTAATTTGTGCGAGTTCCGTATTGATTTGAGAACGATAACAACATAGAAGTTGGTAGGAAGGCTTCTAGCAAAAAGGACTGTTGTAATTTTTAATAAGAAATTTTTTTCAAAAAATTGATGACATTTAATCACGTCGGAATAACGAAAAGTGTGTGTTTAATCGTTTATAAATTGTTTTGACGCGTTTTGGATATCTATATGTTTTTCTCTAATTTAACGTTTCCTTTTGGAATTGTGAAATGATGAAAGTTGTATTTTTAGAGTAGTCTGGTGTAATGTAGTAAGTCACTTTCATTAGCAAAGCTAAAGTCAATCCGACGTACAGTGCCTGTAAAATACATATAAACTTAGTCCCTTTCAACAATGAATGCTCCGGTTTAATTTTTAGCCTGGAATGCCTGTACGATGTGAAGGCTATCTCAGTAATGTTGAGGTTTCCAGCCTGGAATGCCTGTGCTTAGTGAAGGCGCCCTCTGCATTGTCAAGGTTTCCCGTCTGGAATGACTGTACATTGCGAAGGTTCTCTGAACTATGTCAAGGTATCTAAAATGCCTGAACGTTGTTATGGCCTTCTGTTTCCCTGTCTGAATGCCTGTGCATTGTGAAGGTCGTCTCAGCAATGTTACGTTAAGGTTTCAAGTCTGAAATGGCGGCATGTTTTGAATTAGGTTGCTTTGAAATACTTTTTATGCACTGAATTCGTTTAAAAACAAATTTATTAAGATGTCAAAATATTTAATAAATAAAATGATAAAAAAATTAAGTAAACAATTAGCAAATAACAGTACTAAAACACAAGAAGTAGACTCACAAATAATGTTGATATTTTTCAGTAATATTATTGGAAAAAAAAAAATTAAAACAAAGTGAAATATCACATCAGTACAATGCCCTTCAGACTAGCAAATATATAAAGTACAACGAACGTCATGAATTTTATTCGTTAAAAGTTTTTGACAGAACTGACAGGGAAATCAGATATAAGCTTTTCTATCAATCATTGATCAGAATCTGTTGCATTTTCTTTTCAATTATACATCAGTTATTTACTGTTTTATCTTACATCTCAAGTGAGTAAAAAACAGCAGTCTCTTGTATAGAAAGAAGGATAAATGATATCATCCAATCATTTCGTATGATAAACGCTGCTCGATGAGAAGGCTCGAACAGAATTTCTTTTTCTTTTTTTTAAGCTTTCTTTACATTTTGCCAGCAGTGTCGTTTTTAAATTGCATATTTCATCTGTTTGTTCCTATTACAATTTTGATGATTCAACAACAACAACAACAACAACAACAACAATAACAACAACAACAACAATAACAAAACCAACAACAGCAACAACAAAACAACAGTAACAACAAAAACAATAACAGCAACAACAGCAGCAAGAACAAGATATAATTTTTTAAAAGCTAATGGATATAACCTTTAATACTACAAATATATCCAGATAATATACAAAAAATATATATTTGAAGACAATAATTTTGATATAATTTTTTTAATTTTAATTTGATTTGATTAAAAATATCTTGTTTTCATGAAATGCTTAACTTCGTTTTATTTACAACTCTACGTTTTTGCTTCTTGAGTTCTGTTGTTTTACAATTCAATTTCATGTAGCAATTTTTTCTATTTTCGTAGAAAAATTCCCATTTGTCAATTCAGTCTAACACTATTTTCCGCTTTATTAAAGATTAACAAAATTCATTTTTGACCTCTTTAATTTATTCAACAGTTTTTGCTCTATTTCCCCGTTTCTGTGTCTATTTTTACCACCTTCTTCCTTCCGAAGTCCTCCTCGCTTATTTAAGAGCCGATTTCTGTAATATTTCAGCATAATCGCACATACGCGGCAAGTCGAGTTTTGCCGATTTCCTTTATATTTTGCTCATAGATAGTATTTAGGGAGATAAGAACTCTGCTAAAGGTTTTTTTACAAAGACATTTTTCTCGCTGAGATATAGCGATTTTTGGTTTTCGATCAAAACCTTTAGATTTTTGCAAATATAATGTTTGAATTTTATCCGAAAAACTCGCTCTAAAAATGTACTAAAATCATTCCATATTTTATAAACAACCATGGAATCCCAAAGCAAACATGTTGTTCTATCTATCTGAGCCAAAAGAACTTCGCAATATTAATTTTAGAGTATATTTTTGATTTTTCAAAAAGAAGGATTTTTTCCGATTTAAATCATTACAAAATTATACTCTCCGAAAAAAAATGTTTACGGTATGTGCCATTTAATCGATTTTCCTGAAAATTTGTAAATTACATGCCGAAAGGATGTTAATTAACATGTATAAAGGTTTTTCTTGGTTAATGCACTCTAACGGAGTTATGAGCGCCTGAACTTGGCAGAAATTGGCAGATCACGTGACAATCTTGTTTTATTAAGTGATTGCCAATATGGCCAAAACATTGACTTTCTAACGGTTTATTGAATATTTTATGCATTCTTAATTGTTCATTTACAATTTGTTTTATTTTTTGCTACTTTTTAGCAATTTAAAAGTTTATCATTTTAACTATTAGACTGAAGAGTCCAGTTTCGAATTATCTTTTACACAGCCTTAGCCTCAATTCTCTGCACAAAATATTCATTTGATAATCCGTTTTTTTTTTTTTTTTTTTTTTTCAAAACAACATTTCAACGGGGTGCTACTAAATAAAATAAAATGTATTAAATGCCTACGAAGGTAAAGCTGTGTAAAAGAGAATTCTAAACTGGACTATTGTTTTTGCTTTGCGTGCCATATTTTGAAGGCCCCCATGCATTGATGAATAGTCCGTGGAAATATCACTGGTGTCTGTGTGAAAAAGAGAGTGGAATTAATGAATATGAAACCGGTTTAATTGATCCAAATAAGAACATTAATCTTCACGACATAAATGACTGTTGTAATGTAAACGGATAATAAAGATATATCGAAAATCGTTTTGAAAAATGGATTAAAAATTTGGTATGGTTTAAAAAAAGATGTAAACGGGACCTATAAAACTATAAAAATGCTATAAATAGTAAAAAACTAAATTTTTTTCTAGCATTATACCCTTTCGACTTAAATGCGTATTCATTTATTTGAAAATGTTTTAATTTTTTTGGATTGTCATCCCAAATTACTCCTTATATAATTAACTCAAAAGTTTTTGATTAATATTGGCTGACTCATAAAACCAATTGATTCTGTGATTCGTTCTCCATTTGGTTTATTAATTCATTTATTTTTTTCTTTTTTCTTGCTTTTTTTTCTTTCTTTTTGATTATCATTTTTTTTTCTCCCTTTCTTCCTTACTGCATTCTTTTTTGTCTTTATTCCTTCCATTCTTTTGTTGTTCTTTGTTTTCTTTTGTCTTATTTCTCCTATTTATTTTATCTTCCCTTATCTTGCATTAAAAAAGCAAATGAAAGATAATGATAACACAGCAGCCCATTATTTTAACTGCAAAATGCTCTTTTGGTAAACTGTTGTTGGTCGTTGAAAGAAAGTAATATTATGTTCTCGAGTTGTAAGAAAGATATTGCCGACCACACCGAACTCGCAATATCGACGTGATAAATTATACTTGGTTTAACATTGAAGTTGAACTAATTGTCATCCAAGTAAAGATGTTTATTCAAACCATCAGAAAACATAAGGATTCCCATACACCGAAGGGCGAGGATGCTCGTCGTATCTTTTAGGGATCAGAACGGAGATCTGGTACCTTTTAGGGTCTCTTAGATGTTTCTTAGATGACTCTCAGAGAATTACATTTGGTATCTTTTAGGGTATTCACTGATATTAAAAAACAAGGTCTTCATGTAATGACCATTATATCCAATTATTTATCCAAGTATTTTAGATGGTACTATTTAGGAATAAAAATCATGTATTGTCACGCCCTACTGGATAGAGCTTTGGCACCTTTTAGAGGTCATTTTCAAAATTTCCGACGAGTATAACTACCATATTCCGATCGGAGTCTCCCATCCCAGGGTCTGACCACAGAGTATATCCTGATATTGGATAAAGATGAGAATCCAGTTGTTGTGTAATAAATATATGTCCAGGAAATTTTGCGCTGATGTTATCGGGATTAGTGAGAATTTTACCGGCCAATCTTTCGATGGGGAGTATTTCATTCAGCTTGTTGCAATTGGATCCGGTAAGTGACGATGCACTGTTACAACAAATTAAATTGTAATATATACATTCAAAAACTCGAGAGCAAGAGTAATTTCTAAGCTTCACTTAATTCCATTTTGTTTGAACTAGAGTAGAAAACCCCAACAAACAACGTTTTTTAAATAAAAAACGTATTTTACAGATATTGTGCGCGGCAGTAAGGCTGCAACAAATTATTACCGTGCCCAGCCGTAAGGCGGTGACACGGTCAAGTTTTACCTTTTCGGTCTGTGCTTAATGCATTGTTTTTGCTAGCGTCCAGTCTTACCAAACATTGCCAAGGAGACCACAGGAAGCCCAGTCTCACCAACGTGGCCAAGACGTTAAATATTTAGCATTTTCAAGATTTATTGGAAAATGAGTTCAAAAAAGACTATCACCGACAAACACACACACCGTTCGCCGTTTGTAAACTCACACTAAAAGAAGGCAAAGCCGAGTGTCGTAAATTTCGAATCGAGTCGTTCTGCGATCGCTCAAATGAAACACAAACAAATTCAAATGTTCAAATGATATGAACTCCAAACACTAGCAGGATTTTCGTACCCAGACACTTCTCAGTTAAACTGGACACTGTAAGTTCTACGTAGTAGTTCTAGTTTGGATTAAAACGAAAATGACAAGTGCATCGCTTAATCTCATGTGAAAAAATAAGGGAGGGAAGATACAAAACAAAACAAAAAACAAAAACAAGCCAAGACAACTGTTAGAAAGAAATAACAAATAAATAATCCAATAAACAAAGCAAAAAAATATTGAATCAGTCAATTTGTAGTTGTTATTACGTTTTTAGTAGCATAAATTTTTGACATTGAAAAAAATAGATATGTCACGCAATCCATAATAATAGTGCAGTAAACATTTAAATGGCTGAAACGTATCCAACGAACGAAATGAACTTTTGAACGCAATTTACAATGCATAAATACCTCCAAAAACAATAAGTAGTTTTATTCTCTATATTTTGGCCATATTGGCAATCACTTAATAAAACAAGATTGTCACGTGATCTGCCAATTTCTGCCAAGTTCAGGCGCTCATAACTCCGTTAGATTGCATTAACCAAGAAAAACCTTTATACATGTTAATTAACATCCTTTTGGCATGTAATTTACAAATTTTCAGGAAAATCGATTAAATGGCACATACCGTAAACATTTTTTTTCGGAGAGTATAATTTTGTAATGATTTAAATCGGAAAAAATCCTTCTTTTTGAAAAATCAAAAATATACTATAAAACTAATATTGCGAAGTACTTTTGGCTCAGATAAATAGAACAACGTCTTGGCTTTGGGATTCCATGGTTATTTATAAAATATGGAATGATTTTAGTACATTTTTAGAGCGAGTTTTTCGGATAAAATTCAAACATTATATTTGCAAAAATCTGAAGGTTTTGATCGAAAATCAAAAATCGTCATATCTATGCGAGAAAAATGTCCTCGTAAGAAAAACTTTAGCAGAGTTCTTATCTCCTTAAATACTATCCATGAACGAAATTTGAAAGAAATTGGTGAACCTTGACTTGCCACGCTGTGCTAAATATTTAGAGAAATCCGCTCTTAAGATTAATAAACTTCAGTTAATTAGCTTGAAATGGCTTTCGCCTCTTTTTAATTCCTACACTTTATGAGTTGGGAGTCATATAATACCTTAATAGCCCATAACATGCTTGGCAATCTTAAAATAGTTATTTTTAAGGGATTTGCGATATTGAGCAATTATTTTTATATTCTTATTTAGAAGAATGGCAAATCTTAAGGGTTTCCCTTTGTTCTAAGATTTCGGTTATTGCTAATTAGGAAATACAAACCTTTGTGACTCGCCGAACTGATAGAGATATACTCATAGAAATTATGTCTAAAACACTTTGATAGAACTGAACGCCGACTCAGGCAAAATCCGATCTCGCATATTTACAAAAATAGAAAGACATTTAGTCTTTTTTAGTGCTACCAATTGGTCTTAAAAGTGGAGAAATATGTTGTTAAAAGAACCGTCAGCCAGTCAGCCAGTCTTGTAGTATATTATGTTACACTCTACCGTAACTAGCTTAAGCTAAAGATATGTCCCTCTAGAAATATTGTTGTAAAAACGTTATTTAATATTTTTGCGTCTGTTTTTTGCCTCGTTTTGAATGTTATTTTTCTCAGTTTTTTTTGTTTTTTTTTTTTTTTGGGGGGGGGGGATGTTTCTTTGTTTGTCTGTTTTTAATTTGTTCGGTTGCTGATTGGCTAATCTAATCTAACGCATTTCCCTACGACTTTTGCCAATCCAGCAATCCTCAAAATTTCATGAAGATCACATTATGTCTCATCCTTCAATTCACGTACGTGTATAAAGTGACCAAGATACTTGTTATTCGGGACAAGTGGATATTATCCTCGCCTAAACATGAATGTTTTCGACTTGAACTTATTACGAAGTATTCGTCAGCAATTAGCGGCAAATTAATAAATGTCAAATGGTGTACCCGTGTTTGAAAGCTTTTTGTCATGTCGCTTGTGTTGCTGAATTATTTTGTTAATCATATAACCAATAAGAACTCTGACCAAGAGGACGTCTTTTTAATTTTTAAATTGTTAATATAAAACACCTTCTTCTTCAATTTTATTCCATTGTTTTTTTGTATAGACGCGGAAAAATAACATATTTTTGAATGGAGTTTAGTATTATTATTTCAGAGCTTTTCTATACAGAATTCTCATACAGCGCTTAATTAAATCTTCTGCTTCTTGAGGATACATGCCACGATACGTGTTTGAAGAAGTTTTAAAAATAGGTCAATTTATCCGTTTTGATCGGTTACCTTCCGATCAAGTAAACATATTTCTACAATTTGATTCATAGCGAATATCTATCAGATAACATGACAATTTTAGCATCATGATTATTTGAGTAATTAAGCAAGTCGAAATGATTCTTTCGTGGTATTTGGTAGCTATATAGGACAACTAGCTGGTGAGCATTTATCTCATACACAGAAAAAAAAAACAATTACAATCGCGCGCAAAGCATCCCGGACTACAATGAACCTTTAAATTCAGTTTGGCCATAGTAGAAGGAAATAGTTAGGAATTCATTTTGTTTAGATCAGGTTTCACTTGTTTGTTTCTTGCGTGATTCTTTTTCACCATTGTTTTACGGTCTTGAAAGAGCATAGCGGCTTCTTTTCAAAAGATAACTTACCTTAAAATCCCTGATCTCAAAAAATCTTACTCGGCTACGTCCACACTAACCCGGATAAATTTGAAAACTTTATTTATCCGGTTAGGCTTTCCGTCCACACTAAAACGCATGAATCCGAAACAATTTTATGCTTATTCTATCAAAAGTTGCGTTTTCAAATTTATCCTGCATAGTGTCGCCAAGGTCTAACCGGATAAAAAAATGCGTTTTCAAATTCAGCATCCGGCATTGTGTAGCCAGGGTCTTAGTTTAAAGATCTACAAGTGTCCTTGATACATAATCCCTCTCTTCCCTTGCACTGTCGTCCTATTGATCCCAGTGTACGATCTCATATTACTCCATTTCAGTATTTATTTCAGATCTTAGATCCCTATAGCTCTTTCATTGAATTGAAGTTATCAGACCTCCCCCACATTGGCTGGACTGGCCACAGAACAACAGATGCACAATGAGGCTGGAGTGTATGAAATACAGAGAATGTATGGATTTATACACTCCAGCCCCAGTGTGATTCTAGTGTTTTGTGGCCAGTCAAGTGAATGCAGGGAAGGTCTATTGTATTAGTAAAAAATAAGAAAATAAAAAAAATCTATTAAGAATATTTTTGTATGATTGTATTTACGACCAAACGTTATAAAAATGAATCCTTTCAGCAGGTTCTTTATTCTAAGTTAGAAATAGGCCCAACAAAAACAGTAATTTTTTCTCTCATACCTTCTTGTATATTCGGTGTACTTTTATATTCGGCTTTAACTGAGACTTTAGTAGATGCACGGCATGCCAGGTTTATTAGCCTTTGTATGGGAATCGAAACAGGCATGAGCAAATTTAAAATCAAAATAACTTGAATTGTTCGATTGTAAATGAAAGAGAGTCTGAAGTGGATAGGGACCCCATGGAACGCTCCGGTAAATGAGTCACGGAATTAAAACCATTTTGCCATTTAAACGTCATTTATGCCGATCCATGATAAAACCAAATGTCTTTAGAGTGTTTAAATTGCTTCACGGATAGAAAAAATTGAGTAGTTTTTTTTTAACAAAATCAGTAGTTAACCTGTCTAAAGCCTGGTTTCCATATAATCGAAAAAGATCGAGCGAGAAAAAAATTTGATTGTATGAAAATTATAGTTTTTAGATCCCACAACCGTTTTCGATCCATTTTGATCGTCTACGATTATATGGAAACACTTTTTTCGATCGGAATGTTGCGATCGTTCTCGACCGTTCTCGACTATATGGAAACCAGGCTTAAGAATGCAGACAATTAATTCGACGTGCAACTTTAGTAATATATACTAAATAGCTGAAAAAGTGCAATTTTATTCAAATTCTAGTCAGTACACGCACTAAAAGTGTACAACCGTAAATACTACTAAATAGTGCTATTTTATCTTTTATGCTAATTGTTTTTGTTTAATTGGTGCTATTTTGTACTATTTAGTAATTAGGTGTTCATGGATTTATTGTTTTCACTCTACATTTCTCTTGTGCTGCTCCTACTTTTGAAATATATGCAAGCGCAAGCACAAACATTAGTTCAGTCCAGGATCAATACTCTCCTTCTGGTGTGCATGGCTGTGCTTATAATTATTTCACGCTATTTCGTAGTGACAGAGGCTCAACATAACTAAGTCGAACATATTTTGTTACTTCTTTGAATCGCACAACTGAAGTCAAAAGCGAGTGACAGGATTATCTCACTCGTTCATTCGTTCATTCGTTCATTCGTTCATTCGTTCATTCCTTCATTCGTTCATTCGTTCATTCATTTATTCATATTATTCATTTTTTCATTCATTAATTTGTCTATTCATTCATTAATTAATTAATTTGTTTATTCATTCATTCTTTTATTTCTCTATTCATTCATTCATTTAATTGTCTATTTATTTACATATCCATTCATTCACTCACCCGGCGAACGGACAAAGTTAAGATCTACGTGACTTTGTTAAGTATCATATCTCAAGCAACAAGGAGAATAACATCCAAATTTTTATTGAAATTATCTGACATTGATACAAAACAAATATGCAACAACTAATACCATACTTAACAATGGACAGTTACTAAAAGTTGTCACATTAAAGGAAATTGTAATTTTATAGCAAGAAATGATTTGGTGATATAATGTTGACATGAAAAAGCATTATTTCAAATATACCGGATCGTTTATTAGTTTTACATTTTTCACGATTAAAAGATTATTCATTTAATCTTTATTTAATTCGAGTAGTTTTTTCTCTTGCAAGAAACGAGAACAATGAACCTAATTGACTCAGTCATTTTCTCATGATTTTTTGCAGGAAAGTAAAATTAGTGTTCAATTTTGGTATTCGCGCCGTCTCTTGGACACAATTGAACTGAATAGCAAATAAAATAAATATTCTAGCTAAAGCCACTTTGTATAGAGATAAAATGAAAGGCCTGCTGTTTCAGAGACTTGAAGTGTGAAGATGACGAGTGGAGTCTGATCACGATCATTATTGGTATGTCGCAATTCATGAAATGCCAGAGAATTTCGTAATTCATAATCTATATAATAATGGTGGGATTGGGAGAATGGGGGGGGGGGGGGGGGGGGGGGGGAGGGGTAGGGTGAGATGGGCGTATCATCTGCTTGGAAGAACTGGTAAAATATTGGACAAAACACAGCTTGATCTGGTAGCTACTCGATCCGGAAGACTAGTAGTAACAACAACTGTGTCTAGAACCTTAGTGAAGTAATTGCTCAGTAATAGTCAATTATACTGTTCAGGGTCAGTTCAACTCAGTTTTTGAATATGATATGGAATGTTACAAATGACATGGATTTCTAAGAGTATACGTCAATACTAGGGAAAGACATTCTTGAAAATGCGCTTGAGAGTTTTCACTAATGCGCACTTCTCGTATTCCAGTTATGCGAGTAACTATCGGTTAAGACTGTTTCCAGTCTGCTAGAGTGCAAACAGTTTTCTTTTACTATTTATTAGTAAATAGCACTAATTAAACAAAACAAAACAATAAAATTAGAATTGTCTCTCTTTTTAACGTCAGGTCGAATCAAAAACGTGTTAGCAGGGAAAAAATAGCACTTTTTAGTGATATTTATGTTGGACACTTTTAGTTCGCGCTCTCTATAGGTTATAATCTAGTCAAAATAATGATATATAGGATATACCCTGGGCACTATCCAAGTGAAATATCATCCAGTGCGCTTTTTTTTCTGACGATCCTTTCATTTTGAGCTTTTGAATAAAATACAATTCTTATGAAAACAAATACTCTCGAAGTATCCACGGACTGTGTTATGCTGTGACAGTGTTTACTCAAGATAATCATGATGATAAATGTGCACGTACATGCTGGCTGGCGCAAGAAAAAAAAAACAGAAAAAAAACAACACACACACAATGACTAAAACAAAGTTTTTTTTACGGAAATGAAATATCGTCTAAATTGCACTCTTAATTCACAAAACCACAGGATGAAGATTTGAGCACTAGCAAATTAAATAGATACCAAAGCAATGGTTACATAAACATAAATATTGTATTTCATCATTCCTATTCGAAGATTAGACCTATGTCGAATACATTTGAAAACGCAACTTTTGTTCCGATACCGCGACAAAAATTGCACGTTAAACAATAAAATTAGCATAAAAATGTTTCGGATTCATGCGTTCAAGTGTGGACTGAAGGCCTAACCGGATAAAATCAAGGCTTAGCCTTTGCAATGAAGAACTTGCCTTACCACAGGCTGCACTAAATACAACAGAATATATCACATGCTATCAAGGCTTAGCCTGAGCAATGAAGAACTTGCCTTACCACAGGCTGTACTAAATACAACAGAATATATCACATGCTATCAAGGCTTAGACTGAGCAATGAAGAACTTGCCTTACCACAGGCTGTACTAAATACAACATAATATATCTCATAATATAGGAAGGCCGGTAGCCTAAGCTAGATACATTATATTATTCTTATATATACTTACGGGTTTATCGTCTCTTCGCTACATATGGGATATGTTCGTCTTAACTATACATAAAGTGAGCGCAAATGGGTTTTATAGACCTACACATGACAGTCCCTGATCAATGTTATTACAAATCTAGCCAATTAAAATGCACCATTCCAAGAGATACCATGGGGATTTTACTATCTATAGAGCAATCTTGCCTCTAGAAAAACTTCATGCTTTGGTAATAAAGCGGTTATAGTGGGATAAGTAGTAATTATAAGGTTGTAGTACAGTTGAAAAACAAAAATGCTTTGAAAATTTGATGAGATTAAGAGAACAAAATTACATCAGATTGTGTCAATTACTCCTAAATCACTCTAACTTATTCAGTTTGATCAGTGACGACATTCTGTCCATTTTTGCAAACAGGTTTATTCGTCTCTTACTTAATTACTTCTAATATAGTGCGTTTTTCCATGAAACATCAAACATATGAAATTCATTTAAACCTAAATCACTAATAAGTCTTTTTTAGTACAGAACCTGAATCTTGTGATTAACGGATTTCCGACTTTTTTTTTAATATATGACAGACTATTCACCGAATCGAAAAATGGCGGACGATCTCGAGAACGAGGCTAGTCAGTCGTCTTGGTGAACAGTTCATCTTCGGCTATGTTGTTTTTATTGAAAAACATGGTACAAAGCTCATGAAAACCATTCTATTTGAAGTTAAACTACAATATAAGGTTTAACACGAAACACTGTTGATTTACAATAACTGACTAGCCTCGTTTCTGTGACATCGCTCCAGTACAGAACCGCGACGTCTTCCATATTTCGATTCGGTGTGTATTCCTGTCACTACAGTTTAAAAAAACCCTCTGATTTCAAATGGATTATTTTGCAAAACATTTGACTTTCGAGCGAAATTAATACCACACGATTCTGAATACATGAATACCTAAAATATATCTTATAACGTATTCCTTACGCTAGTCTATTTCAAGTTTATTTTTTATCAAGATGTGAAATCTTCAGAGTACTATTTGTTTATGCCTCAATTCAATCCTTCAAGTGTACCTGATAAAAATGTGTCATAACGACATTTCTTTGTCTGTAGCTTAACGTTTTTGTCCTAGTTTATTTTGAGCAGTTTTTTTCCCAAAGGGCTTTTGTAAATCCTGCACTTTTAATTAGATATAAAGCTTTAGCGTAAATATACCATGCAAAAACTAATTGGAAGATTGGGTTTGATAAGATGGGAAGAGACAAGCAGTAAAAACATTATTTGAGCGATAATTTTGCCGTCAACCAGACGACATGTGAGTTTGGGGACACTTGGTGTATTAAAACAGGAAAAGGACAAACAGGGGCAAATGTGCATATAGAGCAAACATAAAAAATAAACGAAGAAAAGAAAAAAACTAATGAAGGAATAGAACGAAAGCTGAAAAAAAAAGAAAGAAAAATTTACAAAGAAAATAATTAAAAAACTAGAAATACACAAGGGAATAATAAACAAATTAAATTTAATAAAAACCACCCAACTAAACAAACCTGACATCGATACAATATAACCCATGTGCCGGTTGGTTAAAATCACAAGTTTTGGATATTCAGGATGCAACGCGCATATTGATTGGTTAAAATCACAAGTTTTGGATAATCGATATAAACCATATATTGATTGGCTAAAACCACAAGACTTGGATAGTTGATAAACGCGTGTACTGCTAAGATTGGCTGAAATTGCAAGACCTGGATATGTGCACGTTTCTAAAATCACATTGTTAAATTGACTCTTCGTAATTTACACAGTTTGATGACTATGCTTTCCATATCACATCAACATTTGACCCTCTTTCTCCCACCCTCGATCAATGTTGTTCTTCAGGAGAGATAAACACCTTCAGGGAACACAACATTACTTTTTTGTGGAGAGAGGGCAAAGAGTCTTAGCAACATTCATGTCCATGATTGTAGCTGAGACAAGACGCACCCAACTTAACTGGGTGAGGATTTTGATGGTTTAGGAAAGACCAATATCAACAGAATATTGATCAAAAGCGACATCGTTAACCGTCAATCAGGTATTCCTGTTGACAAGCTGCGAAATCATTTTGTATATGCGACAAAAGAAAGTTTCCCCCGGATCCGGGTTTAACAACTGTTGTTTTAAATTGGCTGTTTTGTTAGTAAATTCGTCCGTAAACTTGTGTGTTTGTTTGATTGGTTTGTCTGTTTGTGCGTTTGGTAATTCTAGCTATTAGTTAATTGATTGTTTGTATAGTTATTATTAATATAATCATAAGTTGTTTTGTTTGTTTGTTTGTTTGTTTGGCCCTGTGTTACTCAAGTATAATCGTTTAACCGCAAAGCTCGAACCCAACGAGGTAGCAATACCCCTCAGCAGTATATACAAAGTAAGTTATAGCTCATCGGGTTTCCTGTGTCAAGACTTCACAGGAACGCTGATTTTACAGGTAGCCCAAGTTAGATGTTTGTGACCGTTTTTAGCAGTGAAACGAAACAAAATAATAAAATATGATAAAAAATAAAGTCTGTACTTGTGTATTGTTATCTTCGTTACCTTCCTATTGAAATTCAGGCAATTTGAAGAAATATCGGCAAGGGAATTATTTATTGTTTGTGTAGTTTGGTCTAGTACATGTGCTAATATCAAAATCAGGCGAAAAATTGCCAACGGGAAGACCACCAGGACTTGTTAATGATTGACAGAAATTAGCGGTAATTTCAACATGCTAAGTGACTGGTAATGGAATGTCAAATGTAATTATGGTCTCTTGTACTTTTTAAGACACGAAAAGCCTTAGGTTAAATTATAACAGTGTGTTCGATATAGCCCTTAGCTTCAGTCAATGCTAGTATACGAGTGTACATTCAAACCAGAACGCTTGTTACTATGCAATTGCAATTTGCAGTGATCATTGGGACTCCAGAGCAAAATTTCGTTCTTCATTCATGTACAGTATTAAGAGAATTTGCTTTTAGAAAGATATTTCAAAAGAGATTTGTCAGTAAAAAAAGCAAAAAGGGTGAAGGTGATTGAAGGTGTGATTACTTAGAGAGCACCACTAGCTGCTTTAATTCCCCTACACCAATAACTAAATACAATAACTCATTGTTTGTTTTATTATTATTATTCATCTGCTTATATGATTTTTTCATAAGTAATAGTCAGAGTGCACTTACTAAAAGTGTGCAACATAAATACCACTAAATAGTGCTATTTTATGCTAATTCTATTGTTTTCTGTTTAGTTATTTACCACTAAATAGTGACAACGGTTGCACACATTTAGTGTTTGCACTCTATTATGTTTTATTTGTTTATATTATTCTATAAGTAATCTCAGCCTGTAAATAGATTAAAGTAAAGAGTAGCCTTTCCTAAGTACAAACCTACCAATGACGGTACACAGACTTACGGACTGCTTTGAAAAATGCTCGTCCACGCCCAACCACGCTTTAAAACCCATATACCAATGGATGGTACATTGTACAAATAGTAATGTCTAGCTTCTTCGATATAAGAAGTTTTACTTCTGAAGTGGTACTTAAGATATTTAACAAACGTTTTCCCAGATGTCGTACGTGGAGGTAAATGATTCCCGGCATTTGAAGGTACCGATACCAACGGACTTCAATTTTTATGCCAACTTGTGCCCCACTCTTATCAATTTAGCCTTCAAGTAAAAAATTATCAATGATAGCTACACAGACTTACGGACTGCTGGGGGATGGATGCCCGTCCACGCCAATTGATCCTCTGCGTTTGACTAAAGTTACTATACCGCCGAAACTTCAATGTAATGCCGTCTTGTCTACTCTAACTTTCGGATTATGGTCTTTTCAAGGGTCTTTTGAGGGGGGCCGCCGCACGTAAGATACCTCCCTGTGGTAAATTGCAGAGTTGAATTGATTTATATAATGCCTCAGGGGGAAGTTGCCCGTGTGGCTTCTTTTAATCTGCCTATCAAATATCTGAGAGATCGGCGAAAACGGGACCTCCAGTCTACTTCCTCATCCTTTAGGCAAGTGGTTTTAAAAAGCTAGTACACTTTGACGTCACTTTAGAACAATCTTTTGTTGAAACGCAAAGGTATATGGTCGTCGGACGGGTTCCATTCTGAACGCAAACTCAAAGCAAATTGATAAAAAATTTGTTTCAAATGTTATGTACTAATCAAGCATCAAGGAATTATTTTTTTCTGTTTTTTTTTTCGTTTTCTTGTTGTTGTTTTTTACGAATCAGGAAACAAGTTTCAACCGTGTCCACTAACTAACAAACTTCCACCGATAACCTATCTTTATTTCAAAATGTATTCCATATATTCCATTAGAACATTGGTTGTTATCACTGGTCACCATGCAAGCACTTACCTTAAGGCAGGTACCGATAATCATACATATCACATCATATATATAGATCTAATGATTGAACATTGCCAACGCAGCTTTTCGATCGGGAGCAGATGGTACCAGTATTGGTGGCGTGCACCATTCAGTCACTGACTCTGGTTGCGAACTCTCTTAGGAATTCGAAGAATTCGAACAATAATCAGTTTTGAACTCTCTTTTACACAGCCTCGAAGGCGAGTAAAATATATTTTTAATTTGATGAAAAAGGAACAATCAATGGAAATGTGAAATGAAGAATAATGTGTGTAAAAAATAAAAGGGAATTCAGAAACTAGCTTAAAATATGTTTCCACTCTCCCCACCCCTATCATTTCCAAAAAATAAAACATATTATTAATCAATTTCAGAAAATCTTCAATTTTAACCCTTATTTTTTTGTTGTTGAAATTTTGTGAACATTGTTTGGCAAAACATGTTTGGATATAGTTTATGAACGTTGTGAAATTATGTGAATTATTCAGTCTTTTTAGAGCGTATTTTGGTGGTTTTTAGAAAGCCAAAATTGGACAGCTCGGCCTCGAAACGTCGCTGGTAAAACGATTGTTGCATTACCTCCTCTTGTAAACAAATAAGTATTCAACATAATCGTTTATCAAGAACTGCATCTCAACCTTAGTTTAAGGTATGAAAATGACTTTTTACAACAACTTGTACAGCAATTTACACTCTGCACTATTGCGGGAAAATCACAAGGTGAAAAAGTCGCAAACACTATATTACCAAAAATTGCTTATCATGCTGTGATGACACCAAGTTACCAAGACAACTTACCGCTGACCAGTAGGCAGCTTTTATTTTGTTTAAAAAAGTGAGATTTTGTTACTCTGCGTGCAGAGCCCCATTTCTTTCGCTAAAACAAAATAAATTCCCCCAGGAAGCCCGCAAAACTAATTTTGCTGCGAGCGTATAATACTATTCTAATATTTATAATATGGTTCGATAAAATCCTGCAATTTGATTGGCTGAGAGGAGTGTTATTTATCCCAAACAGTGTTATTTCAAGCGCGAAAGAGTGGTATTTCAAAATCACTATAGCAACCACTATTTTTGATCGTGAAAAAACGATTTGATGCGTCCGCAGCAAGCTCACAATGCAACACAAATCTTTTTCTAATTTCAAAATATCTTTTTCCCTCAATCATTTCTTCAAAAGAGAAAGTTAAATAAATGTAAATTTTGTTCATTAAACGATGCAAAGAGATGTGCTTGTGACCAAAAGCACATTTTGAACATGACTTTTGTTTGAAAACCACAGACGGTAAGTTTTGAAGTTTTCTGATAAACTTGAACAAAAACAGCAAAGAAAACACAGTTTATCAGTCAAAGTAACATTTATTCAATATCTTATTTAAGGTAATTTTCATTGATGATTTGGTTTTTTTTTACACGATAATGGAGTATTTACGAAGGTAAATCCTCATCACTACTTGCAAGACCGACTTTTTGCGAGAAAGCTTTTCGGATGTCAGTCATCTGCTCTCGACCAATCAGCGAGCGAGAATTTACTTGAGTTTTGTAAAAAATTATGGTGCTTGATCAAAACTTCAGAATTTAATCAAACCATTTTATGAACAATTAAAAGCATTTTTTGTACGTGATATTTGACATTATTTCCACTCGTGATATTTCAAAATTGTCCCAAATTGTCCCAAATTAACAATTTTGAAAATCACTCGTGGTATTAATGCCAAATATCACTACAAAACATGCTATTACCTATACAAATAAAAATATATAAAAAGTTTGATCAACAAACAAAAAATGGTGATTAAAAAATAATGCCCTAAAAAAATAAATTAAACATAATTCAAAAGTATTTGTAAAATCTGTTTAAAAGCTAATTTGTAAGGTGAGTTAAACAATGCTTTTTTTAACTGAGTTCCTGTCCCTAGCCTGATGTGAGCTTGAACCAGTCTAATAGTCCGAAAAGTAAACAAGTATTCTTATTTTAAACCTTAGATATACAATAGTTTTTTGTTTGATTTTTGAGCTATTTTCGTCAAAACTCTTATTTTAATATATTGATTGACAATTGCGCGACAATGCACTGGTTAAAACAACCGAAAAAATGGTTTCAAAAAATTAAAAAAAAAAGTTTTTTTATTGCTTTCGCATCCTCCTTTTAAATCTATTGGTTTAATTGTAAAATAACGCGTTCTTACACAATGTAGTATAAAACAAATTGTAAACACATCCATTTTTGCCCTGAAGATGCGCGATTAGCGCGAAAGCTTGGCTTATACAAATAAAACGTGGAAAAAAACAACTAATTGGTTTCAAATGTTTTTTTAATTAATGGTTTATTAATATTTATTTATTTAATTTTGGTTAACATGCTCTACCAAATTAAATTGATTTTGATAATCTATATTTAAGTGGTTATTACAACCAAGGTTTTACATCAACCAATTTAGTTTGATTTAACCCATAGTGAATTGTTTTATTTTAACCAAATATAATTTCGTTGTTTTATATCAACCCCAAAAATTGGTTCTCTCAGATCACATTGTTTAACAGCGTTTTGTTTCGTTTTAACCTGACAGCTTTTACAGTATAGATGTTTAAAGTAGTTAAATATCCCAAGCAGGTCTATCGAAAATCACTCATTTTGGCCTTTTTTAGTTCTCTTTTAACTAACTCAGCTTTGCATATAGTTTTACTTCAATTATTGTTTAAAGCCAATGCTCTTTTGTAGAAAACATCTCACCTCCTGACTAACGTTGCTATTTGTTGATATTGTTGGTTTTTTAGCTATTTCCATGTAAGACATAAAACTTAGGTAATTAATAGACATATGAAACTTTCCTATTGTATCTCATTTGATTCTTTGTTGCCTTTGTTTGCTCCAAGTTCTCTTTGATTTCTTTCTAGTAGCCATCAATAAGCAATTAGCTTTGGCGTCCAGCTGTTACAGTGTGCGTATCTAAACGCGGACTTTCATGTTAACTCTTGATAACTGTTATTTAGAGCAATTAAATGGACACTCGAGACTGATTTGAAAATCACTTGAAAATAAACAAAGCATTGTTTTAATTTATGCCTGTTTATTTCAGTGTTGAATATGAATTAAGTTCAACATATTAAAAACAGAGTAAATATAATTAAATTAAATATATAAATTAAATATATATCTACTGATGAACATGATAAAAATTTGTTGGGTTTGAGGATAAAATATAAACAAAAAGTTACACATATATAACCGTCTATTTTAAAAACTACTTTATTTGTTCGAAACATAAAATATGAAGAATTTCACGTAATTGATTTTATATGATTACAAAAAAATTAAATAAATAAAACGACAACAAGAAAAATTGTATGTTTTCCAATTATTTCTCTTTATTCCACAAGCTGAGTAAACTTTGTTTGTTCGAAAATATAAAATATGAAGAAATGCAAGTAATTCATTTTAATTAATTAATTTGATATGGTCCAAAAAAATCACAAATTCATCGATGACAGCGGGACACACAGCGGGACAATTTGGTGACGACTACATGAGAAATAAATCTATTCTTAGTTTAAAATACATGCGCAGACCCTGGTGTTAAATATGCATGTTTTAGTGCAGTAAAGTATTTATACGCGTTCAGTTTTCCCGTTTCTTCACTTTGATCTTCAATCAACAGTACACAGAGCAAATTTGATTTAACATCGAATATGAAGGGTATGCTTTTGGTCTTGGTGTTTGCAATTCTTTGTAAGTAATGAAATCTCTATCCGTAATCGTTTTTTTTTTTTTTTTTTTTGATTCATTTTTTTTATTTTTCTTCTGTTCTTTTTCTTCTTCTTTTTCTTCTTCTTCTACTTCTTTTTCTTCTTCTTCCTCTTCTTCTGCTTTGTCTTCGTCTTCTTCTTCTTCTTTCTTGTTCTTCTTGTTCTTCTTGTTCTTCTCGTTCTTCTTGTTCTTCTTGTTCTTCTTGTTCTTTTTGTTCTTCTTGTTCTTCTTGTTCTTCTTGTTCTTCTTGTTCTTCTTGTTCTTCTTGTTCTTCTTGTTCTTCTTGTTCTTCTTGTTCTTCTTGTTCCTCTTGTTCTTCTTGTTCTTCTTGTTCTTCTTGTTCTTCTTGTTCTTCTTGTTCTTCTTGTTCTTCTTGTTCTTCTTGTTCTTCTTGTTCTTCTTGTTCTTCTTGTTCTTCTTGTTCTTCTTGTTCTTCTTGTTCTTCTTGTTCTTCTTGTTCTTCTTGTTCTTCTTGTTCTTCTTGTTCTTCTTGTAATACTACAACTACTTCTTTTTTTTTTATTTGTACTCTAGTTCTTCTTGTTCTCCTTGTTCTTGTTCTTCTCCTTGTTTTTCTTGTTCTTCTTCTACTACTACAACTTCTGTTAGAATACGCATTTGTAAATATTTTATTATGTTCATAATTCAATAGTTAATAATGTTTTGCAGTTTATTTTGCAACAATTGAAAAGGTATACAACCATGATGTAATGTTGATTAGACTGTAGAAGCGTGACGTCACAATGCTTCACTAAAATGAAATATCTTATAATGATGTTTACTAGATTTACTAAAAATGAAACATTTATAATTGTCATAAGTGAAATCTCGATTTATTGTTAATAGTGAAATGCATACCATTTATGGGATATGTTTAAGCTATCTAAAGTGCTATGCTAAAGCATGTAAGGACTTATATTTTAAGATTTTTGGAAAATATCATTATCGTGAGTTGATTGTTAGTTAGAGTGAATTTAACCTTAGAGCTAGCTGGAACAATGTCGACCGTAAAACAGTACTACAACAAAAGATGTTGAAGGGTAGACCATCGCCACAAGTTATCGATCCCAAATTACATGGGCTAGTCTACCACTTCTTATTATTATTCTTTGTCTTCTTCATGTAATGTTCTTATTGTTCTTTTTGTTGTTTTTTTCATTATTTTCTTCTTTAATTGCTCGTCACACCATGTTTTTGTTTTCTACTTTTTATTCTTCTTTTTCTTTTCTTGTTCGTTTTTCTACTTGTTTTATTAACGTTCAAAATTGTGCAATTTTAAGATGAATTTGTAAAATGAATGTGTGGTTGCTCAGTTATTATCTTGCCTCTGCTTTTAATGGGCTACCTGTGCCCAGTTATGATCTTGACTCTGTTTTAAGTGGGCTACCTGTGGTGGCCCAGTTATAATCTTGCCTCTGGTTTTGGTGGGCTACCTGTGGTGGCCTAGTTATGATCTTGCCTCTGTTTTTAGCGGGGTACCTGTGGTGGCCCAGTTATGATATTGCCTCTGTTTTTAGCGGGCTACCTGTGGTGGCCCAGTTATGATCTTGCCTCTGTTTTTAGTGGGCTACCTGTGCCCAGTAATGATCTTGCCTCTGTTTTTAGTGGGCTACCTGTGCCCAGTAATGATCTTGCCTCTGATTTTGGTGGGCTACCTGTGGTGGCCCAGTTCTTATCTTGCCTCTGTTTTTGTATTTACAGCAAAAGTGCATCTTCTGTCACATAGATATTCAGTAGTGCTTTGGGAGAAAGACGTACATATCCAAATAAACAGTGCCATCTGTTCAAGATAGGCGATTTAACGGCGTCATATACTACCATTACCAGAATGCTTTGCTGACTTTCTTTTGTATCGCAAATAGTGCCAATTGTTTTACTAATCTCCAAAGGGAATTAAACATTTGAATATGAAAGAAAATTTGCAGAATGCTGGTCTTGTTAGTAAAATGACGCCATAATGAAATTCGCCTATTATGGAAGTTCTACTCAGTTATCAGTTATCCTTCTTTTCTTACATTATCTATATAACCTTTAACTCATGTTTATATTTATTTATTCATCTCTGCAGGCATCACGTTGTCTGAGAGCTTACGCATAAGACGTCCTCGTGCCAATACCTGTCACCTCCCTAAAAAGGTTGGATTCTGTCGTGCACGAATCCCACGATACTACTATAATGCAAAGACAAGACAATGTGAACTGTTTTATTATGGCGGATGCCGTGGAAATGGAAACAGGTTCCGGTCTATGAGACAATGCCAGCGAAAGTGCGGTAAGATACTTTTACTTGAAGATTAATATTCATCACTCCGTGATGGGGTAGGGTAAGGTAGCTTTTGCGCGTTGAATGGGTTGATCGAAAGACATGCAGTAGATCTTATATACTGCGATTTTGTTATCTGCGACACTAGGACAGTCCATCATCATGATTTTAATTAACGATATTAGTACAATGTGTGACATATATAATGCGTTGTGTTTAAAAGTTAGAACAGACTTATTGCATTAGAGGACGTTGTCCAATCAAAATGAGCGTGTTATTTTCTTGTTACTTGTAATAGCTTTTAAAATTGTAAGAAATAGACATGAGCTACTGCTCTTTTCCCATTCTCCTATTTTATTCCTTCTTATCTCTCCAAAACAGAAAACCCAAACTTGATGCTCTTGTCTTTTACTTCTAGGGTCTGTCAAATTCAATGATCCCTGCAAGCAGCCAGTTAAGACCGGACCGTGTCGAGCTAATTTCCGGCGATTCTTTTACAACGCAAGAACAGGGAAGTGCCAACGTTTTGTATACGGTGGTTGTCTTGGAAACGGGAATAACTTCCGGACCATGTCTCATTGTTATCGGTCATGCGTGAGGAGGTGGAGATACAGTAAGTAGTACAGACGTACGTAGCGAGTGTATTGCAAGGAATCATAACATGAGTAGGGAGTGCATGTGAGCTGACAACTTTTGGGACCTACAATCGTGGACAAAACTACTTGGCACATCAGGGAAAATGCACGCTTTTTCTAGCGTTTATTTATATGTGTTTAATTTAAAAAAATCATCTTCCCCTCCCCCCATAGAACAAAGTTGTTAATTATCGTAAATGTGTTGACCCCTGACAATCATTTGATCATTAAATGAACATTGGTTGGGTGGGGGAGGGGAGGGGGAAAAAAAAAAGTGCTCATAAAAACGGGTATGTATCAAGGGTTTGTCTACGATTGTACGTAGCTGTCCAAAGTACTGCGCAAACTCACCATTTAAAGCTGCAAAATTGTAGCTAATTCAGCTTTTCAGTTATTTGTCTGCATGTAGCTTGATTGATTTTTTTAAAATTTATCCACAGAATGGCACTAAGAATGTGAAATGACAAAGCTCAAGATAAAGTCAAATAAAGAATGACAATAAAAATAATTCATTAAAGTTCAAAAAACGTTTATCTTCGATCTTGATATAAAGATTAGCTCTGCCACAGGGAGGGTGATAATTGCGCATGCCCGCGCATTAAGGAATATAGTGCTTGCCTTGCAATCAATGATTGGTTAAATGAATGGATGGATGAATAAATGAACGAGTGGATAAATGGATGAATGAATGAATTTATGAATAGATTTATTATTGAATGAATGCATGAATGTATGAATAAATGAAAGAATGAATGAATGAGTGAATGAATGAATGAATGAATGAATGAATGAATGAATGAATGAATGAATGAATGAATGAATGAATGAATGAATGAATGAATGAGTGCGTGAGTGAGTGAGTGAGTGAATGAATGAATGAATGGATGAATAATATGATGAATGAATGAATGAAATGATGAGGGGTTTCTGATAAATTAATGAATGAGAAGTTGAATAAATAAATGAATGCATGAATGAATCAATGAATAGAATAATAAATGAATATTGAATGAATGAATGAATGGAGAAATTAATTCATAAATCAATAAACAAAGGATTGAATAAATGATGATTGAACGAACGCATGAATGAATGAATGGTAACAGTGGTTATAGCTGGTTAACCGATAGTTTGAAAAGCACAAACATATGAAATGACTTCTCAAACTCCTCTTATACACTCTTATACAACAACATTGACAAAAAAAAAAAAAAAAAAAAAACATCACTAGTCTGAACAAGGAAGTTTGATAAAACAGCTTTCACTCCAATATTCTGTCATTTTTACCTTCACGTTGCCCAGCGATAAATTAATGCTACTTTAGCCGCTTTCAAGCCAATTCGGTGCTTTTGATGTCTTGACTCTATTGTCTGCGATTCCACATATTTGTTAACGATACAGCAAACTTCGAGAATCAATCCCAAACTCTATAGTTTACGTGAATATTGGTTCCAAAATCGGTTTGCTTTATACTTAAGGAAGTCATCTAACAAAGCAACCAATCCCTACATTGGGCATATAAGAATAGCCAAAATCTTCAAGGTATCCTTGATAAAATTGTTTCCAATCCACGCCGGGCAAAGTATCTATTACCGGTCCAAAATGATTTGAAGATGACTCTAACTCTTCATCTCTCCAGTCTGACATATCAAGAATTTTGGACGTCCTAAAAAGATGTGAATATATATATATATGACTGAAAACAGTGCAAAGGCCGTCAATTTACACTAATGAATAATTTATGTAACAAAGCCGAAACACGCGCGAAGGCGAAGTTATGGGAGACGCACTTTTCGAACAAAAACGTTACCAAATATAAAAGCTTCAAGTTTTTTAAAGGATTGGAGTATCAAATGTAATTGCCAAGTTAACAATATTTGTCCAAAAGCTCTATTCCAAAAAAAGAAAATGATAATCAAATACGTGTAATGAGAAAATTATGACCCAAACACACCTAGTATCTTTCACAAAACCAGACAATTAAAACAATTTTTTTGTTGCTTTAATTTGAGGGGCCTTTCCGAAAAGTGCGTATATTATATTATTTTCAAGTAGTCTTGATATTTAGCAGGACTGATTCTAATTCTTATTAATGAAATTTAATCATGATTAATATTGATATAAAAACAGTGAGTCTTTAAATTTTGTAGAAAACGTACATAATGCCCCTCCAAAGATTGAATGTTGGATCGAAATAACTAATCATAATTAAAAATAGTTCTGAAATAAAAAAACAGTCAAATGAACAAAATAAAAACAACAGCTCAGCAAAATTTAAAAAGTAATATAATACTAAAATAACAACAAGTACAAATAAAAAAATATGAAATTAAAAAGCACTAGCAATTATATGTCCGAGGGCGGAAAAAAATCCCCCGGACGGCCCAAACTAAAACGTTTTTAATTTAGATCGTCCAGCAGTAATTCATTCTGTTATTACAAAACCATGACACGCTGAGCAAATCGTTTTTAATTTGCAGATAGAAATAAAAAACACAGTAAGAAATGGGATGGGTCAGTGTGATACCACATATAACTATAACATACAGCAGAACGTTTACTACAATTGGTTACAGCTAGTTTCAATTGGTTTGCTATGTTTGCGATTTAGTTATGTTTTTCTTCAAAGATAGCATTAATTTGAGCGTTCACGGATTGATCAATAAAAAGTGGACATTCACCTTGAGGAAAACGTTTTCAAAGCAAGGAAGTATGGCTCTCTTTACTGATCAGAAAGTGTCAGTCTATACTAGCAATACACCTATATCAATAGGGTTGCCCAGGAGGTCAAGTCTCATTCCAAAGAATCAAAAATAACTTGTATTTCAAAAGACTTTCATGTTAAATATTGAAGTGATATATCGTTCAAAGATGCACGGGTTACAAAAGTGTTGCTCAGCGTCATGCTCTAGGAAAAAAGGAATTCCATCTTCAGAATCATTGAATCACCAGAAGATTCCTACGAAAATTAGACTTGCATAAATACTTGTCTTTTAAGGTTTAATAAGCGATATCTTAATCAATGTAAAATGACGAATTTAATAGGAAAAATTATATTCAATATTTTTGGAAAAAAAAACGTCATGTAATATTGCATTTGAAATTAAATAGAATAGTAAGCGAACTCAAATTCAAATTGTCTGGTTCGCCTTTTTTATGATTATGTGATTTTTTTCTTCCAACATTTAGAAATGCGGTGTACAATCTACATAACCGACATCAAATTCTCCGCCCCCATGGTATCCCAGCAGTAAGTGCGGTCACCAGCCAGCAGTGCACAGTTAGTCACAATCACAGTACAGATAGGAGATAAGATAGACTTCTCTCCCACAATGAAGTGACATTGAGAATACAAGCGGACTTTATCTCTTTGAATCGCGAATGGCTTACAGTGTTCATCCATGCATTGTTTTCTTGGAAACACTAATCCACCGAATCTCTTCAAGCGTACGTAAGTTATTTTATAATAGCATTAATTTTTTAGAGCCGTTTGCGTATGAGTGGGAAACAGTAGTGTATCGTATCGTAGCCGTAGTTTCTAAAAAAAAAACCAGAGTTTTCTGTCGTATCGTAGCGGTATCGTAACCGTTCCGTTCCCCTCTCGTACGAAAACGATTCTAGGAGTTGGAAACAGTATTGTATCAAAACTGTAATTTCCAAGAAAACAATCCAATTGTCTGTGTTTAGGTAGCGGCATTGTTAACGTCCGACAACTTTTTTTCACTCATATCAAATGTTGTTCTTGTTTTTTTTGCTTGTATAATATAATGCAGTTCGAATGCGCATTTTGACATGAAGCGCTGGCCATGAATGGGAGCTGACTGCTGTTATGCAAATCATTTGCTCGTGCGAATGATCTCCGTAAAAGTTCCCACACGTTTGTTATTTGGATTACAATTGCGAGTTACCAATAAGGAATTAAATGACCAATATTGTCGCTTATAGTACCCGAGTTTAATGGGATATATGCTTGCTTGCTGCAATGGAGTAAGAGTGCAACTTCTGCTAAAGCCCGCGGTGTCTTGTTGTGAATTATGCCCGAAACTTCAGCAATGTTTTCTTAGAAACTCTAATTTCTTATCATTAGGCTGTGACGTCTACATTGCTTTTGCACAATTGAATATGCACTACAAACAATGATATTTTTATTTCTATCAAAATGAACGATGTATTGATTTCTGCCAGTAGAGCAAGCGACGCACAACTTTTGTCCGTATTGTTTTCAGAACAAGGCCTATCAATAAATAAACAAGCCCAATCGCTTTAACATTTGAGTTATCATGACATTTAATAAGATCTTTTCACTTTTTCATCTAATTAAAACTTTTTTTCATAAACAAAGTCTGCAAGTGCCATTTTGTTTATTTTCGAAAACTTTTTGTAAAGAAATTAAATGTTGAAAGATTCAACTCTTTGTTTTTTTTATATTTTTATTTTTTAAGAAATTAAATTTTCTAAACCAGCTATGGAAAATTTTAGAAACCCAGCGACGTTTACTATTAAAAACAGCTTGTGACGCTCTCTTCAAGCTACTGCCACTTACTTCTGTAATATTAGTGAATGTAAACGAGTTGGAAATCAAATCTTAATTTCTTTCAGCCAGTATACTACCACTGAAATACAATGAAATTTTAGGTTTGGATTGACAGTTATCGATTTATCGTAATTTTTTTGCTTTCAGTAGCAATTTGTGTCTATTATGTTTTTTTTTTTCTTTAGTATCTCATTGCGTTATAATCTTCTTGAAATACGTCTGATTTTGCAAACATGTACCCCGACATTTTTCCGTTATAATTCGTGGCGAAAAGCTTATCACTTACGATTTTACAAAATTGGCGCTATAGAACGGTTTTCAATTATTAGTTTTTTATTAAAAAAAATAGTTTTTGCAAATGTATTTGTCATAGATAAACACCAAATGTATTCTTGGCAATTGCTATATTTACGGTAACCTGACTGAAGCAAATAAGCTAAGTAAACCTTAGAGTACTTGCTTATTTGAATTCACATTTTTGAGAAACTCAGTTCAAGCAATATTTTCGTGCCGACATGTGAAGTGTGAGTACATGGATGACCACTAAGCAAAAAAAAAAAAAAAAAAAAAAAAAAAAAAAAAAAAAAAATAGAAATGTTGCTTGATCATTTGCGTCGCACTAGATTTGTGCTTAGTTTTTTTTTTTTTTTTTTTTTTTTTGCTTTCTTCAGGCAATTCTAATAAAAGCTGTATTTGTCTTTTGACAATGAGTTTCAAGCATCAAGTTGTCTTCAGCAAATTGTCATTTAAGGTGTTTCTAGTATTTGCGTTATTACGTTGCAGAGTCTTGTAAATCAGGTTTTTTTACATTTCTAGACAAATGTTAAGAAGAATTTCATCTTTTTACAGTTTTATTTATGATTTTATTTGCTTCTTCGTCTGCGTGCTATGTTATAACTAAAAACTTGTTCAGTACAAAATTTGGGCCAAGTTCGACGCACGCTACCGTAGTCACTTAGCATAATTTTTGACTATTTTTCACATGTTTTATGTATTTTACCCCAATTACCGTCGTAGTTTGACAACATGGATTTATGGAACAAATTTCCTAAGTATGTGTCGTAAAAATGGCGAAAAATCATTCTTGGTGACCATTGTATTTGACGGTTGGGAATGGACAATTAAAAAAATGATTGGTAACTGTGTTGTAAATCTTATAATTTTATAACTAATATTTTTCTTGAGTTGTATTTCCCTGTATATTTTGTTTCTGTATATTTCCCAGCTCTACCACCACTTTTCGATTATAATCGGTTTGTCCCTTTTATCTGAGACCAGATACTCCTCTAAGATGTGTTTCACTCTAATTGGCAGTATTCACCAATCCATATTCAAAACAACTTCTACTACACATTAATTCTTTTGCCAGACACAAGTGTCTTAATCATTTTAGGAACTGAGGTTGACAAATGGATCAGCTATAGATAGAAACCAATCCGTATATAACAACAGATTTAAATCACTTAGTCAGCTTAGCCAGACACGAGTAGCTCATTATCTAGCCATGCATATATCTACCATCAGATTTCTATAACATTTCGTGCACAGTAAAGTATGTTGAAGATTTTAGGAGCCTTCTCAGCCAGAATGCTTTGCGGCCCTGTGGTCTATCATATTCTTAGAGCGATAAAGATATAAAGAAATAAAACCTCTTTAAATTCTTCACATTGTCTCACTCACGCCATACAAGTGAATTCTTTAGAGTTACTTATTGGTTATTGATTGATTTTTGAAGATATTTTGTTGTTTTATTTATTTTAGTTTAACTCATATGTAAACAATCACATAGGGGCGCAAAGCATCGTGGTAGAGACGGCTCATTTAATTTTGCTTTTCAAACAGATTGTTCTTTTTTCTGCTGCTTGTTTACATGTGTGTCTTTCAGTTGCATAAAGG